>CM052316.1:20614222-20759554 GCA_028455605.1 Lasioglossum malachurum
TTGCCATCTAATCTTTTACCGTAAAGTCTTTTCAACATATTTCTGTTCCTTCAGATTCTTGAAACATTTATGTATAAAAATGTGTAAGGTAATAATTCTCGTTTACGAAATATTTTGAAATTACAAATAGAGGTATCTCATACAAAATTTAAAGTGGGAATTGTTGATTTTCCTAAAATTATGCTTCATTACTTTCTTAATATATCTAGGAATTTTTTGCCCATATCTGCAATACGTTCGGTGCAGAATGTCACAATTCACATCAATATGGTTCCGTGACGATTTTCCTTCTTACCGACGCGATGAGAATCTCCTTAGTGGCCTTCTATTTCTTACTCCAGCTAGAATACATTCAAGAGGGCGTATGAGAACACCGAAATATTCGGGTGACACCAACTCCCGTAAGCGGTGATATGGGGTTTCGTGTCTCACGATCTGAAATACCGACATCGATTTTTTACGCCCTCTATGAACGATAAATGTTGGAACTAGATCCACGAGAATTTAAATCGCGAATGTAGGCATATTAGCAAGAATCGAATATTCTTAATTTCTATTACGGGTCCGTCTGTGCTACAGCAGAAGTTGGTATGTATCATACAAATCATATTATCGATTTCATGAAGTAAAATGATAAAATGGCATTAAAAACTATGTTAGATTTGTCAAGGTCAAATTTATTAGGAGTAATACGATTTCATTGTAACAAAAGTTGTATCCTGTAACTTATAAATATTTAGTATTACAACCATTTAAAAGACAAAAGAACGCATACAGGATAAGGATTATAAACATATATATCGCTATGTTTAACAAATTGAATTTTATTTTCTGTTGAAACAAGGAGAACTATTTTTCTTACGCGTATTCATTGAGTTGCCAGGTACTGCAGTCGCTCAATTTGCATGGTAATATAATTGTAATATAAAATATTCGATACTAAAATTAGAGAGATAAATATACAAGGCACATGCACCTGTTACTTGTGATTACATCACATGGGCTTAATTAACATGGTATGTTTAGCATGTATGACAATTGGCCAAGGGTTCTGAATTGTACATAACAATTACAACTCCTGATCTGTAGACATTAGGTCGGTGTAGACTACAAGGTCATACACTTGTGTATTCTGTTTGGCGTTGCGAGGGATTGTGATATAAGCCAGCCATAGCTTCCTGTAAGGCCCTTAAACACGCGACATGTGCCTTGAATCCTCCTGCCCTTTCAGCAGAAGATTCTACTCGAACATGAGCAACATAGCCACGTGCCTGTAGTTCTCTCCAGCCAGGTGGAGTAGGGCCCTCTGTAGGTTGCCGAATGGGAGTATAAGAGTATAATGGTCCTTCATCGATCTTTGGCACAGACATATAATTCTGACTTCCTTGGTTGCTAAATTTGATTCCTGTACTAAACTGAGTAACCTTAGGAGCTGTTGTTTTTGATTCTTTCTTGGACGCTTGAATAGCAGAAGCAAACGTTTCCACAATATTCTTCGCATTTCCTTCAGAGAACGTGAGCTCATCTATCAATGCTTCCTTTTCACGAATCTTTTTTTTCTTAGCTTCCATTTCTTGTTTCACCAATTCCATCCGTTTCTCCTCTTCCTTCTGCCTCTCTAGCTCTATCATCTCTTCCAATTCATACTCGTGCCTACCAATTTTGGTCTTGCTCTTTGTGATCTGGTCTTTATTGTCTTTCTTATACTGTTCTATTTTTTTATGCGTTTCCAGGACATCAATATTATTCGCTAAATTATATATTATGGTTTCAACATCCTCCAAGTAGTCATTGTATTCGCGTAACGTCGCAAAGTCATCTTCTCTCTTGTTGAAATCCCGTAGTACCCTCTTCCTTATGTTCACCTCTTTCTCAACCATCGCATCTTCGAACAACTGCACACGGAAGTTTGCTCTCCGCAGAGGAATTTTGCAATCTGGACATGATCCGGAGCCTTGGGAGAATTAACAATACACGTTAGGCTGTTAAACCGATCATACATTTTACTAGAATGAATATACTAACCTTTAAGGAACAACAAATCAACGCAACTTTCACACAACGTGTGTCCGCATACGTTTACCATCATCTTCAGGGATGGATTCCTGTATTTGGTGGTTTTGCATCTTGGACAAGCTTGATCGTCCATTTTCGTAAGATAATCGAAAACAATTCCGAATAGAACAATTCAGTGCTCTCTTTCGCAGACCGACTGACCGGTTGACAGATCAAGAAAGCTCACATCACGACACGTGACACGATCTCAAAGCGAGTTCTAAGTAACGAAAGACCCCACAATATCGAACAGCCACAAAGCAGCTCAAGCATCGCGTTCTGTTCACGCACGAAAACTTTCAATAATATCGCCGTGCGTCGACATAACCTCCAATGACGAATCTCACGCTATCACCGAGTCAGCTGAACCCCCTGAACAGCATCTCGAACGCGATCGATACCGTGTATCGATAACATCGCGATTGTTTACGACCGCGATATAAACAGCGATATCTGCAGGACACACGATATACGATAATATTTGCGCAGATTAAACTTCCCGCCAATAATTGGCGACAATTGCGACCGACGCTGGCCGGCACTTTGTCACGGCCGGGGTTGATCGTAACGTAAGATTATCGATAAACGAACGACCGGCGCGCGGCTCGGCGGCGGCGGTTAGCGAAGGGAAAACGGATTCTCGTTCGAACAATAAAAATCGCATTAGTTATTCAAATTTCATATTCGTATCCGGAATTATTGCGGAATCCGCGCGCCCGCACTTTGCTTTTATTTCTCGCTTTTAACGTCCGCCACGCGGACACGTAAACGCATTAAAAGATAAACTCGTTCGGGGGACGTGAGCCGCATGTTTACCGTTGGGAATCCGCGCCTTTTTCCGCATTTCAGTTTCTCCTTTCTTTCCCTTTTTTTTTTAATGTTACGATCATCGCGCGTCGTTACGTGATTATCGAGGCGGGAAAGCAGGCTGAAAGGAAGATGAGAGTCCCGGTGAAAAGGAGCCCGCGTAGGGAACTCTCCGGAGAGAAAAAGGAGAGTGAGAGAGAGAGAGACAGAGAGAGAAATGGAACGTGTGTGAGAGACGGAGAGAGTCCCTCTCGTACACGTCTGTCACGCGTTTCACCTTCAACGATTTAGGGCATCGATCTTCCCTTTCAAATCCATCGCGTGGATTATACATAAAAAGAAAAAGAACGGGTAGAGAGGGGAGAAAGAAGCCGGCAAGAAAGAGACACACAATGCATGTTCATTACGGCCGAAAGAACAAAGGGCCACGGTATGCTTTGGCGGCTCGCAAGACTGCGCCCCTGTTTTCTTGCCGCGTCGCGATGCCCACGGACACCCGTTATTCAACCCGTCACCGTAAGACCGGCACGAGAGCTCTGTGAAAAATGCGCGACGACCTTTCCTTGAGCAAAGGAAGGCACCCTAAGCTCATCCGTACACCCCCGCCGCCACGCCGAGCCGTACCGAATTTCCGAGATTAGCCGGAATCTTGTACCGTAAGAGATTTCCTAAAGTGAACATCTTATTACGGTGTTTTCCTCCATCCATGGGGAGGTCGCCCCCGAGAATACCGTCTCTCCGTTGATCCCCTGCGATTCTCTACAAATTTAAATGCCCCGTATCCGAGCCGGTCTCGAATTTCATTTGAACGATCTGGCCCGTGGCCGAAAAGCCTGACTGCTTTAGTGGTTTAAACAATCTTTTCCAAAAGAAATGCAATGCCATTTTCCCGACCGAAATTCGAGGATTTTCTGCTTCTCCCATTCCTCGTTGCTCATAATTATGTGGCTGGAAGCGAACTACATTGGGAAACGAACTCTGTGAACTCTGGAAATGAAGGGCGGCGTCAAATGAACCTTTTGCGAATGCTACAGTCAGTTGTGTAGGTAACTGAAACATACGAACTCGTAGAAATATATGTTGGTAGAATATGAAATGTATGAGACGTGGAAAATGAATTTTACGAATTCTGGAAAGCAAACGATTCTAAAAAATCGTGATTGTTGAAATGAAAATTACGAAGGGAATTTATAAAAGTAAATGTTGCTGGAAGGTGAAACATACGAGATCTGGGAAATGAGCTGTGTCAGTAAATGAATTTTACAAATTCTGAAAAACAAATGATGCCGGAGAATCGTGATGGACGGTAGTAAATAAACCTTTTACGAGTGCTAGCAATCTAGTTGCGTTGATGACTAGAACCTACGAATTTATAAACATAAATTTTGTTACAACACGCTATATGATTTTCGGAAAATTTGCTGTGCCAGTAAATGAATTTTATGAATCCTGAAAACCAAATGATTCAGGGGATCACGGCAAGGGAGATGAGGTTCATGAAAGGTGGTGTTGAATGAGTCTTTCGCGAATGCTAGCGAGCCAATTGTGTTGATGGCTGAACCCTACGAATTCATAAAAGGAAAGTTTGTTCGAACATGAAATATGCGAGATCTGGAAAATGCACTGTGTCAGTAAACGAATTTTATGAATTCCGAGAAGCGAATGATGCCAGAGAATAGATCTGCCGAATCCCAGAAAAGAATTGGGCTAGAAAATGAGCCTTATGGCTGCGAATATCGGGAACTAGCTTAATTTCGACCTAGATTGACCTTAATATATAATTAATTGATATCGACCGTGAGGAAATGCCATTGTGGTTCAATTTAGACGCCCGACCAAAATCATCATCCCCTGAATATTACGTTGTCATTCGTGAACCATTAGTTTCCCAAAAACAATTACTCGGTTCGCGATCCCTTATCCGCGTCTGATAAAAAAGGCTCAAGCGGTATAATTGAATGTTATATTAAGTCGGCGGTCGTCGGGAAAGAGGGAGTCGAGAATCGTACCGAAAAGACGATTGTCTAAATCGCTTCCGGTAAAATTCTGCCGCTCGCCGACCCGGCACAAGGGTTTTAAGTCTTTCGGTGGTTGGGAAAAGTGGGCATCGTTGACCATTAAATCCGTTTTAAACCAGGCATTTGGGCTGGTAAACAGACTCCGAAGAAATTCAGCGGTCAAAACACTCGTGGGAAAAGTATCTATTTTTCTTTCGCGGGCTGTCCCTCTCTCTCTCTGGTCTGGGGGAAAGCGGGTTCTCCGTCTCTGTTTCGCGCGCATAGACCGCGATCGTGGCGATAAGCCCGATTTAGCGGTTACAAGGCGAACGACGCGAAAGAGCGGCTCGGGCTGCATTGATATTTGTAACGGGGTTACGTGTTGGTGCGTGGCACGTGTGTGCAACAATGACGCAGCCAACAACGTCGACGACGACGACGGCGACGACGACGACGACGACGAGGACGAGGAGGATGACGACGAGAAGGATCGGGCCAGCGTGGAATTCGATTCTGGACTAGGGGATGCTGCACGGCCGCGCGACACGAGTGTGCGTGCAAGTAATATAGAAGCAAAAGGGATACACGCTTGCGCCGGACGGTGTCTACCCCATCTTCCCGTTGACTTCGGGAGAGGGAAAAGCGGGGCGTGTGCAAGGACAGATGGCAGGGCGTCTCTCCCGGGCCGTGTCGCATGCACTATCAGTTTCGCTCGGATGTTCGTAACACGAGTTTTATCGCGCTGCTCGACGACGGTCGCGCTCGTCAAAGGCAGACCCGAGGATAGGCCAGTGGGCTCCGTCGCCTCCGTCGTTTCTCGTTGTCGTGCACGTCCCTCGAATCGCGGAAATTAGATCACCGTCGAACCAACGAACGAATGAACGTTTCGCCGTCTCGAATTGGTTAGGCGAGCAAAGGATCGCCGTCGGGGGCTTCGAACGATGAGATCGCTGATCGTTCGATTTGCATAATAGAACGGTTAAGAAGAAGACGAAGAGGAGAGGATAGACGAGTTCGGATTTTTCCACGTTTTTCTCTCATTCTCTCTCTATCCTTTTCCTGCCTCTTTGTTTCTCCGACGATACTTTGTCCCTCGGTTTCTCTTCCTTTTTTTTTCTCTCTGGCTGGTCGGTTTGCCATCTCGTGCTTTTCTTTTTCTCGCGCTTTGTTTCGTAAGAGGAGATCCGATCGAATGGGAACGCGTTCGTGTCGTCTGGTGAATTAACCAGTAAGAAAGACGGGGTCCTGCAAACGCGCGTTTCCAGCGGGAAGATGAGAAGAGCGTGTTGTGGGACGGATCACCGAGGCGGAGAAGAATCGTGGACGATCTCTATGCATGCCAGCACGTAAATCAACCCCGAAACCAGCGGAACATAATGGCGACATCGAGCGAAAAACCCAAGGAAAATCGGATGCTATCGATTCGCCCGATAGTTTCGCCCTGCGATTTTAATTCCGCGCCTCTGTGCCGGGACCCGATATAGAAAAACCATCTCTTTTTCCCACCCTCCTCTTTTCCGCCTCTTTCCCTCTGTCGCGCTCGCTCTTTCTCTGTCCCTCTTTCTCTGTCCCTCTGCCCGGCTTCTGGATTATTGCGCCATGCCAGGAGAAGATTAACGAACCGCGGGGGAAGGGATAATTCGCAAACAACCGACGAGTGAAAGTCGTGCGAAGGACCGACGACGCGAAAATCCTCATTGTCGTGGGAAAACCACCGGTGCGGGAGGGTGAGACGGTGTTGTGCGTTCTTCGAAAATCCGCGACCGTACACACGCACGAAATAAGAAATTCAAACAGGATATACGGCACACGTACACACGCCTCTACGTGTAAACATATATATCGAAACGACATCGTGGATCGACTATGAGAAAGAGAAACAAAAAATGAAGGGTGTACTCTTTACCCTGTGCCTATTGTTTTCGGGTAAGTGGAAATTCTGCCACGTGTCGCGATATCATCCGATCCGCGAGCCCGTGATTGTTCTTTGTCGGAGTTAACCGGAACCGAGGAAATCGAAGGAATGTCGTTTACAAGATCCACTCGAATCGCCGATCCCCTATTGAAATCCGACCGGTGACGTACTTACATCGACGCGTCTCGGTTCTTTGTTGTTCGCACGGAGCATCGAAAGAGAACTTCACTGAGTGAACGTTGTGGTCGTCGTTCGTTTAAAAATTTCACGGAGTCTCGGAAAGAATACAGGCTTAATCGGGGGATGATCACAGGAAGCTTCTCCTTTCGCGTCGCACAGCGAGCGCAATAACGGAAGAAAACGCCAGCTCGCGAGTCGGAGAGATTCTTCTGCCGCGAAACAAACGGTGCACCGTCGCTTTGATAAGATCAAGAGCCGCGGCGACGTGAACGCGACGCGACGAGACGCGACTTCCAGTCCGCCCTTATTCAATGATTCGCTCCGGAACGAATACAAAGGTCTCCTCCGGAGTCGGCACGGGCTGGCACGCGGTGTCGGGGACGATAAAAATTCCGCGGACATTTATTATAACAACGCGCGCGCGTTTCGTTCCGCGGCGTTGCACAAAGGAACGAGAGAGCGGAGAAAGCGTCGACGGGCCGGCGGCGCGATATACCAGCCACCCCCGCGCGTTTCCCGCGACGCTCTGTCACGTATTACGAGATAAAGTAGTTTCTGAAACTGCGTCCGGAGAAACTTCACCACCTACTTTAATACTTCATGAGGAAGCACGCGGCGGTAAGAAGGTCCGTGTCCGAGCGAAAGGGAGATATATCGCGGCTTTTACCCCCGGCACGGCGCGTCGGGACACGTTAAAATGATTTCTCGCCCCGGTTCCGGCCGTACATCGCGAACCCCACGGCAAGACTTTCTCTTGCCACACCAACCCCTATCTCTCTTTCTCTCTCTCGTTCCCTGCTGGTAAACACGAGGAGTTAACGAAATTCCGATAACGAACGGCACAACGTGGTGAACATTTCTCTTCCCGTTCCCCCGAACAGCGCGCCGCGTCCGCCTGGGCGACGGGAAATAGCTTCTCGGGTCAAAGAACAATCCGCGCCGCAATCCGACAGCCAAAAGGAAAGTCGAGGCTCAATGATTTTCGACCGTGGCGTTGCACCAAATCCTACCAGTTGATGAGCACCAAGAAATATTCGCACAGGCTGGTTTCGTTCATCCTGTCTCTGCTCTGATCACTTGTGGTTCAACAGCTTCGTCTCAGAACACCACCATTTTACTTTATTTCTTTCGAAGGTTCCTTTACTTTGCAATTCTGTTTACTTGTACCGAGGATCTGGAAAGCTGCAGAATTTTTCAATAGGTTCTGTTTAAAACATGGACCGTAGACAATTTTCAAAGAACTTTCTCGAGTCGTGTTCCGATGAGAACGGATAAAAAAAAGCTTTTGCCAGGGGAAAGTTTTACTAGACCAGATACTTTGTTGATCAATGTTAAACATGTTTTGTATTCTCGTATGGTGTAATAGTTGTTTGTAATCTATGATTGTAAACGGGGCTTCCAATTAAATCCGGTTAAACAACGTCCGTACGGTAACGTTATTCAGTAACATTATATAGGGTTTTTTAAAATATATTTTATTGTTAAAGGGCTAATACGAGCAACGTGTGGACGTTGTTTATCATCCTGTTTAACATGGTTTGGTTACAACCATAGATTATACATAACCATTCCAACTGCAACAATATTCAATGATTACTACAGTCACTGTAGAGAAGCTTGCCTGTGTGTCTCTCTCATCGAACCATTTTTAATAAGTAGTCTAAAATACCTTGTTTCCATGGAGCTTTTATTACGTAGTCATAAAATACTTCATCCACGAGAACGTTCTCGAAGAAGTTCCTCCACAAAAATTCCACATCACCTGATATTTTCTCCAACGAAACAGGTCGAACAGAATCTTCTTAAACATAAAAGATAACTATTTATTTCAATATCTGACTCTTATACAGCTCTGGCTTATAGCTTTTTGATGGCGTATGATACATATAACTTTATATCACTGATCTCTTTTTGTTTTCTGTTATTTTCCTCCATTTTATGTTACTTCTTCGATCCCGCTCAGAGCTCGATTCCAATTTTTATTGTTCTGCTGATATAATCTCATTCCGATGCATTTTTGTTCTCGCACAAAAATAACAAAAATATCAAGGCAGATAGGATAAACGAACCTACTCTGTACACAGTCGAATGATTTAAAAAAAAAAAGCTTTTCCAACCTTTGTGCACCGTTCGTATCAATTAAATCCGAAACGAAAATTCAACCTGTAATAGCGTTTTAAGCAGCGATTCTATTTACTTGCAATTTATTTGACTTACCTCTCTCTCTTCAGATAATATCGAAATGTTCTCTCATAAATAAATATCACGCATAGCACGCACAGCAGGATTAACCTTATACTCGAGACATTTCAATTTTATTATTTCGCCTTTCGAACGAAAAAGATGTATGTGAAAAGCATTGTATACGCATAAAACGCACGGTATATAGTATAACATAAAACAATGCAGAATTGGCTCGTAACGTAAATAGGTTTCGCTGTATTCGATATACATTCCTTTATTAAAACATGTGATCTTTACCAAATGAAGTGGTTCTGTTATTGAAAAGACTGAAATTGTTTCTGGTTAATTACAATCGTTTAATGAGTCCACAATCAAATTCGTGGAATTGTAACTTACGCTACAATCTGACAATGTATAGAATATTTCCAATTTGGTGGTACGGCCGTAGGGGATGATTTTACAGAGAGTTATTAATGTTCACACAAGGCTTCGGTTTTCTGAAAATCGACTTTAACCCTCCAGGGACTCAGTTGTGGATTTTATTTAAGTGATCGGCATTGTACGATGCTGTAGATGTTTTCATTAATTTGCAAGGAAGTTTACAACATCTAACCAATATTAACGCATTCAGAGTCGGCAAAATACACAGACGTCGTCCCTGAAGCATTAAAAATACGTCAGGTTCTCCTTCAATGGTATTCCCGAGAAGTAGAATCGACTAATCATGGTCAGACGTTCCAGCCAATTCTCATCGAAGAGAATGCGAATTCGCTGAACCTGTTTTTCCATGTAGATTCACCTTGCTGCTTATACTACCAGATTGGTGGCCCGCTGTACAATTATAAGAACGGTCCGAGGGTTAACAAATACTGTGGATCCCGAGCGTACAGAATTTGTGAAGTACACATAACTTTACTCCGAACCGAACAGGCACAACAAAAATTCGCACGATGCACCAAGGGCTGGACACCAAAATTTCAAAGTCGAAGTTCGCGTGTAATCAAAGTTCGCGAGGGATGACCGTACTAGTGTACCGAATGTCTCGGCAATGTGCACGGCGAGGTAACGCGAGGAGGATGAAAGGGACTGTAGAGCGTCTTTCTTGTGCTTCTTTGATCTTTTTCGGCGTTCCCTCGTGCTCGGCAGCGCAGCGTCGGCTCGCTGTTTCCCATTTCTGTGGTCCAAATCGTCTGGTTCTTTTTGTTCCGGGGGTGGTTTCTGTTTGGCGGTCGAAGTGCAAGGACTGGCACGGGGCACCACCGATCACGGAATGTACGAGAACCACGCTCTGGAGCCGCTCGACCGTGGACCATACTTCGACGTGACGGCCTCTCACAATGTCACCGCGCTGGTGGGCAAAACGGCCACCCTGAACTGCCGGGTCCGGAATCTCGGGGATCGTACGGTAGGTAACGCCAGCGCGAAGAAACGAATTACGGCCGGAGCGGCGAAACGGTAAACGGTTATCGGCCGTCAGCAACGATGCATGACCCGTGTTTCGTTTCGTTCCGTTTCGTTACGTTCCGCAAGCCCAGCCCTGATTTCAATGCCCCGCTGAACGATCGAACGCCTAGTCGTTTCTGCGCCGATTGTTTATTGCTGCGTGCACAGTTTTTATACCAACCTTCTGTCGAGATGCTACATCTTTCCGATAAACTCGCTCATTGCAATCGATTCAGACAATTCTTATTTGGTACCCCTTGCAATCGATGCAGAAAATTTTTATTTCGGTCCCAGTACCTTGTAATCGATGCATAAAATCTTTATTTGGTCGCAGTAAATTAATTTCTATCATTTTGGCGTCCCGTTGAATAGAAAAGTTCTTGTTTTCGCCACAGATACCAATAAACATATTTCTCTGAAATAATTTACAGTGGTGGGGCATATCTGCCATTATTTTGGGGATAGCATTGAATTTTTCGTGGAAATGTCTTCCTAGAAATAAATTCACGTAGATATCGATCGAATCGATTGACACCCAGACTAACCCAGGATCAGTAATTCACGATAACATGAAGATTTAGGTCAGGTTTCAGATCTAACTCGATTTCACAACTGAAAATCGTGTAGTATGAAGTAAAATCGTAGGTAGAGGAGATGGCAGAGATATCGCGTAGTACTATGGAATGTTAGCGTTCAAACTGAGGATTTTAGTTTGCTGAACGTGGGTCGAATAGAAGTTTGTTTTGTTGACCTCCTGGCACCTTCGGGTCTATTTGACCCGAAAACAACCCTCGTTCTTAATTGAATACCTTTATCGGAAGACTTTGTGGATGATGTTGAGTCACGGGGAACTAGTAAGATGTCCGATTTATTTTCAAGAATTTGTGAACGAGTAATGTCTTTCGGTTCAAACAAATATAGAGAAGTAGTATAGAATATAACACAAATGAACCGATTGCACTTCACAAGTCGATATTAAAAAGAAGAAATTTAATCAAAATGTAGGTTCTCTTTTACCGATTTTAATTAGGAAAATACAGTGCGAAGATATGATTGGATTCTTCCAATATCTCCATAGTTTCATATTTCACCGATGATGATGAAATCAACAATTTAATAATGTTACAATCGGAAACTAATTTAATTTACTTAAATTAATTTTAGTTTTTACCAGGTCTCAAGCTAATCGAGAATATTGTTGATTTCCATGAAACTTCACAATTATTTTTATAGCTGACGCTGCGTGTGTAACGTTCAGCAAAATAACAATTCGAACTAATTGGAACGCGCAGGTAATGTTTTTTGTTACCAAGCAAAATGATTCATTGGAACGTTGCATCGTTCCTGTTTTTCTGAATTAATTTTTGAAGTTTCATATTTGCATAAAGACTCGTACCGTCGTTATTACGCACGAAGAGAACGGGTATTGTTCTTTTTCTTGTTGTTACGGAAAGAATTTATTTACACTCAGTTTCGCGTTCCACGATGCGAGGAAGAAAAAGGTTCGATGTAGCGTTGGGTCGGTGGGAAATATGCTGCTCGAAATATTTATTGCATTGCTCGAATATTAAACACGTTATCACTTATATTTCTCTTGCTACCCGGTTACTTTCCAAGTTCTTGTGTATTCTTGTATGAAATATGTATATTGCTCAAGAAACGTCCACAGAAATAAGTCTATATGTACGTGCTGCATAACTTTATACAAGACGAATCAGAATTTGCATACCACGAGGATGCGGAAAATCAATGGATCGAGAAATGTGCAAACATAGGAAAAATGAAACAAACTATATTTTCTTATTTTGAAAAGTTCTCTTGTGTCTACATAATTTTACAGTCAAACTGCAACAAAGAAAATTGCTATTTCTTCGCGATATGGCTAATTCCTCGTGCGAAAATGAAGCTCCACGTTATAGAATATGTACATCGTTCGCAATTTTCATTATCTCCATTTTGTCGAACCTCCTGGCGGAGGAAATTGTCGGAACTTTTAAACAAGTAATAAGCAGAAGCACCATCGGGGGAATATAAAGGACGCGATAAAGCTTTCAATGATAATTCTTTTAGTTGTTCGGAAGAGTGATTTTTCGTGACGATTGTTCTAACGTCGTCCCCATAAAACGTATAGTGTTTCATGAACATTTTAGCACCGAAGGTACCCGGCACCAAAAGTAGCTAATGTTTTATTAAAGACTGTGGAAGTGCTTTCATTGAGATTCTGCGGGAAGTATCTTGATTATCTCTGTAATTGCGAAAGAATGGAGCGACACAGATTTGAATCTGCGGGTTCTGTAATTAATAATAAAGTCAATTATATCGATAACTGGCTTTCGATTTTTTCCCGGATAGTTTAGTGCCCATTATTCCGGGTAGCAACAGCATCGTACGGTCATATTTTATTAATGGCGTCGCCACGAAGAGTGCGCGCGTTCGGCGAATTCGAGATGCAACGCGATAAATAATTCTAGTAGTGTAAATGGCCGATAATCAATCATATCGGTGCGCTGTCCATTACAAATTAATTTAATTTCATGGGGTGCAATTTACACAGCGATGTATTGTTTGTTCTACAGACTGATTCGCTTCGAATTGATTCCCGGGCAATCGAAATGTCGACTGGGAGGTAGATAACGGGGTTTAATGTAATCGACGATTTTTTCTGTTAAGAGAAAAATCCGGCAATGGTCAGGCGGCCGTTGGTCAGTCGTACTCGAAACTCGCTTTCGGAAAACCAGTTTTTCAAATCGGATTTTCTCCGAAACCTTGTTCCGTGTGATCAAAATTTTATTCGACACATTCTCGGCCCGTACTTTTTTTTGCTAGGCAGAAAAATTGCCGCCCCTTTGGCGTATCACGTCCTTTTTTTTTTTTTAAATGCACCTAACTGAGGGCTTGTTCCGGATACAAGGATTGTTCTGTTGTTACTTCAAAATCTCGATGCGTTTTTGTCCCTTTCGATGAGTGAAAATAACAGCGGGGTGAGGGATGGGGGTGAACATATTTCTGTGGGATTTAAACCGAGCGAAGCGGCCGACTGACCCAACTGTTCGACTTTTTTGCGAAAAATAAAAAGCGTATACGGGAAATTTTCGATTTATCGCGGGGCAACGGTGCCCGCCCTTTTCTGGGTTGTATTAATCATCGCGAGACATCCTGTAGATTACGGTTAATATGCTGGCTTTATAGGAACCTCATTTTTCACGAGACTCGGGGTCAGAGTTTGATAGTCACGGTAGAAGTCGACGGAATACGAATTTCGCGGTCTGTGAGCTGCCTGAGCACCATTAACCCTGGAATGACACTACGAGGTCACCAGTACCCCGACAAATTTTAATGTTCCCTGTAGCCGTGCCAATAGTCGCCGAAATGTCGAACTTTTGCTAATCTCTATCGTCCCATTGGTGGAACCGCAGGAATAGCCAATTCGACCTCGCCTGTACCTCAGGAAAATTCTAATTATTATTTTATTCTATTCTGTCATATGGGGCATGGCGAACACAAAAGTCCTTTTTAATTTGGCTGAATCTTGCGCGCAATTTACCGTGTACCTTCAATTGAACAATTTTATAACACTGTATTAAACAAAGCCTTAAATTCCTCTTTTATATCAGAGAAGGAAAATTGTTGTACACACGATAATCGTAAGCACATAATCGCCTGCGACCAGTTTCACTATATTTTCACGTTTGCGTAAAAATGTGTGGATTAAGGTTTTGGAATTTCGCGAGGAAAACGCCAAGGTTGGTCGGCGAAGTTGCGTTTCTGTGCAAAACCTCAAAAATAAATGTTGTTCGCGACCGACCTGTCTGAAGCAAAAAAGCAGCGTGCGTTCTTCAAATGTTATTTAAACGACGATTTATTTTGCCGCGAAGAGGACAGCGTATTTTACGGTCTGCGGTTTGCTTGTTAAACCGTAAAAGGAAGAAAAATTCATATGACATCGCGTATCGTGTACCAGTGACAATTCAGCGCCACAGTGTCGCGTGTCATACTGCCGGGATAAAGTTATTTTACTCGTTCACTGACTCGAACAGCCATTGCTGCGTTTCTCGTAAGATCTTCTCCCAGTTTCTTATCGATCGTTATATAACGTTGCTCGGCGATCCGTGTTGATACAGCGACCGACGATTCCCGGAATATGATACATAATTATTCTTTATTCCTCTTACGTATTTATTCGAACAACCTCCACTCTCGTTGAATATTATTTTCATAAGAGGATTAACGCTTGTAGCAACTAAATTCATAACATGAGGACATTACATTCGTGTCGGCAGCTCCAGCATCATCGCCACTGTTGTTATTACCATTTCGAGAATTTTAACATACACGAGATTGTTAAACATATATCATTAAAGGAGGAAAATAAACATAATTCCATATTCCGCCACGCTGCACCACAAAATTTTCCGCTTAATGCCTCTTTTGTAGATTACGAACTGCTGCACATTTCGGCAAAAGTATTTTTGCAAAAATGTACTGCTTTTATGAAATGCTAGAAGAATACAACAAAAAGGTCTCATCAATTTTTTAAATTGTACGTTGTGTTAGAATTTAGGTAGTAGTTTAAAACAGTAGAGAAATTAGAAGAATTTGGGGAGATGTGTATTTTTCAACATCTTAAAATTGTTGAAGAAAGAAGGGCCATCAAAGTTTTATTTTAATGTCCTTTGCAGATTATGAAGCACTAGACATGTTGATAAAAATATTTTATCAAGCATAATGCACTGCTTTTTTAATATACTAGAAGAATGTAACGAAGGTGTGTCTCATAGATTTTTTAAATGTTGCCACTTTTAGAAAGATGGACATTTCTTCTACGTGTGGTGATGGAGACAATTTTTATTTTGCACAAGGATCAACACTCCTTGCGATGTCAAATGACAGCACAAATGCAGATCTGGAGCTGAGGGACATGGGGAATCACATGTGCTCAGTGGTTTGGTGATCGAGGTGGAAAGTATTTTGTTTCCGATAATATTTTATGGTGTTAACAGCTTGGGGACGCTTTACCGAGTACTTCGGAGACACTGCACGGTAATGTCTATCTTCTAGCCCGTTCGAAGGATTTAGCTCCTAGTCCCGAGATAATCCTTCGCGCAAACGATCCGCTAGTTACGATCAACAAACCGAAGACGCCAATAAAACGCTCGGGACGCAGTCGTTCCTCGCACAACAAAATCTTCGTATCAGTTTTTTACCCTTGCCGAAAGCGTTTCCGAAGTCTCCGTGAATTTTCACGTTGAAAATGAGCCGAAACACGGTCCCGGCCAAACTACTTTAAATTTCAAAGTAGCGTACTTTATCGTTGCCAGCACTACTCTACAAACCTTCCTGAAGGTAAAACAGGCAAGGCGGTTCTATTTAATCATCGACTGACTGCGGGCCTTTAAGCAAATTCGCATTTCTTCTTTTTTTAGATTTTTTTATGCAAAAACTCAAGTAAGGATGAAGTTTGTCTCGCCGAGTAAAAGATTCCTTGCCATAAAAATACAGCTGGAACGCTGGAAACGTTCGGTAATTTGCATATTTTCTTGCATTTTATGATTATAAACGTCGCAAACGCATAACACTAATGAGTGTTTATGTTTAGCATTGTCTACACGAGTTTACGTGTTTCCTTGGTCGTCTGCGTATTTGCAATGTCTCGGTATTTATGCAATATTGTATAGCACGATAGCCGACAATGTGGAAGAAAAATCGTCGAAAATTTAATCTTGAATCGTAGCAAAAGAATGCAGATAAATTCCTGGGATTTATCTTTTTGTTTTCGGCGTCTTCTACTACTGACATTCCTTTAGACTGAGAATAATAAAGGGTAATATTATACACTAGCCGAGCGAAACAATTACATTGGCAAATAATAGTTGTCGGTAAATCACGACGAATTACTGGATCTATTACGGTGAAATTTGTTAAAACGGTCGGCGTGAACGCAAAGTCAGCTGGAATAAGCTCTGCGGTGATGTGCTAATTAACGAGTTATTGTTCCGATGATCGGTCCTTTGTTCCTATTAAACGATTTATTGTTGTCGATTTCCTCATCAAAAACGTAATTGTAGACAGCAGCGGATCGATGCTAGGAAATTAAATAATAATCCAATTTCTGAACGTTTCCTCTCGATATTTTATCAATATAATTACAGGAAAGTAATAATTCAATATCATCCCTCGATTATGAATAATTCAGTATTGAAACGACGCACATTATTGCATTAGGGTGGAAACTTCGTTTGCGCACGTCCTTGTGTCATCTCTCATTTCACTTATCCATAAATAATGCTGGTAAAACAATACAAATATTTGAAATACTTCTCTCGTTCTTGACCTTGATCATTGTATCGCATACAGTGAAATTTTCGTGATACAAAGAGAATACCTTTCCATTTAAAAAATGTAATCTTTCCATTCTCAAAACATACTGCAGAAGTACACAGGCGCTACTATGTTGTTTACAAAAAGAAAGCACCACTGTTTCTTCTTCCACACATTTTCTCTGTACATTCAATATTTACAAGAATAACAGTGATTAGTAGCTGCGTGAGAACTCTGTATAAACGTGTTCTACGTTGCGTCAATTGCGATACAGAACAATTTAATTCTTAAAGGCTACAAACATTGAAACATTGAAGATCAAGAAAATCTAGTTTAACACAATAATCCCAATTAATAAATTACATTGAGTTGTTGAAAAAATTCTCAGCCATAGACTTGCAAAAATGATGGAATAATCGTCGGTAGATGCGTTAAGATTAAGTCACTTAGTCACACTAAGTCACAAAATAGCGAGCGGTCTCGCAGACGGTCTGGACCGGCTGGGGGTTCATCAACACCGCGTAAAAACCGTACAGTGAATAAACGCTGAACCGTAGTCTCTGCGGAGGCTCGTCGCGATTCCCGCGTCGCGTCGCGATCTAATAGCGAGGCGTGATTCGACGAGGCGTGAGAGAGACTGCGCGGAGCAACAATGCCGCGGATAATGCGAGTGGCGTAATATAAGTTGGCCCATTAGGATAGTAACCGTATAATAAGGCAGAACTAGTTTCTCGGTACGATAGAGACCGAACCGGTGAAGAGAGTTTCATTTTTATCCGGGGCATTGTTCGTACCTCGAACCCGTACATTTACCGGCGGGGAAATTTAAGTAAAACGGAGGGCTTCGTGCACTCTATTCTTTTTTACACAATACGCGCGAGCAGTTTTTATTTCGCGCGCGGCTGAACCATCCGCCTCTACCGACTCGCCGCTTCTCACAGCTTCGCTCCGCTCCTCTCTCCGCTTCTTTTCCGGGGCTCCACGGTATTTCGTCTTCTCTCGTCTCGGCGCGACGTTGATAACGCTCGACGCACGCTGTTTTCAGGAACACGGCCCGGCTAGAAGTTTCCCCGGTGAAAACGAATCACGTTATCGAGGGAAAGCGGCGCGGCGCGGGCCGCGTATAACGGCGTGAATAGAATGAGGGATCGCGCGAGATAGTATACTTGAAGGTAACGATACGGCCGAGGTAGTAAAACCCAACGGGACCATAAAATAGAAACTCCTTCAGCGGCCTCGGGCCAGCTAAATTCCTCGGACCCAAGTATGCAGAGCGACTCGTCCACCGTGTCCTGGCTATGCTTTACTTTTCTTCGCTATTTTCTGAGAGTCGTTGCGCCAGTCAGCTCACGCACCTTTTGTAGACATTACGCGGGCAGCTCTTCAGAATACGACATTCTAAGTGAATAAGGGGACGCTTCGTCGAGAAATTAAACAGATAACGGATGTACGCGCACGTTTACTCGAATTACTATGACGCTTGCCGACCGACGTTTTTGTTACGAGCCACTTTACTATGTAAAACTGCAGGAATGTGCCGGCGACATAGTTGATAAATGGGGAACTATGTTTTTAATTAAATCCGTCCGCCTTGAAGAGCCTGCACCCCACATTTAGATAGCAGCGAACCTGGCCCTTGAAATCGCCCACGGAGATACGGATCCAATGATTGTTGCATCATATCTAGAGGTTCCGATCAAGGGTAACCCTATTCCAATTCTCTGACCAAGGATCGTTCCAGCCCGCTTGTCTGGCTTGAATCAACTCCGTTTTACTTGCTCGACCGAGACCACGCCATATTCCACTTTTACTCGAGCAAGCCCGATCCTACTTGTCTGACCAAGAACTGCGCTATTGAACTTCTCTAATGTTACAATTCTAGTTTACCTGTGTGTCTAATAATATCTCATTTCATTAGGTATATTCTATTTGCCTGAAACGAGCCTTGTTCCACTTTCTTGATCAAGCTCAATCCCATTGATCTTGCATGATCCAGCGTCGTCCTGTTCAGCTTATCTCGTTTGAAACAGCTCTATTTTATAGGTCTGACCAAGAACACCTTCTTGATCAAGACCAATCACGTTCTACTTGCCCGATCAAGGACCGTCTGTTCCGCTGATCTTGCTTGGAGCAGCTCCATTTTATTTGTCTAACTTCTCACGACTTATTCCACTTGTTTAACCAGCCTCGATTCTCTCCTGACTCGACTCTGACCTGAAACACCTTCATTTTATTCTTCTGTCCGGGAGGACGACTTATTCCACTTGGTTGATCAGCCTGGGTCCTCTTCTACTTGTTTCATCAAACACAGTCCTATCTAGCTTGTCTGACTTGACACAGCTGCGTTTTACGTAGCCAATTAAGAATACATCCTGTTTGACTTACTTTGTCAGGTTGAATCCTATTCTACTTGTCTGCTCAAAAACTGTCCTGTTCCACTTTTCCCGCAAGAAACTGCCCTATTTTACTTGTTTGTCAAATAGCGGTATTCTCCATAACTAATTAACAACGACTCCATTACATTTGCCTGGACTGTGGTACCTCATTCTACTTGGCTGCCCAAAGCCTGTCCTATTCCATTTGCCCGTCAAGAAACAATCCTATTTCACGTGTTTGCCTAATGGCAGTATTCTATTTGAGCAATCAACGATGTCTCCATTACAGCTGTCCGGCTAGTGAGGTCTTATTCCACTGACCCGAGCGGAGTGTCCCATCTCACTTGTCCAACTAGGAAACTTTCATTTCAATTTTCCACCTACTGGCGACGTACTACCTGTCTAATAAATCATTTTGTCACTCCATTTGTCCAGATGGCAACGCTATACTTATTCTACTTGGTTGGTTAGCGACGACTTGTTCTACTGCCTCGACCAGCAACGACTTGTACTACTTGTCAGTCACGTCGCACTCTTCTAACTTGGTCCGATATTGCCGTATCTTATTTGTCCGGGCAAAGTCTCATTCTACCTGTCTGATAGAATGCGTCCCCATTCTACTTGCCCGGCCAGACCCTACATGGAAGAATCGCAAAATCGCAATAAAGAAATTCTTTGGGTACAACGAGCCGGTAAAATAATGAAATACTACGCTAAATTCTAGCGTCGAAATGCAACGGGTCTCGAGGAATGCCAGTAATAAATGTGCAACTTCGAGGTTATACAGCGTTGTAGGCGGTTTACTATGCTTACTCACTGTTTCGAGTACTTTGACACCGACACTGACCCCGAAAGTGGCTCGCAAAGGTACTGAGTGACTCAAGGAGGTCGCGCACTCAGGCGATCCATCGACCATCGTCTCGTATCTAGAGGTTTATGACGCGTCAATCACTATTGTGTCGCAAGCGAGGACGCTAGAAGAGCACGCGTGTGTAGTGTGTACCAACAGCTCGAAACGACAAATTAACTTGTTGAACTCTGCTTCCGGGATTCCGATAGCATCTCCAAGACGTTAGGCTTTAGTCGATCGTACGATGAACCCACGTATTGAATACGAAAACTCTGCTGTATATTTCGGTATCGTAAATTTCGGAAGAAAGCTCAGAAGCGGTCCGTAAGGGAAATCAATTTAGAAGGGGGTTACTTTACGCAACCTATTCCCGACATCGTTCTCCTTCATGGTGTTGATTCAGACCTGTGTTTATGGGTATGCAGGGTTTCCTATCTCCCTGTATCGTTATAGCCTGGCAGAGGAGAGAGGATGGTCTTAGGGATGAGTTATTAGGACAGAATGGCTACCCTTGTCCCTTTTATTATATACCATCTTCTCTCTCCATTCGTCTACTTATCTCCGCCCAATCATGTACCCTTCTTTCGGTACTCCACCCTACATCTTTACCTCTGACCCATACCCTTCAACCCCCACTCACATTGGTCGTCTTAGCTTCTCTACCCCCCTTCCGCCAACCGCTCCCTAAAACCGTGTACTCCGCCTGGCCTGACTAAATCTACAAGTATACTGTCGATGCAACAATATACCGACTCTCTGGGGCACCTCTCAACTGGTCCCCGAGTGCCCGAACTATAGCCGACACTGCCAGCATATTCCATAATGAAAGTAATCGGATGACCAAAGTCGAATGTCTCGGGAACGACCGGTGTTAAGTTATCTTTACTCCGAAGCGACGAGGAGCAAGTTCTTGGTGACGTTTCGTGTTCCTTGAAAAGTAAAAACCACGGGAAACACACTGAGACAAATGGTCCAGGCTGTTCACTTTGTTGCTGGCTCACAAACGTAAATAATTCACAATGCTAAAATGGAACAATATATCGATATTCTGTAACCAACCAAGACGAATAATTCATTTGAAAGGTGTAGCACTGAAGGTCTTTTGCACAAACTTTTATTTCGAAACTATAAAACGATGTAGCAATTTTAGATTATTTTTAAGGAGAACATAAACATTTATTTTTCTTCCGTGAGATAATTGGAGAGCACAAGAGACACGAACTCTTGTGGATGAATCTCCGGTGCGAGCAAACTGTTTCTCTAATTTAGTGTTAGTTCGCAATTATTTGGTGCAATATTGCTTGTTGACGCTCCGGTAGGAACGAAGCTTTAAACGAACTTCCCAATCGTGTCCGATTTTTACGAAACTTCGTAGATTTGCTAGGCGGTCGAAATAAGAGACACATAATTTTTCGTAGTCGTGGAAACTCAAGTTTAGGGGGTGGAGGCGCCATCCTGGAAACTACCGCCTCCGAAGCTATCTCTGAAACCGTTACAGATAAAAATACACTTTAACTTGCGAAGTTGTATGGTTTTTTATGTACGGCAATGCAACGGAGATAACTTCTTGGCGGACGGAGAAATTAAAAAAAGAAAACAGAAAAAATAGCGCGGGCTTGCGAGCCTTGTATTAAAGTTTGCTCTTTCGACGATGACAAAACGGAGACGGTAGTAGGTTGGCCGGGGCGGATAGTTTGACGTAATGCGTGCGGTGGAAAAGTGCGCTTTGTCAGTGGCCAGTGATGCTCACTTAATTTGGCTTTAATATAAGGGTTGTCATCCCAGTTCTTTTTCCATTTTTGCCTCCGACAAAAAGCTATCTCTGCCGCGTCGCGCTGTACATAATAAACCACGCAACTTTGCAATTTAAAGTATACTTTTATCTCTAATAGTGTTCTAGATAGCTCCGGGGTGGTAATATTCAGAAGGGCGGTTACATCCCTTAAACTTGGGTCCCCGTAGCCCGGGGAACATGCGCGTCCCTTACCATTTTTCTGTCCTAGGAATCTGCGAAGTTCGTTGACCTCTTTTCAGGCGAAACTTGTGCAAAAAATTAGTACATTAATAAAATATATAAAAAAAATTTTTTTTAAAAACCACGCTTACATTATAATGCACTAAAAAGGAGAAAATAGTTTTTTTCCTGGTTCTCCATAAAATACCGAATCCAGTTAAATGATTATTTTTCCCCAATATTTTAAGCAATTAGTTCAACATTTCTTCTGTTATAAAATTAGTGTGTCGGAGAGAATAGATAGAAAAATTTAATTTAAATAAAATCATGATAAGTGCTCTCTCTATAATAAAGATTAAATCATTTCTTATGAAAGCATCTTTTTATAATTTCATTAATTGTGAAATAAAATAACCTAGACCCGTCGTGGTACGTTTAGTGTTAAGGATCAGCTTTGTACCTCAAAGTTTTATATAACGAACTGTAACAGCATTTCTTGATCGAAACGTTTTATAAGAGTCGCATTCTAAAATCGGGCATTTTATATGCAACAACCTAATAGAATCGTATGTAACGTCCCATTCATTTGAGAGGAGGGGAATTAATGGAACACGATGCACTTGAGACAATTACATGATATTGCTGGTACGTGTGGAGAAGCTCCTAATATCTAAATCTTCAATTATGCGAACGTCCTGCTGTGTAAATAGTGTTTCCACAGAACATGAGTCCGTTTCGTACCTGCCCGTTGTTTACAATGTACATTCCCCCGTGTTTGACCGGATGAATTCTAATCGCAAAGATCTAGTATGGCGGTATGCGGTGTAACGCGCGTTGAAAAATTTATGTAATTTTGCAGACAGAAAGATATGGAGCCGCAAGAGAGAATCGGACAAAACGGGACACTTGGGAAATGATGGCTTCCCTTAATGTTTTCCTCCAACCACATAAAGAAAGATATATCGTGTCGAGCAAGACAGAAATAACTATGTTTAGTTCTTTATTTGATATATTTAACACCTCCGTGAAAGCAATCCCGAACTTGTTTGTGGAAAACTTTCATTAACTACACGCTTGACAGCCGATATATCAAATATATCGATTTTCTCTTGCCGTTGTATCATAGTCGTAATTTAACGATTTGTTATGGTTTATTGCGGGATCAAGTTTTTAGACCATCTCGCTGGTTTGATGAATTGCTGAAAATGTTTATCCGCAGATAATCATATTATCAATATACTACGGATGTTTATGTAATTTTCTCTCTCAATTTTTGTATTATAGAATTTTAAGAATGTGGAATTAAATAGAATCTTACTTTCAGTGGTAGTAGTCTTTATCGGTCTGAAATAGATAAAGATCGTATTAAATTCTGTGAAATTTTATAGTCGAGCATTTTTTGAAAATTTAACATTTTCGAAGTTATCTATTTCAAACCATTGTAGTTAACAAAGAAAAAAGATAGTGCTTTGCTTACATCGTCCCAATATTAGAGTTACTACAAGCACGTTATACAAGTGCCTTTCATATTTGCAATCTGGCTGAACTGATGGACTCCCATCAATTAATATCTAATAATAATGTGCGTATATTTTGGTGAACAATGTTCATCGATTTCCAATTTTCGCAGGTCGATCAACCTTTTCTCGATTGCAAAATTTCCCAGTAGGATTCTCATTTAATCGGAGAGACGTTCCGCAAATAATTTCTAATGAAAATATTTGCGAAATTATTTCTGGAAGCATTTACTCGCACATAGGAAACAAATTAAATTGTTATTCTCCGTGCTAGTTAAATAACGTAGTAATCTGCTTACTTAATTAAGCACAATTGTTTTCAGGTCTAGTTATCGGTTCATCAAAACTATGTTTCAAACGAAATCTTGAAAATTGTATTTTTACAGAATCAGGAAACATATTCTTCAACCGGAAAGAAACGCGAATCGAAATAATACTGTGTTCCCTTTTATTCATTTGAGCCTGTAATAACGTGACCTTTCTATGACATGTTTTTTGCTACTATACGTCCACAACATAGACGTTCGAAAAACAAATGATTTTCCAGAATTGTGTAATGTAATCAATGCAAGTGTAGAAGCTTAATTCTTTTGTGTAGCTTGAACCATAGACCTTTTTTGTACATTTCAACATGCAGGTATTATTCGTTCATAATGGTCTTTTGTAGTACACATAACCAGGAAACAGTTTCATTCGTTTTGAAAACATCAACAGTATGCGTGGATAACGTTGTAAATAAAAACGCAAAACATGAGTTATGCAATTGTAGTGTTAGATTATCAACACACATAGTAAAGCCACTATCTTAAAGTAGGATTAAGCAACAGAAATACTAAAAACTTGACAGGCGCTGAACGCATTAAAAAAGGAATAAAGGAACTCTATGTCGCTATTTAAAAAATACAAAATGATACTTGTTTGTTATGAGCGGACAACAGATTTTATTATTTTCAGCCTATTAAGCACATATTAAGGAAGAAACTTTTTCCATTTCACTGCAGTTCGTTGCTATTCCGGTAGAGAATTTTTATTTTGCATAATGATCGGCTGTCTAGTTACGAAATACATTTCTCACCGTGCTTCTTATATGTATAAATCTTTCATCCGATATTAGTACGCCGCGTTGTTCGGGGAATTATTTTGTCATGCCATTAAAAACAGCTTAGACGCGGCGGTGGCCGATTCCCGGAGCAGGCTGTGCAACTAAAGTAATCATTTTCGGAATATATTATGCCAGTTAAATTACTTGTAGGTCCCGAGCACTGTATCTAAGGACAAAACGAGCCTTCGCCTTTGCCACCCGGTCGCGTTCACGTTCACGTTCACGGAAGCGATATATTCATTCCGCAGTTGGTAAATGCACGCATTTAACTCGGGCAAAGCGTCTTACTCGGTGCAACGAGCGGGGCGCGCACGCATAATTCATCAGCGCGTGTCAGCTCGAACGCGCGGTTCCCAAGCGTTGAAACTTTCAAGGGACCGTTAAGTTTTCATTGAACTCGACGAGCAGATCTCGATTCAGCTTCAATTACAAGAAACACTTTAAGCTCCACTTGAATTTTAAACGACTGACTGGCCAGTCCCCCTACCCGTCTCCTTCTCTCTCTCTCTCTGGCTCGTTCTCTCTCGTCTCTTTACCACTCTCTATCACCTCTCATCTCGCTCGTCCTCCGAGAGCGGAGTTTCGAGCGGATAGCGCCGCGCGGCCGCGGTGCCGGTGGTTTCCGAGCGTGTGCACGGTTATCCGCCACTCATTAATATTCCTTTGTGCGGCGCTCCCGTCGATTATCGGCACATTCTAAATACTAATTTACACCCTGCACGGAGAAACACGCTGAGCAGCTCGAAGAGGATGGCTGGGCGTCCGGACCGCTATTTAAGCGAGAGCCTGATGCAAACCGTCGAAACCTTTGGGAATTTATTGTAACTAATGGATAGATCCACTGGTTCCGAAATTTTAGGGCCATTTCACTAGAAGAGTGGTGGTTATACGACTCCCTCTTGTAACTTTCGATATTACAAATAATTGATTGCGTCCACTGGATTTATACGAAGGGATACTTTACCGAAATTCGCCGAAAAATATGTCATAGAACAAAAAATGAATTATTTAGATGTGTACAAAAAATCGAACCAAATGATTGAGTAGATTTTGGTGATACATTATCTCCCTGTGTCAGATGCTCGGTAACAAACATTGCAAAAAACAACCCAGCTTTTTCACTTCTATCAAATGCTGTGAGCAGAATATTCTCGAAGTGTTACGCCATCGATTTATTCGAGAACCGATTATTTCAATCCGCTACATTAGGCTCGCCCTTTAATGCTCCTTACCTCCATGAACCTGCTACAGCCACTCGGTAGCAAGAACGGTAAAACACGCCCCACTTTTTCGAATTTCATTAAACGCTTTCGGGAGAATATTTTAAGAAGTTCATACTATTGAATAATTCAAAGAAAAATCGATTTTTTCGACAAGCGTTCTTACCTTGGACCCCTACGTCAGCTACTCCGTAGCAAAAATGGTAAAAGATATTGAATTTCATTAAATACTTTCAGAAGAATATTTTCGAAAGGTTGTGTTATCGATGTATTCAAAGAAGAACGGATTTGTTTAGCTGCTGCATCAGGTCCTCTCTTAAAGAGTGCATTGATCTTAAGTCTGCGTCAGCTGTTCGGTAGGTAGTAAAAATGGCCGGGATCGCCCCACTTTTTCTCTCAATAAACGCTTTTAGAATAATATTTTTAGCGGATTATGCACTTTATTACTTATTTAGACGACGGTGCCCGAGTCTATTCTGATCCAGAGTATTAAAATTGTAATTTAATTATTCAATTTCTGGTGATTCACTCCCGAATGAATAGCTGACACATTAAGAACGATCGGAATGTAATGTATCTACAGGGTGACTCAAAATGAGAATAGAGTACTAATCGAATTACACGATCGAGCAACGCATAGAAATTGTGAAAATTCACTACAAAGAATGGTGAGAATTTTGCAGAGACGGTTCGAAAAGTCTTTTGGTCATCATAACGCACCATCTCGCAACACTGTGGTATCGACAAGAAAAAAATTGATTAGAAAGTTGAGAATGGTCTTAAGAACGTCAATCGTAAAGTGCGAAAAGGGCCCGTCGTCCGAGGGTTAAAAAGTGTTGATCTTCTTAAACCTGTCAGCTGCTCGGTAGCAAAAATGTCAAAAGACGCCTCGTGTCTTCTTTCAAAAAACGCTTTTAGGATATTTTTAGTGGATTATCGATTTTCTATATCAGTACCACCCTCCAAAGAAAAATCGATTTTTGCGAACAGCAATATTAAGCTGCCCACTTAAGGGGTCGGTCCAGCAAATGACATTAAACCATCAGCGCGCAATCAATGACACCCGTCGAAGGCGTGAAGTATGACCGTTTCGGTCGGACTCTATGACCACGGTACATCGTATAATGCATATTCAACGATCGCCAACACCACTCACAAACGGCCACGTATCGCGCGCACACGCTCGCATGTGAATTCGCGTTTCGCTGGAGCCGGTGCGCGGTGACCGGGCGCAAAAAGTTTGTCACGGATAACGTTAATAATTATTTAACGGACAACAATCGGTGTCCACCCGACGGGAATTGATGTTTGCGAAAATATCAGTACCCGTTACAGGACCATTAATTGCAGTTATCCAACCGGTCTATCGTTGTTGTCCTGGTAACAACACATTTCTTGCCCGCCCCGCTACGTACGCGTTCCCGTTCCCGGACCAAGTTTTACCTGTACGTAAATATGCATACGGGGTGTTCCATTTTCAGTGATACTCTCTGGAATATCGACGAACCTGTCGACGATACCGAACAATGTGGCTGGATAATTTTTAGGCGACTTCGAACATTATTTCTTTAATTTTGTCAACTGTCAACGAGCTACGGTGTTTTCAATTTCGTTATTAGACTGCGGACTTTATGCATTCGTAACAAACGTGAATAAGTGAAATACAAAACTGGTAAAACATTAGAAGAATCTTTTTTTACTTCGGCTTCTTATACATTATTTTGACAATTTTTATTTTGCAGATCCATTGACTATTTGTCATAGTAGAAATTAAATTTGTTTTGATTGTGTACGTTCTTTGAAGAATCTTTTGGCACAATCAGAAAGTGATGTGTGCATTTACCATGTTTTGCACGATGTATGTACATTGTACATGAATAGACGTTGATTGATTGATGAAAACTGAAATTTGAACGTCAAAAATTACACGCTACGCTTCAAAATTCACGTGCAGCATATAATGAAGTTGACTTTTTAGTTATGTCCACAGGAAGAGAGAGAAATGTCGGATTTCTGATTGAACGGAAATGTAATTTCAATTTATTTAAATGGAAGGATAGGTGAAATACTATTTTAAACAGAGTAGTATAGTTTGTTTTCAACAGAATGTACAACTTTCAAAGTAAAATATTTTATTTCACGCAAAAAGCTGCTGTTCAAATTTAATTTGAACGATATTGGAAATAGTTGAGGTGTATATTCGGAATACTTTGAAATATTCGCGAACGATACAAATTTTTAACGATATATTTTATTACATATTCGAATAGTCGAACCAAAAATAAAAGAGGAGTTTACGCGGCCCCTGCGTAAGTAATATCTATTACTACACTTTTATACTTTGATATCGTACATTCAGATATCGTTTAAACAAGTGATCTTCCCTTCGGTTTTTGCTCGACTAAATTCTCCATTCGAAACTCGTTAATCCAAAGAGAAAAGTTTATCCTGCAACCTCCAATCAAGATATCTCAAAAAATGTGTTTTCAACCCTCGACTTTTGTGGACCGTTATCAATGCGAACAATGGCCGATCAAAAAATACGTGTCCAATATTTTTCCATGCGTTATCTCTCGCATAAGTTCCATCAAAATCAACACGTGCGTCCCTCGGAATTGTTCGACTTTTATTCGCGACATTTGTCGGTGTCGTCGACCCACTGCGTTATGAATCGTCGATCCGGGAAATACGTAGATCGTCGTTGATGTTTTTTTTCGTGTACCATTGTGGTGGATGATTCAAGATCAAGATATTTCAATTTTTATGGAGCGACGAATACTTTGTACCTATCACAGAAAACACGCGAGCACATTATTTATTGTAATCTTTGCGAAAGAATGGAAATGGACGTCTTCCCATTAGAACCACCCCCTGAAACTTGATGTCCGATATTTTTTAACTGTCTCACAATAGTATTCTCATAACACTTCCCTTAATTCTGGCACACATTTCCGTTCCCGTTCCGTCCCGTTCCGGAGACATTTTTAATAAAAACGTGATCTATGATACCAATAATCATTTGACAGCGAATCTTAAGCAAAATACAAATTTTCTACCCGAGAATTGCAACAAACTAGATTGAAATTGAAATTTATTTTCTTTCGTAATATGCTTAATAGGTTGAAAATAATATAACAGTATCTTTAAATTCTTCTCATACTGTTTTAAATTGCACCTATATATAGGGTAAACTGTAGAATGATTGGCACCCTAAGGCAAAATCAGAATAAAAATCTTTTTATAAGTCTATTATATATAAATATAAGTATTTTATAAATCTTTTATTATAAAATATATTCAGTGAATAACAATAGCAAGACAAATAGCACAGTCATTGGCACAGTGAAAAGTAAACGTTAAACAGGCTATTTGTTTTATAAAGTATACTTACCGTAACGAAAATTTTAATAAAACACTATTTACACTGCACTGTGTGGCCATCCGTCGGTCTCACTGGATGTACCAGCGTTGTTAACAGTCATATGTGGAACTCCGTTATAAATAAGAGCAATATAAAATGATTTTCTATACCAGGAATTCTTAATATTTGCCGTTGAAATCAAAAGTCCCAATAACTACTCCAGTGCCAGCAATAGTACAGTTTATTCTACTAATTTTTGTCATAAGTGCATAAAATCCGCTGTCTAATAATCATAAATGAAAAACATCAGAACTCGTCGTTGCGACGGGTCCCATAAACCTAGCGTTAATATCGACAATGCTCGGAAAATCGCGAATTTAGTGCGTCGACGTTTTCCGCGAACGGTGTACGCACGCGTCATCGACGCGGAACTGCATCGGGCGTTTTTCACGCGTGGTATAACGCCGTCCCGGGAATAATACGCTACAGTTTTTCGCTTTGCATGGTAGCTGGGAACACGCCGCGCCGGAATTTACGCCGATGCTCCGTCTTCGCCCGGTGGCGACGGCCGCGGGGGTTATTGTTTGAATTAACGCCGGGAAATATTACGGGCGCCGCGCCGAGAAGCTGGAAATTATCCGACGTCGAAAAATGGAAAAGCGCGGCTGTGGAGGTCGAGGGCCAGGTGGCGGAGGGGCTCGGGGGTGGCACCCGTGGGCGCAAGGAGCGTGTAATCGACCCGGGGCGGGGGCGCGGAGCCTCCGGCCTGCGTGGCCTATTATTTAAAAGTTACGCCGCCGGCCCCCCCCTCCCGGTATCAGATATGAAATCAATCCCGATCGTTATTCATTCAAAGGGTAATCGAGCGCGCGTTCAATTTAAAGTTTAAGTAGATCCGCGCGCAAATTTCAGCGACGACGTATACGGCTCTCCACGCCTAGCTGCGAGCTCCGAAGCCTCTTTCCGCTTCGGGAACTCGAATTTTCATGTTTCTCCGCGTCTTCGCGCGGTTTCATATTTTAAATTTTACAACGTTGCCCGATGGTTACAACAGAAATTCACGATTTTAGAAACAGCTCCGACGTGCTTGTCGGAACTTTTTATCATCTGAACTTGCTTGACTCTTCCTCTGACGTCGAATTCACGAGTCAGAGCTGGAAGGTAGTTGAATGGTCGACGGATTTGCGTTAGCTCTATGTTTTTGCAGGAGAGATGATGTTTTTGCATGATCTAGCTGATGTAGAATACTGAAGGTAATGCTGAAAATGGAAGTTTTCGCAAAAATGCTGCACATTGAAACTTTGAAACGTCTCTAAAAATATTGGAGAATTTTTTCGCGACCGAATCGGCCATAGATTTTGACCTTGACGTACGGTTTTTTTTATCGTTTTACTAGGCTTTGCGTGGAAGGTGTACGGGCCAAGTTTGCAGCAATAAGATACTACACGAGGCCTTTGCGCAAACGAACTTCGTAAATATTCTTCCTCGTTTCTTGAAAATATTGCACAAAGTCGCCGCATGTTACAGGAAATTTCACGAAATTGCTCGGCAGGCAGTTTAAAATGGAGCGCTTCGACTGTCTCGCGGGCTTTATAGACTGCGGAGCTGTTCATGTAAATTCACACCGGAAGTTAAAGGTGCCCGGGTTGAATGAAATTATCTTTTCTTCGGCAATGCTTCGAGAAAATTAAGACTAATAGCAGAGCTGGCTGAATGTAGGTCGTATTCTCGGCTGTACCGACATGCACATTTCGAGAAAGAGAAACATTTGGTGTGTTATTGGTGGTATTAATTCAACGGGAATTATACTTTGGGGCTTGTGTGCTTTGAGAAAGAGAAACATTTGCAATGTTATTGGCGAAGTTCATTGAGTAATAAGGTTTAAATTATGTTCGATTTAAGTCTCCATTCGACAACTTCAACAAGATTGAATAATCCACATGTTCTGAAGAAGTTAAAAAATTTTATATTTGCATTATCGAACAGTAGCAAATGTTGGTGCATATAAATTTTTTTGGGGTTGTGAGAGCCTCCAATAACCGGTTAAGGATTAACATACTGTAAATACGTAAAATTATACAACTTATTTCACACCTTTCTAAAATGTATATTGAACTAATATTTCAATTTTTATCAAATTCTATGTTTCGAAGAGTAGATGAATATATTCATATGGAATTGATAGGTATCCCGAAAAAAATGTTGGAACCCGAGACTTTGGACAGACGATGATCAATCGGAGAGGGGTTGGGTTGTTAATTAATCCTGGCTGGTTAATCCGAAAGCCGCTGGCTTGTGTCGGTCGACTCGGCCGGGCAGAAAATTTCAAATTAAAAGTTAGCTTTTTGTAGGAAAAATCCTCGAGAAAGTATTGCCTCGTATAGAGCTGGAAAGGTATGCCGCGCGGCGCGGTAAGTAATTGTTTCAGGGTCAGTCATGGTCAATTATTGATTTTATCGGGGTGTATTTACTAACAGGCATTTTTTACAAGATTGTTATTTCTCTTCTTTGACATCGTTTCTGGTTGATGACATCTTACCCCGCAATCCTTGTTTTATACTGGTGTTTTGCTATCGATTCGATTTATTATTAATTAGCGCGCGGAGCAGCTTCAGAAAAAGCGGCGGCGCTCAAAGTCGAGGTTTCGAGCGCTCGCCACAGCGGTTTGCGCAGTATAACGAAGCAATAAAATAGAAAATTAAATTACCGTTGTCTTCCCCGTGGATGACCTAAATATCGCTTTACCATTTTATCCGAGAAAGAGATCGTCGACTTTGGAACCCCTCGACCTCTCGGTTTACAATTGGAGCGATACTATAGTAGATATATTCTCTTTCAATGCAATTTTTGTTCGACTGATTTCGTCCTATCTCTGAAGAGCCGGAGGAGTTATCCAAATGACCTGTTTCGAATATCCAGAACGAAAGGTTAGGCGGTATTTCGTGATGGTACACACGAAATTATTGACACAAATGTTAATATCCTGCAGCATTATAAAACATTGAATCACTCAACGAATGAATGAATGAATTATATGAAGTATCTTCGCGGGCAAGCAATGCTAATACTGTCTCCACAGCATCAAAGAACGATTATTCATCATTTCATTTCATCGTTCCCCGCTAGATTTCTAATTATTAACCAATAATCTACGAATTCTTATGCGCATTTCAAAGCCGAGCTCGCGAGATCCTATTAAAAGCCGTTTAATCCCCTTTTTCATTGATCGGTTCCTGAAGATTTAATTTCGCGCAACGGTCTGCGGTCTATTAATAATTAACGGGGAACAATCCAATCTTAGCAGAGTCGAAAACCGATATCTTGCCGCGCGCCGAATGTGCTCGATCCGAATTGATCAAGGGCCGTTCTGAATTCCGAGCAGCTACAAAATTGCTCGAAAAATTGCCTATCTCGAGGGGAGATATGATCTGTAAAGCGTGTTTATGACTTCTGAGACTCACGTAGTCTATACAGCTATAGCAATCAGAGTTGACCTATTTGAAGGAGTCGCTGGTATCGGGCAGGTAAACAAAGACTTTAGTGGGGTTGTCTGCTGCTGCCGGTTATCGAAACCCAGCCCGGTTAATGAGGTGCTCATTCAATAATGCCTAGGCACTTATTTTTCTCTTTTCCGAGCTTTCTCTCGTCGAGAATCCGAACATATACCGCCGGGATTCCGTTATATGTACAAGCACTATTCTTCTATTTTTCAAAACCTGCCTCGTTCAACCCCGTGTAAAACAACAAGATTTTTCATTCTATAACAATTGTATTTATCCTCTTTGTTGATACTGATTTACGATCTCAAACAGAGAGATAAAGAAGAGATCGACTATCGGGTTCGAAACAAATCACGCAATAAACACTGGATAGTCTTTACAAGAACTTTTACAGTATATTGCAATTGAATCGATCCACTGGTTTTCGAAAAGCGATAGTCACGCTCGGAGACATTGTTTCGGGAAACTCGATATTTCACGTGTCGCTTCTTTCGAAAACCGTGTTTCATGTCGAATCTCTTTGATATTATTCCACTATCGGTTATTCCAAGATACAAGATTTTAGGTCGAAAATATCATACTGCTTTTGTACACACAAAAGCTGTAATAAAATCGTATATAACTTTCGGTATTTAAACGTCAAGCGTGTACCATTTCATGAAATTTTGCTTTGTTTTTGCTGCTCGCAATAACGGTTTTCAAACGGTACGCGAGTCTTTTTGAAATTTTTTGCCCCCGATGAGTTTATAGACCAGAATTTCATTCGCCCGCAGGGTGCGAAGTTTTTCAAGCAATTTATTACATTTCAATACAGGTTTTTGAAAAAGAAAAATATGACAAGAAATCATACGTTTTTAGTCATAAAATTTCAAACGTTACCCAATTTTTATTCGATTAAGTGAAGGTTTCTTAAACAAGGATCCTCTAGAAAAAATGTTCACCATTTTTATTACAGTGTGTTTGAAATAAATGACAAACCAAACATTTATCAATCTGTAATTACAATATGATATCTGAGAAAGGATTGTATAAAATTGTTTGCCCCTCATCAACTAACTCGACGAACTAACTAACATCAACGTACTAGTGTGACTGTTATTGTATTAATTACAACAACGAAAAGATTGGATTTATATTTGCTTCGTACAATTTTTATTGCAACATGTACACGCTCTTTATTATTCCAATAAATATAAAAGAAGAAAAAGGAGCTCCCACTGTCAAACAGGTGAATTTCCACTATAAATTTACGATTATGATCGAAATACATCGCCATGGAAAAATAGTTGCATATAAAAGTCTAGAATAATATTTCACCTATTTTTATTTTACACTTTAAGACAACAAGTTATGTTTCGTTTATAGCGTCACACTTTAAAGAAGTACATCTCGCAACACAAACAGAAAGACATGAATTAATTTGCAGTACGTAAGAATAGTAGTTCATACTGAGAAACGTATGAGGGTTAAGTAAAGAAGATCATGCGCAGAAACTCTGATAAAAGTATTCATATTATACAACGTCAACAAAGATAAAAGAAGATCAGAAAGCAGAGATTCGACCCATCAGGTATTTCCACCGTCAACTACACGAAATGGATGAATTTTCACAATAGATTCAGACGAGAGGGATTAAAAACTGCCGGTACACAAAGAGAAAGCGAAGCTTTCAATGTCCCTTACAGGGTCGTATTGACTGTGGTGCGCGATGGGGGCGTTAAGCCGGGGCGGGTAACAGCCGTATCATTCTTGAGCCATAACTGTACTGGTGCTATCTGTTTGCGACAGGTATCCTGGGTGAGGCACAGGGACATCCACCTGCTGACGACGGGCGTCGAGACGTACACCTCCGACCAGAGATTCGTGGCGACGCATTTCCCCCAGACCGAGGATTGGACGCTTCAAGTGAAATACCCGCAGCGCCGCGACACCGGCACCTACGAGTGTCAAGTGTCAACAACACCACCGATCGGTCATTCCATGCATCTCTCGGTTGTCGGTTAGTTCTCTCGATACTTTCTTTTCTAGTCGTCTATTTTTCTGCGGCAGTCCCAGCAGCCCGCGCAATCTTCCCGTCGGAATCGTTCTGTCATTCTGCCTCTCCCTCTCGACCCCCGGGGTGCGCTCGTTAATTTTATTTTCTCCGAAACGTCTATCAGGATCGCCACCGCCCCCGACTCTTCGTTTGTCCCGTCCTGGATCCAGCTTACGTTACAACGAGTTTTCCAATTCGAAATCTGCTTTGAATTTCAATTAAAACGTCTTTTTCCTTTTTGTCCCCCCGCCCTCCCCCCGCGCCCTCTCTTCTTCCCTAGCCGACGTCGACCGCTGTCTCCAGCCAATTTGTGTTTGCCCCGGCGGAATGAATCCGGCAAAAATAATCAGAAACACAAAGCCCCGACCGCGCCGCACGTTTCCCTCCTTTTGTTTTGCTCGCCCACCTTTCGTCCCCGCCGTTCGAAGAGTATTGAATTCGGACACGCCGGCTTCGTCGGGGTGTTCCCCGGGCTCTCGAGAGATCGGTTTTATTCCCTCGAACGAGAACTACCCTGGTGGGTTTTTGAGGCTTCGACGCCGTCCCCGGTATCGATCAATTAAATTCCTTTTATCGAGTCTAATATTCTGCTTGTTCTCGAGAGCTCTTTGTTGCCCGCGGAATCTTTATCCGGCGAACGGGAACGCGCCCGGTGCGAGCGAGAGCAAGCTCCAACCTGTTAAGTATTGACTCTATCAGGACTGCGGACGGTTTTTTTCTCTACGAGATGCTTTGTTTCTGGTGAAAATCTGTCTGCTACCTGTACATTGTAGTTCAAAGGTGTCTAGGCACCTGCTTGATCTTTTTATGCGCTATTGTGGCACAGTGAACGCGACGTTTATTAATAGATGCAGTCTATTAACCCTTTGAACTCGAGGCTATTTCAATATTTATCATTATTAAATCTAACAGACATTAATCCGTCCATTCACAATTTCCATTGATAATAGCTGATTGGCATAGAATTATTGTTTCTCGATAAATTGTTTGTTGCTAGTATGCAGGATGTGGCGGAGTGGGCGGTACAACCGGGCACACGATGATTCTGCATATAAAAATAAATCGAAAAAGAGAAATTATTTTCGAGAAAATCCAGATTAAAAATCCGCCTGGTTCGCGTGCCGTATGCAGGAAGTAGAATGGGTCGGCCGTGGTCGGACGCGCCAGACGATCCGTATCTAATAGCGCGCATATTCGCTGAATTTTCAATCTCCATTTTTTCGAAAACGAGGCGTCGAACGAAAAATGTTACTTCTCTTTTCTGACTTATTTTTATGTGTAGAATCATGAAGCAAGAATAGTTAAATTGAAACACTAGCGGTCCTTCTATAGTGATTTAATTCATTTCCTTTGCATGAAACTATGTATGGAACAATTTTTTCTGTTTTATATTGTACGATATTTAAATGTAATTCGACGTTGAATTAATTTTCTCTAATAGAGAGTAGTATTAATTTCTTTATTTTGCGTTATTAACCCGTTATTGCGGAAGTCACCGACGTTATTAAATTACGTAAAACCGCCGTAAATTTAATATTATAATCCTTCAGTATCATAATTAACTGGATTATACTGTATAATAGCACCGTTTTATTCAAGTAACCAACGATGGTTATTAAAAGCACGAGGCTCAACGTGCTAAAGAGTTACGGCGTTGAATACAAAATTAAGGTATCTTCTAAAATAAAAACACATAGATCGTTCAACTGGTGTAGATTTTGCTCGCGGCGGTTGGATCGAGCCAGAATCGAAAAATGGCCGGTTGGCTTTCGATTTTGCAGAGTTTGCGGGAAATTAGAAACTACACAAACCGTGGTGGCAACGATGCTGCAACCGTGCGATGGCTGCGGATGAATTTCCCGCGAAAAATGGAGATTGAACTTTTGATGTAAGGTGGGATGAAATTTTTGTTTACGATGGCGCCGCGTTTTTCCTCGCACGACAATTTATTTCGGAAACAGGATTGTAAACAATGACAGCGATACGATACTGCCTGGCCTCGATAATAATTTGCCACGAACTGGCAATCAACAAAAGAGAAGGAATATAGAAAAAATACAGCGTATCACGGGTATTGTTTACTGCAAGTAGAACAAGCGAGTGATGGACAGACGCGATACCCCGGCGTACAATAGGACCCGTAACCCGAAAATTTTCGAGTAGGATTTTACCGAAGAAGGAGCTTCGACTCGAAAAGCAAAAAGCGTTTCTGCCGGTGCGTTTTCGATTTGTTTTCCGATGGTTCGTGATCGAGTTGTCACGAGAACACTCTGCGTGTACGCGGTTGTCAAACCGTGTCAAACGAACACGCGCGCCACGTAAGGATTTTCGGGAATACGGTAGTGTAATGAAATTGCAGATTTACTGTGGGCGGTGTCGGTAGAATTACGGTTTTCATTGTTCCATCGTTTGAAAACTCGGAAGTCAATGGTGGCGTTTAAACCAGATTGTGTGCGCATAACACGTGAATGTTTGTTACGTAAATACTTGAAGCGGTTGAAATGTATTTGCTGGTTCACATCATTTTATTGAATCTCGGCAATGCTTTCGGTACAAATTTTCCATCTGATAACTCCGCGGCATATCTGTCGCGAATTTTCCCTTTTTCATTTGGTAAGCATCGACGCTACCAACATGCTGGAATTGATTCTGAGATACAATCAGCTCTTCACTGAATACGTAAGAAACATAAATATCGGTAATGATTCGATCAATATTTCCATTTTTATGTTACGTGCGTTTTTCTTTTTTTTTAGTGAAAGACGGTAATCGCGTGGAAATAGGCGCAATCAGGAAAAATAATTGAGTAGCATGAACAAAGAACGCAGAATTTATTTCTTCCGATAAAAATTGTAAAAATACTCAAATTTATTTAAATCGTCTGGGTTCACATTTATTCAACGAACTGGATAAAATTCCCTTTTGCTACAGGGGTATAAATTACGAATGAAGCGATAGCAGATAGCGTTGGTTAGCAAATGCAATTAGTTTCAACAAATTATAAATTATTCAATCAGACGTAATTAGTTTTCAAATAAAGAAAACAGCAAGGATACATCTGCTTGCAATTTCAGAAACAGGATTGGTTGAGTTAAAAAGAATAGAATCTGTCTTTCTACAGTGAGATGTAAGAAGTGACTATTTTATATTACTTTAAAAGATAACGAAAATGTGTCAATTCAAATTTGCAGCGATTTTTTAAAATTGTCGTGTCGAAATTCAAAAACTAGTAAGTAATTAGTTAACAAAAACATGCAGTTATCGATTAAAAATATTCATTTCAAACTTATCACTGAAAGGCAAATATTTCGTGCACAAAAACCAATTAAAATAATTAAAACATATTAAACTGGACAAATGAACAGTTAGATGAGGAAATTTATAAAAACATTACAAATAACGGAGCGTACATCCGAAGAGAGTTAAATCGAAATTAAACGAACCTTCTCTACATCATTAGTACTCGCAACAATAACGTTAAATAAAACCATATTAACTATAGACTAATTTCATTTTGATTGTGACTGAAATCTCGTGCACAATGTTCGCATTAAACGGCTCATTTATTCTTTTATTTTCCACAGAACCGGTGACGTCGATCGTCGGTGAACCAGAGATGTTCATTAACAGGGGCAGCACGATGAATCTCACCTGCGTGGTGCGTCACAGCCCGGAACCGCCGACGGCGATCTTCTGGACCCACGATCGCGAGGTATTGCATTCAGCATAGTTTACAGTCTTTCGATAGTTGCATGCTACCTGCGCGAGAACGACGATTTAAGCACCCATTATCTATTCCCCGGAACTTGACCTAATTAGTCACACATTTTAGTGTAACTAGTTACAGCGAGTTCTAATTTCCTTGCAGTCACTTTAGCACCGAACGTACCACGGTCAAACGGCTGGCTTTATATTACACAATTATTGAAATTATAAAAGTTTATTTATGGAAAATAATGGAATGGACCTCCTTGTCCAAGCATCTATTACATTGAAAAAAAAAAATTCTGGACAATCTCTATAAAGTGTTGTCATTTTTATAAGGCAAGATTTTCTAGATACTTGTAATGTTTGCTGGGTATAGTGTTAAATCATTATTAGACATCGGATCTTTATAAAAAATAAAAATTTTCTACCAGAATTGCAACAAACTGGAGTGAAATAGAAAATTAATACATACCATATAATTGGTTGAAGATAATATAACAATATTTTTAAATTCTTCAAATGATTTTAATGTTTTAAATTACACTCATTCGTTTTTGCTATAAATGCATAAAATCCGCTGGCTGATCATTATGTTAGTAAAATGACGTAATTGTTGCTAGAAGCTGACTTACGTAAGCATATGTCATGTATCGACTTACCTAGTAATTAGTAACCAGCTGCTGACTTATATAAACATCTGCTGTGATTACATTGACTTTAATTATTCCGTATCGAGTTCAACGGTACATTGAACCCTCCTCTGAAAATATATGAAAATCAATATTTCTTACAATAAATGAACCAGACATTGCTAGAATCTACAGGCTGTAAGCTCTACATTTTTAATGTTGCCCAAGCGGGCATGATGTAATTCCATATGAAAAATAAGTAAAAAAAGGCGAATGACATTTCGGTTGACTCGTCGCTTTCGAGGAAATTGAGTTTGAAAATTCGGCGGTTACGCGTGCTGCTGAATAGAAATCAGCTGACGCGTCTGGTCATGACCAACCAATTCTACTTCTTGCGAATGCCGGAACACGCGAGTCCGTCGAACTCCAAACTCAATTTTCTCGAATACGACGCGTCAATCGAAAAAATGTTACAAGTTTTTTCTTACTTATTTTTGCACGTAAAATCGCCTCATGCGCATTTGTACTGATAACTTTTAGACTTATTCTAATTTTGTGTGACCTGTATGAGCATTGCTGCAGCAGCGAACGTGTTACTTAGCTTTCAGCAGGTAATGCTTTGAGTTAGAAAAATGGGGATGAGTGTGGGGCTAAAAAAAAATCACATTCTTGTGTGAGGACTTGTGAAAGGATGTAATAAATGGTATTAGGACCGGGCAGCAGGGGTGGCAGTTAACGTGTTACCTAGTTCCCACCAGATGATTTGCAAAGTTAGGAAAATGGGGAATGAATGGGTGATAGTAAACCCACGTATTTTCCATAGAAACAGTGCAATAACCGTGATGGGGAGCAATATGGGGAGGGGGTCGGCAGACTGTTACTTACCTCTTAGTAGGTAATTTGGTAAGTTAGGAAAATGGGTAATGAATGGGGATTAGCAAACCCACGTATTTTCCATAGAAACAGCGCAATAACCTGGACGGGAACGACGTGGGGGGTTGGCAGCGGCAACACGCGTGCAACCGGTGACGATTGCACGCGGATCGCGGTTAAAGAAAGGCCGGGGTAAAGTGGTACGGGGGCGTGCATGGTCGCCGGTACGGTTATCGATCACCATTAGCGTGGACGAACGGGTGACGTTAATGCGGGACTCGAAATCGGGGGAATCATCAGGATTTTTGCGTCGTCGCGCCATTCCGGTCCGCGCCCTGGCCGGGGCGCAGAATTTCGTCCAGCGGTAACGCGTGTCACCGGGAAAACGACCTATTAATGACACGACGGTAATGACGTTTCGCCGATAACTCGGTGGAATTGAATTTGTAACGGGAAAAGTTTCGCGCGATCCGCCCCGCCCACGTCGCCGCGCGTCTCTGACGGGGATGACGGCGGGGCCCGTTAACGAGGGCAGAGGAATGAAATTTTCCGCATTGCTGTGTACGTGAGTTATGAACATTGTTCGCCGGTGTCCCGTCAAGTAGCTGGTATCGGTCACTTGATTATAGAATTTCAGCAAACTCCGTTAGCCGGCTGTTTCGGAAAAACTCCGCCAAGATTATCGCGGTTGCCGCCGCGGCGAGTCTTGTGCCGTTTTCTAGAGCGCACTCTTTGAATTTCTGCAGACAATTGAATGGGTGTCTGGAAGAAGGGTCTATGTAATTTTTAGCTGGTTTTCATTATTGCAATTCGCGTTTCAGTTCAAAAAATTGCGTCCCTATAAAATTTAGAAAGTCCCACCCATTCAGTTGATGAGAATCCGTGATCGTGTCAATAGTACTATTGAACCCTTGAGAAATCTTCGAAAAGTTTGCCCATGTCTCGATCAGAAAAATATACAAAACAGCACTGCATGTATTATTTAAGCAGACGAAGTTTCTAGTAGTTTCCCCAGATTGCTGAATTTTTTTTACCAAAAAAATCCTGCATTTTGCCATACGTGATACTCTTCTGGTCCTAGCAGTTTCCAAGATATTCGTTCAAATATTTTTCTCACCTCCAACTTCGAGGGCTGTTTTCATCCTCTCGATATGACGATGGTCGATAAAAAGAATACGTGTCAAATATTTTTCTGAGATCTACTTTCCAGCAAAGTTCCGTCGGCGACCCACCTCGAATCTCCAGGCGCCTTTGATACAGTAAAAATCGTATCGCATGCTAAGGCATCTTTCAGTGATACATCTGTTTATCCTCTTTCGATGAGAGAACGGTTCTATGACGTCTCATAGTCAATTTGTTAGAAATTACAACAAACAAGGAAGTGTAGTAAATTCCCTAAATTCTCTTATTAGGTCCACAGTAAATATTTCGTGTAAAGCCAAGCTTCACGCACTGAAAGTTGAGCAACAATTTGAGTGAGAGTATCTGTTATACAGGGTGGGCTGGGAATCTTAATATAGTCGGGAAGGAGGTGATGTAAAAGTAAATCGCGAAAAAGGAATAAAATTTTTTCGTTCGACGCCTCGTTTTCGAAAAAGTCACAAGTTTAAAGATCAGTCAGGTAGTTTAGTATATTCAGGAAGTAGAATTGGTTGGCCATGGTTAGACGCGTCAGACGATGCCTATCTAACAGCACGCGTGTTCGTTGCATTCTCCAACTCACTCTGTAAATAATTATGTACGAAATACGATTTATTTGTCGGATGTAACAGAAACGGGATGATGTACGTGGCTCGGACAATAAACCACGTGAAATTAGTGCGGCGCGTTAACGACGAATATCAACTTGGTATCGGCGAACGCGCCCGGGAACGAATAAATTCGCGGGCGGAAATTATTCGAGCCGCAGCTTAGGAAATGCATTATTCAATTATTTCCCCAAAGAAGTTGTTAGTATGCTTTCAGCGCACCGCGCAAACCGTTTCCCACTCTCCCCGGGCGGCCCCGTCGGCCGTGTCTTTACAAATTTACGTCCTCGCTGAATGTTGATTGCGTTCGAATTTCAGAAAACTTGCCGGGCCGTGCCGGCCGCTTTTCCAACTTTCTCCGGAGAGTGCTCGCCAGCGTCCTATTCAATTTACCCCGGTCCCTGTTTCCACCGTGTTTTGCAGCATCGATACGCCGATTAGCGCCGCTGCTTCGTTATTGAATTCATTACCGAACTTCCTTCGCTAACCAGCCATTGTACACAGCTCTTTGCGGCTCCAGGATGTCTTTACACGGGAACGTGGTCAACACAGACTACCAAAGCGAGAGCCCGAGCTCTCCAGACAGGCATCTTACACTTACCACTGTTCAAGCTTTCCCTCGTAAGCCTTGTTCTCTCGAAGCAGTCGGTTCGACATTTTGCTTACATTGTAGCAAGCTTCATTGGACGTCGCACAATTGGTTGATGAAGCAGCGGTCCGATGTTGAGCAGCTCTTCTGACCTTAGTCGTACAAGCTTTCGAACAAGCTTTGCTAATTTTACTTGCTGTTCCGTCAATCTCCCTTCTATTCTAAGCAATTTTTGTAGCCATCTATTACAGTTTTGGTCTACTCTTTCGAGACAATTCTTCTGCTCCTTGACGTGAACTACTTAACAATTAATCTTTGAATCAAGACTTTCCAATTTGACAAATTCCTTTTCCATTAATTTTACTACATTGCTATCAAAATAGCAAAAACTTAATTTTTAACGCGACGCTGTTGTAAGATCTACAAAGTTTGATTTATCAAAACAGAATTAAATTGCTGAGGAAAAGGTAAAACGGAGGGTCGTAAATAAAAAAAGCAGCTACTCCCTTTATTATTATTATTTCATTACATTCGCGTTTGCTCTGGTGAAAAAGGTGAGAGTCATTGTTCGTCAAACAAGCGATTAAATATTTTTGATTAGCAGCGTAAATATACGTACATTGAATATGTAATGCTGTTTCTATGTTCATGGTCAGCCATTGACTTTATCAACGTGAAGAGCGGCGTTCTCTACGTTTACGCGATTGTTCGAGGGTTTTATTCCGACTGATTCTTTCCCGCGGCTGGCCGGCAATTAATTTACTTTGTGAAATTGGTAAAATAGCGACTGTGAAAATGGAATTTGAATAAATAAAGCCCGGGACAATTCATCTGCTGCTATGGAGGCATGTTAAAACCGCAGATATTGACGTTTTACCGTACATTAATCATGAAAGAGTGACAGAACCCTTTGAATATAAATGGAAATTATTCACCGACCGCGAGAACAAAGGGAAAAACAATGCTACCGGTCTCGATAACAATGCGACGTATATAGGCAGGTGACCGATGTTATGCAACCGATCAAAAACGTTACAATATTTATTGTAGCGCTCGCGTATTCCGATAATACGTTCGTAATTATTAATATTAAATTAGGCCGTGTGTGTTTACGCGCTCGAACATCGCCCGTCGGGCTACGAGCCGAACGAGGTCAGAAAATGTGGCAAAGGCTTGCTACAAGATTATCGCGGAACGAGTCACGCGACGTCCATTGTACAGTCTGTAACACGAGAGCGTGGACGCGGTATTTCTGCAAAAATTATTTCTTTTCGTAAAAAACTTTATGCACACGCTTAGTTAGTAGGGTCCAGTCTCTCCCATAGAGCGATTATATCTTCGCAACGTCCCGGCATGCTTTCAACCTATTTTTCGGAGTGCGAAACAGAAAGCGAGCTCCATATCTTTTTAATTCGACGCACTAATGACTTCACCGTCAAACTGCGTGTTCCTCGAAATTTCTGCTTCACAACAGCGCAAACAATTTCTATGTGATCTGTAATGGTGGACTGGCAATGATATCCTTTCTCGAATTGGGTCTGACCCGTGTAAATTTAACCGAGCACTACTGTAAAAGGTTTTCGTGTTTAGATTATCACAGTCCCGCAGCTGATTACGTATCAACAGCGGGAGATATCGCGGCCACGTTCTTGTGTCGCAAACTGTACATTGCTCGCACGATGAGAGGAAGAGATTGAGAGGGAACGGGGGAGAGAAATTAAAAAGCTGCGGCTTAATCGGGGAGATTTGAAAATTGTCCAACCCCTCCGTTTCAAATATTCTATCCGGCCGCACCGGCGTCGGTGCACGAAGGAAAGTGTACTTGACGAAATTCCGTCGAGAGGCCATTATTCGAGTATTCCCACATACATATTTTCGCGGGGGAAGAGTCGGCTGGTCGTCGCGGGTACCACGAATTTCACCGCACCCTCGACAACTCGGCATTTCCGAGGACTCTGTACGCCCGGGGCAATGAATAAAACTATCTATTCCCACTATTCGGCCGGCCCCCTTTCCCGTTCGTCCCCATTGTGTGCGCGCCTCCTCCATCCCGATTCTCCCTGTTACTTTTTCCTTTCAATTTCTCGCGCGTGCCCCCCTTTTGTTCCCCCGGCCCCGTCTTCTCTACATTCTGTCCCGCGGCCCCCTTCTCTCTTTAACTTCCTCCTCAGCGTCCCTTGCCTTCTCCGGCCGTTCCTCCGCTGATTTTCTCTCGTTCTCTCCACTTTCCCCATCCAGGCTGCCATTGTCTTGCCCTCCGTCCTCCTTAAGAGTGTCAGTCCTCTCTGGCAGCTCCCGCTTTGTGTACCACCGCGTCTGTCTTTACAATTCGCCGGGCGTCCACTGTCTTTCACATTTTTACTCCCGTTCTACCTCGCGCCCATTATCTCCGTCACCTTCCTTACAACACCCTCACTTTTCCGCTATCCTTCAACATCGCACACACAATTTTCCAGCGTCGTCGTTCCACCGTGCCGCACCGCACCGCGCCGCGCGCCTACGCCTCCGCCCTACACACACCCTACACCCTTCGTTCTCTACAAGTCCTCACCCCTGTCCCCCTTTCCGCCCTCTCGTTTTCATCTTTTCTATCCGCCCCACGGTCCCAACCAACCCTCCTCGCGTCTATCGACTCCCAGAGACTGCTCTCTCGCTCTCTCTATCTATCTTCTCTTTGTCACACCGTCGCCTCCGCTCCTCTTCCTCCCCCGTTATTTATCTCGCCTATCCACCCTCTTCAACCCTCTCTCCCCCAACCCCGGAGTCCTAGTCGTCCCGCAGTGTATCAGCGTGTCTCTTTCCGTCGTGCCCTCCCGTACTCCCCCCTCAGCAGACAGTCAACACCTGCGCTACAACTCTGCCTCTTCTGCAACCCCTTCCCACGACGCTGCCTCCTATCTACCACCTTCACCTTTATTTCCATCTGTGCGCGCGCGCGTGTATATTCCTCCTGCGCGCTCGTGTCAGTATCTATGTTTTTTTTTCACCCCCTCAAGGGACTACTATTTTTCGACCCTTCTCCAGCCATTCTCCTCCCCTTTTCGTCGTCATTTTTTGTCTTCCGATTATTCCCTTTTCCCATCCCCGCGCCCGCTACCTTGTCCTTCCTATTTCGCCTCTTCCGTTGGATGAAACCGGCGCGGCGGCGCGACTTTTTTTTCGGTCTGTTTCCAGGAAACGCGCGGATCCGCCGCAACCCTCGCTTCCGAACCGTTCAACGATCCCCGGGCGGCGTTCCTCGCCGCGGTAATAATAGCGTTCGATTGGAAAATAAACGTTCGTTTATCGCGGTCGGAGGCCTCACCCCGTTCCATCCACGATTCCCTCTGTTTCGTGAGCCTGATATATGTGCACCGTCCTCGTCGACGCTCCGTTTTCACTTCCTCGGACGCGCGCCCTCGTTATTTTCCCTTACCGGCGCGCGCCCCGATATATCCCCTGCCGCTATTCAATAAGGCAATGAATCAATTAGCTGGGAAAAAACTCGGCACGCCGCGACGTTGCTCTCTTGTTTCTCGGGCCTGTCTTTTTCTCCTACTCGAACCTCTTCTTTTTCTTCGCTCCGTTCTCACGGAACGCAGCCGCTCCGATCCTCCTTTTCTTACTACATACCCTGTTTCTTAGACTTCTGACCCAACTCCCCCATCCCCCTTCTCTCTTTCGATACCCAACCCGCTCCGGTCGCCGCTGATTTAATAGACACGTGCGAAATATTAAGTCTAGCAAGTTTCGCCCAGTTTACGTAACTGTGTTTTGCACTGGAATTACGCTCATTATTTCTGGATAACTTTGTTTTCTTTATTATCTGCGATCCGCTCTTGCCAACCCTCTCTCTTTATAACTGGCGCAATTACTAGCGCACTCGGTCTCAATTTTTAATGGTCGAACTGAAATGATTTAGTATCTACTACAGAGTAGGGGTAATACATATCCTAATTTCGGAAATTGCTAATTGGAAAATAAGAGAATCTACACGTGTGTATGCTACACACCCCTATTTTACCACCCTTGGTCTCTTTCAACTCTGTGGCGAAAACCAGAGTACTCAATTTCAATGTTTATTGCTCGAACTTAAATGATTAAGTGTCCATTCCAGTGGTAGGGATAATAAACATCCTAATTTCAGAAATTACTAACTGGAAAACAACTGGTATTTTACCACCCTTGTCCTCTTTCGACTGTAGCGGAAACCAGAGTACTCTGTTTCAATTTTTACTGCTTGACCGTAAACAACGAAGTATGTCTCTCTGGAGTGGTAGGGATAATGCATATTCTAATTTAAGGAATCGTTGACAGAAAAATAAGTGGTTCTACACGTGTGTATGTAGGACGCTTTTACCCACCCTCGTTCTTGTTGAAGATAACAAAAGATAGCGAAAACCAGCGTACTCGGTATCAATCTTTATTGCTTGAACTTAAATGATGAAGCATCTACTCCAGAGTGGTACGAACAGCAATAATTTAAAAACTCGTTGATAAACTAAATATTCCAAGGATTAATAATACTTTCTTGAATTTTTTGAAATCGATATTTATGTTCTGGTGTAGTTATTGTGTGTGTATTATTCTTACATACTTGTTGAAAGAGAGGACAATGTTTTAAATATTTTTAAGGGAAGGAATTTCATTATTTCCACAGCATTTAGTGTTACAAAATGTAACATTCTACAAAGAGTCGTTATTAACATCTCGTGCTTTTTGATAGAACATTTAATAAACGTAAAATTCGAACATTTTTCATGACAATTCAGAGTACAGACGTCGAAAAATATTCATTTTTCACAAAATGATAAACGTTTGAAAGGAAAATGCGAGAAATCAAATAAGAAACTCAGAATGCTTTCTCAATGTTACAATTTAAAGAACATTCACTAGCAAAAACTTGCAGTGAAACATTTGGATCAATATGTACAAATATTTTCTTGTTGAAATGCGAGAATACGAAGCGGATATTTATTAGCAACTTCGCGGAGCAATTGCGGGAAGACAAAGATAAAGACGTATCAAATGTTGCGACAGGTTTTATATACAAGACTTTGCACTTAAAGCCTTCACGATCTTCGGAAGCACAACGAAGGAATTGCTAACAGCGCCGCATGCGAAGATACATCGACGTAGCAAGCAAGAAAATAAAAAGGACGTTCCGCTTAGCATGCAGCTGAAGCGACTGCGCCTTTTAAAATATTTCTGCAAATGTTGCAGATCGATTTTATGTCGTCGGCGAAGTAATATCATTTCTGACGGACGTTACATTCGTTTTACAAGCCCATCCGCTGAATTTCCTTTCTAGCTTACATAAACCACGATTGTAAGTAAGACATAAATCAAAATTCGTCATCTATCAACATGCCTAGTTGAAACATAATATTTACGGCTTCTGAACTTGATACATAAAATTCGAAAGTCCCCTTATCCGTGGATTTCGCAAATCTAATATCGATCCTCGCATTCTGCCCCATAAATCCATTCGTCCATCTTTTTATACAATCGTATTGGAGAGTATTAAAGTAACGGGGTATATAATCTGTAAATGCATTGAAATGTGTTTGCAAATATTGTTGCTGCAAGAATAACGATCATAATTATTACGCGTTGAGTTTTGTTCAGCGCTTTTTGCGCTTTGAGGCGCCACGAAAAATTACCATACCGTAATTCCGCACAATGTTTACCAAATTTGTTTCTACCGAATAAATTGCTGAACATTTAACCGAGGTACGGCCGAATGCGCTCAATTTCATATATGCAAAATAAAAAACAGATGAAATGGTGTAAGGGCGAATTAACAATTATAACAGCAGTTTTAAATAATTTAACTACATTACAATATGGCTTATGACAGAATGATGAAGATGTCCAGTGTTGAGACTTGTTCACTTCAGAATTTTTTGGAATTCTTTTAAGGGAACTATCGAACTGGCATTTGAAGTACACGTGTGATTTTTTTTAAAGCAGAAGTAATCAAAATTACATGAATTATATATTTTTTTATAGAGCATGTTTTGCAAACATGGCTCGACGGTTGCCATGAAATGGAAAAGATTAAGTGGTTTATTAATCAGTGTAAACCTATTAAGAGAATTATAATATAATGTATGTATATACCTTACAGCAAATACAGAAAACGTTTATGTTGCATAAAGATCCGCATTCTAATAGTGACAATCTGACTCGTTATCGACCACTGAATTTTTTTCTTGATATACTTGTTCATCTCTTATTCGTTTGTACACGTAAAACTCACAACTGCACAGCTACATTCTCACAGTAGAATGAACATGTTCCGGTTAAAAGGGATGTCCGTATTCTCGAGTTAAAATAGCTTCGGGAGCTAAGTGTTTATTCCGGGTGAAATAGAGCCGAGCAGAATGCAGAAGCGTTAAGGAATTTTAAGGGCGGCGACCTTCGCAGGGTTAATCCAGTCTGCTAGCACGATGGCGACGGCGCATCCGTGCGGAATGATCGAATCGTTGGCCCCACCGATCCACCTCGTGAATCAATTTTTTAATCACACAATTACTCCGTCTCGTCTGGCCGTCAATCCTCCGATACCGACGACCCCAACGAGCCCATTACGTCCATCGTCACTTCGTTAAACTTCTGGTCGAACTCTGGCCAGTGTTATTCTTATTTTCCGCCTCTCGTTTGCGATCCCCGTCGATTATTCTCCATCGAATGACCGTAACTTTGCCGCCGGTGTCTGCTCCTTTCTTCTCGACCGATCACCCCGCCCTGACATCCTCGCCTCTGTACCGAATGAAAAATTGTTATCACCCGGCGATAACCCTCCCTGTACGGCGCAACCCTTATCCCATGATTTTTCTTCCAACTTACACCGTTTGGGAAATATTCAATGTAGAGGACAGGTGACGCGAGAGGGACGTTCTTCTATTCTGAATAAAATGAAAAAGGATTGGGGGACCGTTCTAAGGGAACGCTCTTGCTAGCAGTGTTCACGTTGGCACGAAAAGAGCCAAGCTGGCGGGTTGGAACGAAAGTTCGTTGCGTTTTAAAATTAAAAGTCGAAAATAAAATTAAGGTATTTATTTATAGGTTTATTCAACAACGTCATAAGTTACCTCAAAAATGGCAGAGAATAGTAGCACAAGAACATATGTTATTTAATAAATCTATCTTCGATTTTATCTTCGAGTTTTAATTTAACACTTTTTAAATTAACAATTTAATACGAACTTCCGTTTGCATCCACAATTTTAACACTAGGTTTAAGGAATACTAAAACGACTGTATGTATCGCATTACTTTATCAAAATAACAAGAATGTGCCTATCCAAATTTTTAGCTATTCTTTGAATAATATATACCCAAAGAAATAAAGTAGAATAATTTTGACGAATCCCGTAAATCTACGGTTAAAGAGTCGTGCTGCAGGATTATTTTTGCTTTATGTTGGTTTTGGAAATGTTTGATGCAGTGGACGGGTGACGTGACAGGACATTTTTCTATTTTGAATGGAACAGATAAAAAGGTAAAGGATCATTTCCGCATTACGGTTTAAAAAATATTTGATGTAGAGCAGAGCTGATATGAAAAATGAGGACCTCTTTCGGACAAACCGGCTAAAAAATGCGAGAACCATTCTGAAGTATCATTCATGAAAATAATGCTCATATCGGGAACAAGAGAGCCAAATTTTTAAAGGACCATTATTGCTAATGGTATTCACATTTCTAAAAAGAGAGATTACTTTTGCTTTACGCAATAGTGCTTCATTTAATGTAACATATCTACAATACAGAAGTCGGAATAATTTAATGAAGAGAAGTCATACACACATTCTCTTTAACATGTTATTACATTATTATGCATTATTGATTTCGCCACGTTAATTGCATCGCTGCTGTATTCCACATACGTTCCGGTTACTTCATTTATTAGTTATTGACTGTAGAATAATAAAGTCGTCGTTTCACTCAATTATCTAGTAATTCGCATTATTAAAAAACTTGTATTTTATATAATTCAACTCATCGGTTTCCTTTTTGAGCAACGTGCCAGTCAATATGTTGAGCATTAACGCACGTAGAAATTAATTTGACTTTAAATATCGATGAACACAGTTCAAAGCCAGCGTTATCGAGTGGAAGCACATTTGGAAAATTAACTTTCTTGTTCGTCTGGTTTCGCCTAACAACAATTTCTCTGGTGGAAGGGTGGTTTAGCCTGCAAACGAATTTCCGGATTGGAGGCACGCCCTTGACAACAGTTCTTCCGGTTTTGCTGTTGTTCGGCGCGGAAACGTTCGTCGGAGCAATCGTACGGCTGTGGCTGGAGCCGAAACTCATCAACATCGCTGGTAAATAAATTGACTGAAATTGTTGACGCGGTAGTATCGAATACTTTGCCGCCATTGGCGCTTATAAACGCTCCGGGAATCTGTTCAGCGCGCTGGTGGAAGCGCGGCCGGGCGCCCCAGGAATTTGATCAATGCGCCGCGATCGAAAGTGGCCCCTGTTTGCGACCGGCTACGCTGCTCTCGGCCGTTCAAAGTTTCGCCGCGGCAAAGAGATGAACGCGTTCCGATCCGACATGGGTCACCGATCTGGGTCACGATATACCGGGCTCTCCCGCGGGGTCATACACTCGGTGTCTCGCCGAACTCCACCATCTTGAACCTCCATCACTGGAAACTGCTACGCGAGCCTCGATCGAGTAGAAACCGATATTTTGGTGTGTTCTACCACAGAAGTTCTCCATTATTATCATTTTTTACCATTCACTATATCGCCTTGCCTCTCGGCTTTGATGGGGACTCACCGCTTCACTCTTATACAACTTTATATAATATTAGGTTGGCAACTAAGTTCGCGTCGTCCAGAGATACACCCCCTCACCCTTGGGGACCTCCTCGGAGGTACTTTATACAACTGAAAAATCATAATTTAATTCAAAGAACTGCTCAACAAAGCCGTGATTTTTTTCCAGAAATAAATAATTCGTGACCGGAAGGATTAAAGCGAGTGTGATCAGTTATGCTCCTTACTGCATACATATACATTAAGTCGAAAAATGATTAATTTAGGAGATATTTCACCTTTAAGTTGGTTTCATTCTGTAGACCGTATTTCACGTTGATTGATATACACGAAAATATGGCAAACCTTTAGCCTCCTCTAGGGGTACACCCCGCAGTAGTGAGGATAACTACTTGACCTTCAAGCGGGGGAAAATGCGATACTTTAACGGACAATACTGCATACCACTATGGCCAATTGTAGAGTAGACGTAAAGAAGGATTTCTTCCGGGATGATTACTTAAAAAATGTGATCTTAAGCACTCTCCTGTTACAGAATAATCACTGAGAATCTTATTATGTAATAGGTTTCCAGTAGATAATACGCTAAAGAATCTTTTTCAACGGGTAAGTGGGAAAGATTGCGATCTTCTGTGAACTTTTAAGCTTCTTACAATGGATTTTTTGTGTGCGAACGATTATAATTTTTTCATTAAATATTTAGAATTGGTAAAGATTCAGCTGATCGCGTAGAAGTAGAAGTAACGTTTCATACGGTGACCACAGCAGCTCGTAACAGAATTACTTAAATTCAAAAATTCAAAGAGGTTCGTTCAAAGGGACAGAGATTAGTTTTATCTTTGATATAAACTGAGAAAGTTTGAGGTGAATTATGTCAGTGGCTTTTCACGTGTTTTACATATGCGTTTTATGTTTCCCGTGGGTTTAACTTAACTCCGATGCAGTGGGGTCGACCCTAAGGTAACTTTGCGGATTCTGATCGGATTAACTTAAAACTTCCAGCAGATATTTTCTAGATGATACACTCTTAAACGTTTGTTGATTTAACCGAAATTAAATACTTTAATAGACTGAACCGTTCCCACGTGCCTAAGTTACAGAAAAATCTCTCTGTTCACCATGTAAAAAGTATAAAAGAACAACGTGATTGAATGAATCCACGCTCGGCCAAACAATTTTTACAATGTCGGGGATTTCGTTGAAAATGAAATATGTGGTGCACGTACACCGAGGGAGAGAGGTTGGGTTTAAGTCATCAATTAGCTGGTTTTGAAACTGGTCAGGAAATACGGACCTTCGGATAAAATTTTGCAATTTTTGCTCACCTTTCAGCACGCTGAGCTCCTGAATTTTTATCTCGAAAAATGGTCCGTCGAAATTCGTGAAAAATTAAGAACTCGAAAGACCGAGGATAGAGAATAAAGATTTTTATCAAAACTTGAAGCGCGCGTTATTTTTATTTTTATAATACCACCATTTTTTAAAACCTTCCGACATGCACCTGTGTACCATACATTATATTTTTGATGTATTTCACGTGCCAAGAAATAATTTCCAACGGCTCCATCAATGACACGCTGCACATAAACTCTGCCTGAGAAATGAAAATATATTGTAAATAAAATCAGTTCGCTAATGAGAAAATTTTACCATAATGTTTCAATACTTTCGCAAATTTCTGCCCTTGCGATATAACTTATTTACACTCTGTACAATAAATCCCAGTGCAAGGGGTTAATGAAATAAACGAATTTTTATTCAGAACACTTTTACAGCGACATACAGTCGACGTGGTAGTAGCTGTGTTAATGGATGAAAAGAAGATAGTAAACGGAGCTTATTTACGTTACGACTGAATAATTCCGGTGCTGGGAGGCTCGATTCCGAATATTAAGCCTGTTGCGGTAGTTTCGTGTTCCATTGAGGCTTTTATCGTCGCGGGACGGAAGCGCTATTGTTCGGTTCAAAGAGTCTGATTAGAATAGCGATATATTTGATAGTTTATGGGTGGGCCGTAAGTGTCCGAGTAGCTTCTGGACGTCGGGGAGCGGTATACGTGGCAAAGGTGGAGCCAGGCATTGTAAAAGGGCCAGACGGGCGGGCGATACTTGACTGGTACGGCCTCGACGGTGAACGGCCATAGATCATGATACGGATCTGCGCAAGATGGAGCGGTTCCTCGGTTAGCCGAAGCTAATACGTCGACGGGAGCCACGCGGTAAATAATCGACGGCGACGCGACGATGTGGTGGTAGACAAATACGCCGGACACGCTGTTTTATTCTACGGTTTATAGCCCAGTTTGTCCGCCGCCGCGCACCGCGCCCGAATAGATCGCGATAGTGAGTTATTGTTTCGTGGTTCTTGTCTTCGTGTAACAACGGGATAAGGCTGATTTAACGGGCGAAGGCTGATTTTGCCACGGCCACGATTAATTCGAGACGCGGAAGCTTTTTTACGCGAGCTTTCGTTCCGCCGAGAATTATCGTTGTTGTTACTTCCGAAACGAGTACTTCCACGCTCGCAATCGCCCGGCGAAATAAACTGTTGCCCCCCGGGTTTCAACCCTTCTAGCGATCACCGAAATACTGTGAATCTAAAAACTATTTCGACGCTAAATTTCCCATTCTCGATAAATTGTCCATATTCGAACTGCGATAACGTCGTTAAAAAAAAAAATAGCACAATAAGCCTGGACTGATTTTAGAGCTCGAAGCCTCTACGTTTCCCGTTCATATTTACTGAACATATATTTGTATACCACAGCAACTGGGATACTGAATATGCTTGTTTCGGTCGAAAATGTTACGGATTGAAACGTCTGTAGAAACGTTGAAAAATTTTTCTCGTTACTGAAATCACCGCAGATTTGAAGATTAAAGCTTCTCCTTTACGCTGGCTGCTTAAAACTTGGGCTACAATTTTTCTAGATTTGTCGAGCTTTGAATGAAAGATGTAAATGAATTTTTGCGTTAATACTGGAATGAGAATATTTTTGCATTTCTGTTCCCAGCAGAACATAATGTGGAAACGTATTTTTAAAAAAGCTGGGTGAGCTATGTTTCAAGTTGAACCCACGAAATAAATATTCAGGTTACACGGTAGATACAAGAATGTATAATATATAATATGTGCGAAGGGAAACGCATACATGCGAAATAAGTATATCCGATTATGATTGAAATCTTAACGCGTTCCTTCGTGTTAATTTCAACTGCGAGTATAATATAAGTATAATAGTATGTTTCGCTTTCGTTTGGAATACACAAACTGAATCGAAACGAAGTATTTAATGCAGAAGATGAATTCAAACCACTACTGGTGAATTACATCTGCTCTGCATTTCGCATGAGGGAGGCGCAATTATTTTTCGTTCATTATTTTAAAATGTTGAAACTTTAATCAACATAACATTGAAATACCGTCATATTACTTCTGTATGTTATAACGAAAATTGGACAGAAAGTTTACGACCTGAAGAATATTTTATTTAAAGCCACTATAAAATTAATTAACGACTGAAACAGATAAAATTCTTAAAAGCATTGAATCGTAATTAAATATATGTAATTAGTTTGCAAGTAATCTTTTGAAGATGCATCGAATGTTACCGAACTTTTGCCGAGTTTTCATGAATATTTCATTAGGTTCGCATCTCGGATCACTAATAACCTGCGGCATTCAATCACGATAATTAATTGGCACAAAGTAATGTCAATATTACATTTGTGTCCAACAAATTTCAACATTTTTTATGTTTCCAATATACTGTTGGGTGGATCTTATAGAGCTTCTCGTGCTGATTCCGAATCTGCCCTTAATTTTTCTCCTACACGCACAGTTTTTGAGAAACATCACTTTGAAAAAAAAAAAACGTATTTTTCAACTTTAAACAAATATTGTGATGTTATGATATATTAAAAGATTCTGCAGACTTTCCCAAATCCAGTGATACCCAATATAATAATAAATATATTATGATTGTTTAAACATGTTTAAACGAAAAATACGTTTTCCAAAGTTATGTTTCTGAAAAACTGTGCGTGCAGGAGAAAAATTAAAGGCAGATTCGAAATCAACACGAAAAACTCTATAAGATCCGCCCAACAGTATATTGGAAACATTTTTGGGGTGTTGGACAGTGATATTAGCACTACATTTTGCGACGGGAAATCCTATAATCCTTCACAAGTTGCGGTAGAATGTTACTGCGATTATAATCGGTATACAATTTGTAATTACAGGTCAGCATTACAATGGGATAGATCCATACTGAATCACCATGAATCATAATACTCGACAATGTGATCGGCAAAGTTTCAAATATTACCTTCTAAAATATTCATAGCGATTCCCACCGTCGTTCAGCAACAGGTTGATTTTCCTTCGTTGTCTGATCTATTATAGGCCGCACTACTTTAACAGAGACACCGTGGGACGTGACTAGCCTGACGCACCAAATTGCTCATAAATTATTTTGACGAGTCTGTTTAACTATTGCGTCGCACTAGCCGGAAACGAAACGATATATTCCAAGCCTTTTTGGTTAACCTTCTGTATTTGAAAAAATCTCAACATGAAGCCAGGAACATGTATAATACGAAAATGGTAGATGATATTATCTTAAATTTCAATGTTTAATTTTCCAATTTGAATGAAAGATGTAGTTTTCTAGAACAGCGAGAAAATAATATACGTATATTTCTGTTGTTACAACTTCAAGTTGAAACATAAAACTCTACGAATAGCACCCTCGTAGCCTCACCAGAAGCTATTATAAATCTAATTTGAATGAGAAAGTTCCATGACTTGTTACATCTAACAATATAACAAACGGAACTTTCCGTATAAAACTAACAAAAAGAAAATAACAGAAGGGACAGCTTATTTTAACGCGATCCAAAGAGTCCAAAGCTTCTGAAAATGAAATGAAATCTGAGAATGAAATATTATTTTCAAAAATTTCATTAGTGGATTGTCGTTTTAAAAAGCGAACTACTCTTTTTATTCGTTATTGCACCGTTATTGCAAAAGCGAAAAACTATAGAACTTCGCTAGGCAAGTTACATTTTTATTTTTGCCAATCGTCGAGATAACTCGAGAGTATCTATTTTCAAGTTTTCATCCCTTCGCACTTCAGTTTTCATCGCTCAAACTTGCCCACTATTTTCGCCTGTACTAGTGGTACGAAAAATCGCATCGAAACTGAACTACTCGTTTCCACAGTATCGATTACGGAGCTGAACTTAAAATGTTTGAAAATAAAATGACAGGTCCACTATGGCGGACATGTATATTTATAAATTATTCGTTCTGCTCGAAAATTGATATGTTCGATTTTGAAGGCCACTGATTACGAGCCATATCTTACTGTACTTACCCCAACGAAAAATTCATGTTTGAGGTTTCGGCCAGGATCTGGCGACTGGAAACACTGCGGGACGTACGGTTGCGTAACTGGAACGCACGAACCGGTTCGGCAAATGTGAGCATCGCGAGGATCGTTCTCATTAAAATTACATAAAATTCTGCGAGTTGTTAGCGATCGAGTTACCCGGTCGGGAACCGGCGCAATTCCGCATTTATTTCGTCTGGTTTCGTCAACGAAACATCCTGTCATAATTGCCGTCGTTCCGGCGCGCGCGCCACAATTCCGCGAAAGGGAGAAAGACGTCGAATAATTCAACGTCGCGGTCGAACGTGCGAAAACACCGCCGCGCAAAAACAGAAACGGAGACGGTAAGGGGGACGAAAATCTGAAACGGAACGGCTCGGGTCGCGACGCATTAAACATTCACCGTTGCGTTCAACGTCGCGACAAACGGCCGTTCTATTAACCCCGCAAAAGGCGCATTGTCTTTTAGTCTAGCGGCTGCCTCGGATTCAGCGCAATTTTCGTGCGTTTGCCATGTGCGAAAATTTCTCTGGAAAAGATAGCATCGGGTAGTGAAAAGGGGTGGTTCTCCGGTTTTATTTTTCCTATATTCTGATTCATGAAAGTTCGGTTGAATTTTTGCTGGAAATGTAGGCGAACCATAATAGGTTACATATGATATAAAAGGTGGAAATAAAAGAAAAATAACAAAAATCGTACAAAATTATTTTTAATAACATTTTGATCTCACAGGAAATAAACAAACAAATTCTTTTGTTTATATTCTCGCGGGATATGCACTCGTTATGTGCCCATTATTAGCCCTATTATGGAGGCTATTGATTTCACTAAGAGGATTTTCTAAAGATATTTTAGAATGAACGTCAGGTTCCTTCGTTAATTTCATGAAAATGTGAGAAAACAATCTTTAACGCACACATTGTCCTTTTCTCAATATTATTAGAAGTGTATAGCTTAACCGTTCGATAGCCTATCAGGAAAACGTTCTGTGCAAAGTTTCAATCCTCCACCTTAATCGAAAAGCTGGTTACGGGAAAAAATCGGATTATCAGTTTCGTGAGTCTATTTTCCCCGCTTAATTGCATGCAAAAGTTCAGAAAAAAATCTGACACATTGCAACTACCGAGACACGACAGTGAATCCTAATCGTGAGAAATTAACAGTAAACCTACCACTGCCGGTACAAATGACCGGTTTTATATTGTATTTTTCATCATACAATTATTGAAATTATATGAAGTTTCTTACATGGAAATATTGACTCGATAAAATGTCTTTATCCAAGCACATATTGTGATAAAAATTGCATGAGATCTATTTAAATAAACAGAGCTTTGTCATTTTTATGAGCTAAAACATATCAATCGCTTTTAGTGCTTTCGGTAGGTTTAATGTTAAAAACACTTAAGAACGAAGATTTTATGTGAATTCGAGACGAATGCTGTTTATATTTTCCAAAACCGTCGTATCATCGAAACTCGGCTGCCCGAATTTTTCCGCAGCTTAAGGTCCCCCGTTAAAATAGAACGGAAAATCGGCTGAGTCGGAAACATTTCGAACCATTCATTGAGATAAGAATAAATAAAGAGAACAGTTGGGGTATGTAAAACTAGATCTGCATAAATCAATAAACTCGCAGGAAACCGTACCGGTAGAGAGTAATATTATTCCGGTATTATTCCCATGCATGACAAAGCGCAGAAAATCCAGATCGCGGCAACATGTTCCTTTTTTTTTTTCATTTAAATTATCAGTCGAAAGCCGAGCGCCTATATTTTTCAATGTGTACCTATATTTTTTTTATCTGTGCAGCAATATTCTTTTTATTCGGTGTATGTTGGCGATACGGGTCGCTCGTGACCCGGCACCGGGGGGGGAGGGGGCTAGGGTTAATATTTGCGGAGAGCTCGTTGGATGAAAATGTAGCCGACATTCCCGTGGCCTGACCGTTAATATCGTGCGTTATAGTTAACCAGCCGCGTTCGTTTGCCGGCGCACTGAATCAGAAACGGTCCCGTTGCGGCCGCGCAAATTTGCACTGGCCGGAGCCGTTTCTTTATTCCAAGTAATTAAAAATACTAACGCCGACGTCGCGCGGTAGAGAAACGAAATGAGCAGCGATGTCAACGCGAACAACGTGCCCTGCGATTCGAAACACCGTGCGCCCCCATGGAAAACCCGTGTGTGATACTTCATCCATTTTCGTATTTGATTTTCATTCTCAATAGTGTTCAACTCTGAACATTTTCTGTATGTTCTTCAGATATATAACACATTTTACAGTGCTTCACACATCGTAAACAACATCTAATAAAAATAATAATGAACAGTGAACACTTCAAACAACATCTACTGAATAATAAACGAACTCTGAACATTTTTCACAGATATAGAAAAACCCGTTGGGCAGGCCACGTTAATGAAATACATACAGCCGTTATCGAGATTGAATTCGTCAAAGGCTAAGAGAAAAGTCGACTTTCGGATGCTTGGTGAGCGCATGAAAATCCATAAAACAACCTGAAAATAGATATTGCACAATGCCAGTTTAAAAAAAGGAACGGTCGGTGCTCCCTGCGGAAATCGATGAAAATCCGCGTCAGTTATTAGTGGGATAAAATCATGTCGAACTGCGACACGGTATTTTTGAGCGTGAAACGTTCTGTTTGAAAGCTTTCGGATATTTTCACGTCTGGCCGTAGCTCTTTTTCAGTGTAAACAATTTATTACGGGAATGGCGCAAAAGGGGGCCTGTTTACCGTGGCAAATCCGCGCGCAGCGATACGACCAGCCGGCGATCGCGGCCCGATCGTTCGTATTCGTTAACGAACTACAATCATCCACGCCTGCAAATTTCCAATTACTCTTACTCGTTTCTCGCGCGCATGATATTTCACCGCGTTTCACAAATGAACTCTCCGCGGTCGTTTGTAACTCGCATGCGAAATAAACGTTGGCGGCTGGCCGGCGGACCGGCGCGAACGTAAGCGGAAATAATTTAATTCGGTTGGGGAAAAAAGAGGAAGGAAACGCCTCTCCATGTTCCCCCTTTTTATTTTCAACCCATTCTCGTTTTTTTCCCCTTTACGGCGCCTTTTTTCGGGGGTGCTCGCGCGAAAAAATAAGGGAAAGGATCCGGCCGGGTGATTCGGAGATCGAATGAAAGTCGACGGGTCTTTGCGCAGGTTTTACGCGGATCTAACGACACCGGGCGTTGGCGATCGAATATTCAATTTTTTCGTAGTTTTATTGTCCGACACTCGAAGTCCTTTGTTCAACGAAACGAAAACTGCGAGCTAGGAATTCCATCGCAGTGCAGATTTTTCCAGCCTTATAGGATTTTTTCGAGCCCCGCGCGAATTTGCAGTGTCGGATTCTCGCCCAATGCTATTCGAATCCATTCTGTTCGCTTCCGTGTTCGATGCAACAGCGATAAAGGGCGAACTCGCGTAACTGAACGCGTAGTAACAACTGCAAGACTTATTAGAGCTGTTGACGATCGACTTGTTTGACGAAATTGGTGACACGATTTCAAAATATCCACAATGTTGGTGAAATTGCACAGGTTCCCGGTTTTGATGGAAAATGATTTTAACCTGGTAAATAAAAGTCACAGCCTGAACCATGTAGGATTAATTTTATCCCGACGATTATCCATCCACAAATACATCATTTATAATGGGATGCGGATAAAACAAACATTCATTTTTATAAACACAAACATCTTACTCATGTATTTCGAAATAGCAGTTTTAAAACTGCTGGGGTTAACATATCCTGACCTGGTTCGCGTAGAGTTGATGAAAAAATTGGTAACATGTTTAAAAATAAACCACCGTGTCTGTGGAACCTGTGGAAAACGTCGACGGACGAGGACGAATGTTATTAAACTCTGGATTCTCGTATTTGCAAGTGAATAATTTTCAAACGAAAGTATTGGATCACTCCCTGACACAGATCACACAAATACATATTTCAAAGAGTGCAGGCGAACGTACATTAACGAGAATTAATGGTATTCCGATCTTATTTTTACCACGAGCAATCTTCTAGTCAACCAGACTATCAAAATGGTAATTTTACACTGAAATTCAAATTTGGGTCTCGACGGAGCTAGAGTCCAATTTTCAGTCGTCAAGACGATCCGCCGTCTAGGGGATAGCCATGATATGCTGGGTTACATTGGATCTACATCGTTTCACTAACTCTGTTTCGGCCAACAAGAATCGGGGGAAAACTATTCCAGAAATGATCAATTGTTTACATAAATAACCTGACGTTAGGAAAAGAAATTATACAATCGTGAAGACACGCAGGGCGATTTTCGTCGTATTCAGTTCACGTCATTTTTCAAACTTATTGTTAGATGGTCTCGTACATTTCTTTAATTGAAAATCTTGTAGTAGGAGAAACACAACACAGTAGAAACATTCGACAAACATTTAAACGTTTCTATTATTTAACCTATTAAGTAATAGTAATAGTAAAAGTAATAGTAAGTAATAATAATGAATATCAAAATTTTCAAAAATAATTATCAAAAATATCAAATTTTCTACGATAAAAATCATTAATAAAAAGTTGATTATTATTGAAATGTAAGATAATGTACTCAAAATATAAAGAGAAAAAAATTCTAAGAACAAAATGATTAAAAAATATCGATTTTTATACTTGTTGGTTACAAATAACAGCTATTAGATAACTGTTTCGATTGCTCAAAGCAGTTATCGACGAGAGAAGTTCATTTCAACACACACACAACGATAAAATTTACCAACAAGAGAAAAATTTTCGGTTACTTATAACCCTTATCTGTAACAAATACGATTTTCGTCGATGTAATACTTGTTATTCTATGACTTTTTTTTTTTCTTTTTGGTGATAACAGTTATGGTCCCTGTTTATTCTTGCATATTCCTTTAATTTGCGGTCGGTTAATAAAAACTTTAGGCGGTCGCGTAAATCAATGTGGTACCCGCAAGCCTCTAATTTGCGAAAACTTTAAGAAAATCGGGCGCGGGCGATTTCAAAGGCGTCGCGCACATGGTGCTTTATTTGTGAAAGCGGGACTCGGTATACCCGGAGTGCCGCGACATTAATCGGCGCCGCCTCTTAAAGTTTTATTTACGACCTCGGTTATCTCGTGACCGAGTTCGAGCTGCCAGTTCTGAATGTATTAAATTAATTTATTAAGCTAAATTTTATTAAGCTGAAAACGAAGCACGTCGCAGCGCCGCGATGACGGCGGTCCAATTTGCACAACTTCAAACGGCTCGCTCCCGCGGACGTCATTCCGGTGAAAAGGGTTAACACCTCACTGTCCCATTCCTTGCTAAAATAGTTTCGGCTCAAATAGCCTAACTGTGACGCATCGGTAATCGCGTCAATGTCAGCCGTCGATTAGCGCCCGTGCTCAAACTCGCGTTCCCATGTTCACGAAGCCAAAATCGTTCACGGGCCGGACACCGATAAAAATAAACAATGTCGACGATCAGACACGCGAAAACAACGCCGCCGGCGATAAAGCACCGGCTAAAAGCCGGAACATTTTTCGATATCGCCGATAATTTCCACGATATTTCCCGCGGCTCGATTAAAAACGAGACGAACATCCTGGATGTCGTTTGGCTGATTCCCTACGTAAATACAGAGCGTTCGGAGGCTTCGCGACGTGAAATTTATTCGTTCTTTAATAACATAAAATCGATCTTTCCTTCAATATTACGCGAGCACAGTATTATTCCGGACAGAATACTCTTAATGCTTTGGTGATTCTCGACATTAATACTACATTAATTTTAAAACAATTTTCCTTCGACGATATAAAATAGATCCTTCGCTTCATAATACTTTATAAGATACTCTAGATCTCGTTTGGTGCTTGTTAAAATGATTGTAATGTGCAACATTGTTATGTATCTCAGAGTAAACCCCGGTCCTTCTTCAATAATATTGATCTGCTTTATTCTTCAGTACTTTGTAAACAATGTAATAGGACCCAAAATAGGATAAATAAAACACTATTTTCTGTCAATTTCTTCAAACATACAAAATTAATTAATTAAATCTAGAAAACGACCACTCATGTATAAACCCGTGGTTGTTAATAATTAGACTTCGGATCTTTATGCAAAATAAAATTGTCTTTAGTTGTACCTTTAGTCGTTGCAGCACATACAAATTAAACAAATATATATGTCTTTCTTTCTTTAATGATTTCACAAATGCATAAAATCCGCAGTCTATTAATGACTCTCGTGTGCGTGTGTGGTTGATGTAACTTATAAAAAACAAATTTAAAATAAAACTCTTTTTTGCCTACAATATTTGATATAACACAGGACGATGTATATAAGACAGAATCGATGCTTCAAAGGACTTTAACACGGTTAGATAATGTCATACATTGTTCCATAAAGAATAACGTACTTCCTTTCCTTTCACAGATATTATCACTATACCATAGTTCTTCATTCTCTGCCGCCGCGTTTAGTTGATTCGTTGAATTAAATTGTCTTCGTTCCACACGTCACGACTTCCCAAGCACGTTCTATCATATTTAAATAAAGAGATCTGGATGGTTATTCTTCGCATACCGCTGGAGAAAAGAACCTGCACAGTGCATTGAAAAAGCCTCGGAACATTTCCCGACCGGTAACGTTATCTTCGTTTCGCTGGACCGACTAATTAGCGTGAACTTTTTGCATCAACGTTCATAAACTCGTCTGTTCACATTACGTGATGTAAAATGTTGCGCATTCTCAAACGAACAAGTTGGAAGAATGCACGCGATGGGGAATCGATAGAGTACAATGTGACAACGATACTAAACTGGATTCCGAAAAAAGCCGTATTCTCGCGTCCTCGGAAGATTGTATGAGCGGCACCGGGCGCGCATCTCGAAAGGATACGTGTTGAACACTGAATAACAAAATTCAATTTGGTCCGGGGAAGTTTTCCGAATGTACATCGCGGGAGACACGGAAAAATCCCGAAAAAGGCGTCCTGCGCTTTTGTCGCGGGGTGTACGCACAGCCGGTGCCGGTTTTCCCGTGCATCCGGCACAGTTTCCAGGCGTCTGGCTACGAATCGACCGACTATCGCGCCCGGAAACACGGATCTCAGGTGCGAAGGGCTGAGACTTTTTCAAACATAATTATACAGTGGCACACCTTTCGCCGTATTTTCATACTCGCCTGGATATCTGTGTGTCTTTCAACGCCCTCGGCCCCATTCCGCGCGCATTTTCCCTGGCTTCGCCGCCATTCCCACACCCCGCGCCACCTCTCCACCCGCTCTTTTGATTTATCTAGTCACTGTCACGCCGCGTTCCACCGTCCCGTTTTGCGCGAATGTTTAAGTTAACGACTGCCGCCTGTTTTGTTGCAGTTACCCCTTCGTGCTATTCTTTTCTTCGCTGCGGGAATAGCAAAGCGCCGTGCCCAAAACGGTCTCGAATCGGGCATTTTCCGTGGAGTGCCCGCGAATAAATTCAATGGACCTTTGAACTGTCAACGCTAATCCTCCCCTCGGTTCTACTACTTAATTTACCCCTTGGTTACAAATTTACACGATTGTAGAAAATCGATACTGGAACACCTTGCCTATTCAGAATTACTCTGAGCACACTTAAGCGTCCCACGATCCCCCAATTCCAAAAATGGTATCGGCAGATTCAAACTTGTCTCCCATTCCGGGGCGACAACCTTGGAGAGGCCCGGAAACACGCCGGCCTCGTAAACATTAATAACTAATTAGTTATAAGTTGACTGCGGATTTTATGTATTTATGATACAAATGGTAGGTGCAATTTCGAACAGTCTAGAGAATAGATCAACTTAAGAATGTCGATATACTATTTTCTGCTTTATAAAATTTACAAAGAAAAATATCAATTGGTATTTAGCTTCTGTGCTCTATGCTCTAAACAAAATACAACTCTGTTATCCTGTCAAAAACCATTATAAGATATTAGGAACACGCTTGTATAATTCTGTACTTCGGACATATTTTAAAAAAATCAATTTTTCGGACCTATTACACGAGGATAGTTCTTAAAAAATGACCGAGTCCGGCCAGGGTGTGGAGAAATGGGGGGGACGTCGCTCGACGTCACGCTCAGTATCAATATTCCGGACGTTCGCTTACTTCGGGGAGAAGCCGGCTGATCCAGTCGGCGAGTTTTTCAACTTCGGTTCCGCGGGCTCGTTAACGGGCTGATTTGTGCCCGCTTCAATTAACGTCCGTGAATTTTTTCGCGAACGTTCCCGCCATTATCGTCGTCGGAAAAAGTTTTCGGCTTCGCCGCGTACACCGGTATTAATTAGCTCCCTCGGCTAATTTATGTGGAGGCGGTGGCTCCGGGAAACAGTCCACGTTCGTTGCTGTTTTATTGTCGACGCGCGAAAATTGCAGTCGGGCCGATACTGGTGAGCCGGGATCAGAGATACGGGAAGGTACGAATTGATTCGCTTGAAATTACAGTAGAATATCGTTTATCCGAACGCGTTCGGATACAAGGAGGTTCGAATAACAGAACCCACCTCCGGATCTTATTTCTTCCGATAATAGAGGTCGACAAGATAATGGAAGTTTGTTGTTTTGGTACATAAAGGTTGCGCGACTCTCCGCAACAGTCCGCGTTTTCTGCTTTGTTAGGTTCGGTGCATGTAGGTCAGTCATGCATGTTCTATGCACTCCAGAATACGCGTTCATATAACTGTATGCAGAGCTATAGTTCGTATAACAGAGGCTCGGTCAAGAGTTCGTATACAGGGTGTCCGAAAAATGTAGTACTTCCTTGAAGAGAGTGATTCTTGACGTCATTTGAAGTAACTTTTTCCTTTGCGAAAATGTTCTCCGCGGTTTCGTTAAGGAGTTATCAACGAGGAACGCGGACCAATCGGAGCGCGGCTAAAAAAAAACGCCACACTCAACGGGACCAATCACCGAGCGGGAATTCGTCCGCTGTGGCTGCGCTCCGAATGGTCCGTGTTTTTCGTTAATAACTTCTCAACGAAACCGCGGGAATCATCCCCATCAAGGAAGTGCTACATTTTTTGGGACAGCATTAATTGATTCGTATAAACAAGATTTGGATAAACAAGATGTAATCCAGGAACGAAGAACTCAAATCATTCTGCGGAAGATTCGAACCAGAGAATCTCCAACCGCCGGAGCTACAACCTGGAAATTTGATCCAGAAACTCGAGCCTGAGTACTCTTAGCTTCGAGCGTAGAAGTCTGAAGACTCTCAAATCCGGAGCTTCCAGACTGAGATATCTATACTACATATAAAAACTTTCGCATCCGGTGATTCGGGATCGAAGACCCGCAGCCTGAGAACTCTGAGGTCAGGCGCTCCTGGATCCATAGATTTAAGTTTAAAGTCTCGAAAATCTGTAGATTTAAGCTCAGGATTCACGAGTCCTGAATGTCAACCCGGTAAATTCATCTTAGAGACTCTTGCATCTAATCTCTCAGGTTCGCAACCAAGCTTAAGAGCTTCCGGCGATCCAGGTGCAACGATTCCTAGACCCAAACGCATCCGAAGGCCAAGTAGAGATCCAAACCCGATACTCTATAGAAAATATCCTCACCCATCACTGAATTATCTAAGAGATTTATAGATTCATACTTCCAAAATGGACTGCAAATGTGGTTTCTCTTTGTTTAAGAATTCTTGGACTATAGATGAGGCGAGTGTTTAGCTATTCTCGGGAGTCCTGAAACTATACTCCTCGAGTTAGGGATACTTGGATTTAGGTCATTTGTATGTAGAAGTCCTTGAACGTGAATTTCTACATTCGCAGGTCATGGAACTTCATCGATTCTGGGTCAATTGTGACCGAAGTTCGTTGATCTTCGTACGAACTACTTCAAGTTCGTCGGCTATATGGATTAAGTAGATTCTCATGGACACGAGTTCATTCGATTCGAGTCTCGCTTCCTACACAGGTTGGAGCAATTCAATTCGTTTTTACCTAGACGAGACTGGCTGCAGATTCATGGCCGTACGATGAAATCATTCTATTCCAACGAGCCTGGGTCGGATCAGTTGAAGTTTCACGGAACCATTGGAAGCTTTTAGACCTGGATGGCGTTAATTCATATTTCAGGAGCACAGGTTGTAATAATCCGGTTCCTGTAGGCTCGGATTGAACTAATTCCAACATTTTGATCGCAGCTGGAGCTACATCGAGTCCCGCCGGTTCCGTACCCGCTTCCTAACTCGTACCCTTCGATTATGGTCCCGCGCGGTTTCATTTCATTAAAAAGTTCGCCGGCCGTCGGCTTCGCCATCCCCTTTGTGCCCCGTTGTTATTCCGCTATTCGATTTAACAATCCTCCAACCTTGGGAACCTTGAGAAGCAATTTCATGTTAATGGCAGTTGCCGCCGACACGAGGAGCCAAACAAACCCGCGGAAACTTTCATCAAAGCCGACCGGTATCATTCGAGTGTCATTCTCCGCCAGTTCCGTCCTGTAATATTAAAAATGAAAAGGCGACTTGAGATGAAACTCTTCAAGGTCTCTCCCTTTTATACCTCAGGCTTGCGACACGGAGGTTTTCTTTACGGCGTCGTTCTTATTTACGATAATGCCCGGCCCGGTAAACACTTCTTTTTTTTCTTCCTTCCTTTCTGTTCTCCGTTTTGAGACGTTCTCCCCGGACCCGGGCATATTCAACTCCCGCTAATAGTGAGTCCGCGCCACGACGCGCCGAGAGGCCGCGTCACGCAGGAATGCTTTAACGAGACTGAAACGAAGAACGCTCATTCTCGAGGATCCCTTTCATTTCGTCTAATATTCGAAGCAATTGAAATTTGTCCAGCGCGCGCGCGGCGTCTCGTCGCGTGTCAGCGTGCCGACGAGCAGGAAAATTGAATTTTCAACGCGGCGCTCCCAACCACATTTTCCACGGGTGTTGCTGGTGCTTTTGTACCGCGACGGTGTCGTTCTTTGTGTGGATCCGCGTCATTTCTCCTGCAACCTTGCCCCGCCCGGTGATTGTCCTCGCGAGATAATTGCCGCAGTTTATCGCATAAAAAATCGCGGAAATACAGCCAGCCTCCGAGACATGCTCTCTATCTTTGGTCTCCATTTATTGGACCAGCGGTTACGCAATTTCAAGCAAATCTTTCGTCAACAAACTACCGTAGAATCTGGATGAGTCGAGAACCTCTAAACGACGAAAATTCTTTTCAATCAACTCGACAACTCGAGATAAAATTTCCTCGACAATTTATCGCGTGTTAAATTACTAGACAGCGGATTTTACGCATTTATGGCTAAAATGTGTAAGTGCTAGGTAAAACAATTATTGTTATATTGTTTATTTAATCTATCAAACATATTGAGAAAGTAAATAAATTTCAGTTTCAAACTTACAACGTTGCTTTGAAATATAAATAAGAAGCAATATAAAATAATATTTGCCGTTTAAATAAAAACTGCCAATAACTACTGCAGTGCCAGCAATAGTACAGTTTACCCTACGACTTTTTTCGAGAACAATTGCAATTGGTCGGAATTACAAATATAATACTAAACTTTTTATGTGGACATATATCAAAAATTTCAAAAATACATTTTGTAGGTCCGCATCTATTATACAGAGTATCACACGTAACACTGTTCACGATTTTTTAATAATCTGACAAAAAAATATTTTAAAGAAAAGTCTACTTGAAAAATCGTGAAAAGTGTTACGTGGGACACCCTCTATACTCTGAAAACTTCCGTTTCTAGATTCCGTTTTATTCGGTTAAAAAAGAAAGCAACAAGAGGCGGCAAAAAGTTGTTTCAGTGTGGACATAGCTTTACGTAGTGAGTTGTCTTGTGAACAATTTTATGTTTGCCTTACTCGCATCTTATTTGTGGGACAGCTCGAAGAAATTCCAGGTTCATCTCGTGTATTTTTGCGATTTCTCCGGTCGTCGGTCTCCGTCTGTTTCTCGCGGCGACTCTCGAGCAGTCGTCGGTCAATTAACTTACAAACGAGAAAAGACTCGGGGGGGATAGCATAATGCCAGCTCGCGGAAATCTGAATAGTCATGAATCGCCGGTCGTCGCTCGCCGCGCCGGCAACGGCGTTCACCTAACACCCTTACGCCCTACAAGCAGCCGGAAGTAAACCCTTTGCCCGGTGAAAATACCCAACCGAGTTCGCCTCGCCTTGTTAGGCATTCTAGCCCATGTCCCGATAGAATGGAAATGCCTTTTCCCGCCTATCAGAACACGCGTCCCCCGTTCCCCGACGAATCATTTTAGGCGGGCCATGTCACGACCGAGCGCCGGGAATAATTTCAGCATTTACAGTCCAATTCAACCAACCAGATCTGGAATTTAGCTGCACTTATTCCGAGATCCTGTGCAGAATACTCCTGCCATCGAAAGAATCACGGAACTCTTTTGGTTCTTTAATTTCTCGGTACACGATATATTTGTGATGTGCTCGACTCTCGGTATGACAATGACGAAACTCTTTTGTATTTCATTATTTTTTCATGAAATTTTCAACAACGTACTCGTGACAGTTTTCTGATTAAAACGAGCCCAATCATATACAGGGTGGTCCACGCAACCAGCACACCTATATAACTTCTATAAGATTTCAAAATCTTCAATGGGAAACCCTTTTTTATAGCAAATCTTGGTTCCCCATTGATTTGATATTATCATATGTCCCCCTTTTCGCGACGAACAACTTTCATTACAAACTTGTTTGATCCGATGCATAGTTCTCGAGATATTTCAATATCTTCAGATAAAATGGACACCCATTAGTATCATATTTACATCATATATACATCACATATTTACTGGTTGTATTCACGATCCAGTATATTTGCCTCGCGTCTAAATAATTCACAGCCACCTGTGTGCAACGCGATTTATTGTACAAATCAGCAAAGATTTAATTTAACACTGTAACTAAGGAGCTGTTCTATTATCGTGTCTATGTCCATCCGATTAGGCTGTGGCATACAGTTGATTAAACAAAAATATTTCAAAAAAAGAAATCATGTAAAAAATTGTTGGCATGAAAATTGATACGGAGGTGTACATAAAACAGTCATTTTTTATATTTAAAATTGCACGGTTTTCAAGACTGGTTTAATTCACTCTGGATTAACGCTTCGCGAGTTCACATACTTTTCACGAAACGAAATAAATCCTGCGTGATATATGTTTAGAATGTTCACATGTGTGTATGTACCGGATATGATCTACTTACACCGCTGGTAAAATTTTGAAAAATGTTTCAAACAGAAATTGCTCGACTTTATGGAGCCCGCGTGAATGTATTAAAATTTACTGGATGACACATTAAAAAATGTTCTGTCGACATAAAGAGGTCAGCTACAGCGTGATCTGAAATCAGGGTACTATTATAATTTATTGATGTCGGTCGGAAACGATATTTTTGTATTTTTCCAACAGATCTGCATTTTAAAAATACAACGCCAATGTATGATAGAGGGACTCGAAAAACTGGCAAACTCCGTGGACTTTGAAATGGAGCGTTCCTCATTACTTCATAACAGTACGTGAAACTTTAAACGCATTTCTCTCGAACCGACATTCCCGTGATTGGCTGACGTGATATCTCAAAAGCCAATCATGCGATTCGGCGGAAGCCATGCATATTACAGGAGAGGTCCCTTTATCCTTCAAACTAGAACTAAGTCGAAATTCGCCAAATTCAATCTCTGTAACTCCAAAAACAAGCTCCCCCTCTCTCTCTCTCTCTCCGAAAAAAAAATTGAAATCTATTTTCCAGTGAGTGTGATTTTTTTACTACCTAATATTTCGTTCATTCTAATTTGGTACTCCTACTACGCTCGTGCGAATTAAAACTCTTTTTGGTTTTCTGGCTTCATTCAATTACAGTTTCCATCCTGGCCACGCCAGCCATGCGAAACAATTTGTTCGCCGTACTCCCGTGAAATTGCTATAACTTCGTATTGTGTATTCAAATTTTACTTACGAAAAACCCTGCGGGTTCTTCAAATGTGCCTTGACAAGTTTGTGTGCAGTTTCTCAATGATGTTTCAATAGAATCCGTTTAACAGCGACCATTTGGATTTTCCTAGTATTTTTATTCGATCTTTAACAACTCTTGGATTTTTATTCTGTGCTTGAAAAGATATTACAAGCTAGTTTTTTCTTACAAATTCGAATAATTTCAATTTTGTACACTGTACACCACAAATATTTTTGGTGAATTACTGACACCCATGAAAAACAGCGTGAACCAATTCAATATCAGATTAACGCAAAAGCAATCACGGATACAGTGATAGTTAGAATAAAATCCTATGTGAACATGTTCGTCTGTTAAACCGTTGTAAAACTCAGTTTGCTGTATCGATTTATGCAAATGGTTTTCGCTTTCCTTGTTTCGAAGAAAGAAAGTTCGAGCGATTTTATGGTAGGTGTTCGAAACGGGATAAGTATAAAAGCACTTTGATAAGTTCTTACGAATGAAAATTTTAAATAACCAAGAACTTTCGAAGATTTTATTTGGCACACTCGACACTACCGGAATAAATGGATCTGCTTCTCGTTCAAAGTCAATGGCTCTTATTCGAACTCCGATATATTTTGAGCAGACCACCCTTTCTTAAATGTTCAAGTAGTTTTATCGACTGCGAGACATTTGTGAATTTACAGTACAATTACTGCATAAATTTCAACATGAACTCATAATGTTAATTTTTCGCTGAATAAGAATAATGTTTATTAACTGGACAGGTCACGCAATTTGTCATAAACACATACAACCCGCAGTCTGGCGCTAAATGTATAAAATCCACGATCTGGTTGCAAGAAATTCGGAACGAGTTAATAGTTGGCACGGGATCCGAGCGATACGGTATCTAATCACGGGGAAAAAGTCGGGGGATCATGTTTGAGCCGAGTGAAGAGATCCGAATCTCGCCGGCAGCGTTACCCGCGAAATTCTCGCGGAACGGCATGCCCGTGTTTCGTGCAAGAACGATAATGTCTGACGATAATCTTCGGTTCCTCGGGAACAGCGAGACAAGCGTAATATCCGCGGCGCGGCGCGTTCAGGAGCCGGAAGTGCAGGTCGCAGTTACGCTAGGCGTCCGGTACGTTCGCGGGAGTCGCATAAAAGCGAATGGGGCGCGAGGGATTAACTGTTGACTCTAAACGGCAAGGATAGCGATCAACAATTAGAACGGAAGCGAACCCTTTCGCGTCGGAAGAGTACGCGGGTGCCGGCTGGTTTTAACGGGTCGGACATTCGCCGGGATACTTCGGGGCCAATAGGAGCAGCTTTTCGCGCCGTAAAAGTCTTTCACTGTTCGCTGATGGCCCACGTGAAGATAAAGTGGACAACATGAGCTATAGGAGTGATACGTTGGCCGATGCTCCGTTTCTCCTACGCTTCTCCTATAAGCTTCGTTCCGCTCGCAGCCTCTCTTTCCTCGCCCACGCCGCGCCGCCGTGGAGATTCTGGGTACAGTTTTCTGAATGTCCAATTTGCTGTAGGTGTCCCGTGCGGGTAGACAAATCGCGCAAAGGTAAATCTTGATTCCGACGGACCGGCTATAAGGGAACAGAGAAACAATGTATATACGTCTTATAAATGAATGGTCGCCATTTCTTCGCGCCGGAAGTACCATCTCCGGGCGCCGGCTTGATCAATGACGCGTACAAAGCTGTAATCGCACGATGGTCGAGCTCCTTGATTCGACGGAGGAAACGCGATCCTCTCCGACCATTGCCGATAACAAAGGTCCGAGACCCCGTGGTTCTTCTTTCTCTGATCCCTCTGGGAGCATAATTGTTTCCCTGCGAATTATTGTTGCTCCCTTTTGGAAGACCTTTCTTGTGCACAGCCGAAGTGAAACCTACCGTTCGAACGCGTTCGTCAGGTTAGACCAACTGAGCTTATAATCCTCTTATTAAGTTTGCAGTAGAGAGCCTAATGTTACACGTTGATTCAACGAAATCTGGGATTTCGGTGTACCCATTCTGGATTCTGCATAAATTATTCCAAGGATCCAGACGAGAGAAACATACTGAGCGGATTCGAAACGTTTAATTTCTTTATGACCACCGTGGTATGACGACTCTGACCCAGACATGCGGACGCCGTGCGACAGACACGTCGAAAGGATATCCATCTAGCCAGATACAAATCGCGACACCGATAACGCGAGACGATAAAACAAGATGTTCGCCGACAAATTACCACTCCGCTAGTCAGAATTCTTGTAGACACACGCACAACCAATAAGAAAATTTCGCGATACACATACCATACACTGATATGCAAAAGAAAGAAGCACCCGGCCATATTCAATAGAAAAGCGTAAAAAATCAAATAAGGACACAGTAAGTTGTGAGAAAGGATTTCGCTGTTTAATTGAGTAGTTCTGAAAATATGTGTCATTGCGGATTATCTAATACCTTAAATGCAATAAATCAATAATTGTACAATACAATTTCTAGATAAAGATATTGTTTGTCATTATATTTTATAATTATACTGGGTGCTTCTTTCTTTTGCGCAGTAGTGCATATTCGTTGGCACACGGACCATGGAAACAAAAACTCAGAAAAACACGAATGCAAACCGCATTACAGTAATATGACCTTTAATGATCTTGAGTGACTATATCGTTGAAATTGGGCTACATTTGTTGAATTATTTTCCACGGGTAGATTGAGGGTAGGTACAGTGATTCGCCTTTTGGCAAGGACTATTGTACCGGATGAATACATAGGAAGTCGCGAGTCGAAAATTGGCAATAAGCCGAGTGACAGTCAAATTTAGGATCCTGTGTCCTACGTAAGTAAAATGGACGCGGTAAATAAAATAAAAATTAGTAGGATATATTTATTGAAACTTGAACACGTTCGAAGATAATTTAATTCATTTTGATCAATCACAATAAACCCCGAAAATAAAATATTTCCAGTAACGAATATTATTTTAATGGTGACTGTAGAACGACTGTATTGATTTCAGGCACACGCATTGTACACACCGTCACAATGAAATATGTACTGATTTAATTAAGGCAGATAATATGTAGAATCGTATTTTATTAAAAATTGTGGCTTCGCATTGATTTCGAGACATTTCCACGCGCTCCACAGTTATCGGCAGGGGAACAGGATCGAACTTTACAATAAATCTAGACATCGATAATTGCTTCTCAACGACACTAACACAATTTGGATGGTCAATCTTGTGACGGAACTATTGGCGGCGACCTTAAAAGACTTTAACGTCCTTCCGGAACGTGCCAATAAGCGCTACAACATCAAACTTCGGTTAGTGCTCATAAGCTGCTTAGCACTTCATGGAACCATGAAATGGCCGGTCAGTCGACACTTCTATTAATTGTGAAGCCATAAGAATTTACCATCCCACGACATTAAACTCGATGAGATCGGGAAATGAATTTCTGGTTGACGCTCTTCTAGAATGTTGAGCATCTTATTTATTCAACAAATGCACCAAAAAATGGCCATTCCGACCCTCGAGCCGTACAAACACTTTCGCGAAGATGATTAGGAAAATATGAAAATATTTAGTAAGAATCCATAAAATATTAAGGGTCTCCCAACGAAAGCAATTGCGGGGGAACAATAACTGCTTTTCTGCAATTCGAATTCATTCAAAGTGTTATCGTAGCCGAGGAGCCCTCAATTTTCTCGACCGTAGCACCGATGTCCCTGGCATCTTCGAAAAAATAGATCTCCCGGTGGTCGTCTTTTCGTTTAAGGTCGCATAAAATTGTCGTCACTTACTCCGCGGCCATCGAGCTCGGGAACGTCTTGGTTCCACGCGCGCGCGCGCGCGCGGCAGAATTCGTGCGGCCGCTGCGTCGTTCCGACATTTTCTTTTCCATTAAAAAATCCAACTTTACTGCCCGGCCCGGGGTAAGTGATCGCGAACTTTTGTCGAGTGGTATCGTACCGGGTATTATGATAGACGGTAAAATTCTGAAGGAATCGGCCATGAAGAGGCGCGCATAACCGCGCTGCTCCGCAAGGGTGCTCGAAAGTAACTCGAGGAGCGGCCGGAAAAGGGGCGGGGAGAAAGAGGGGGATGGGGGTGAGGGGTTTGAAGGAGTCCCTTATTTACGGGAACGTCTCTTTCGCCTTGAGACGAACAAATTGAAGGAAAAATAATCACCGTGGAAGCCGGGGGAGATCTCTCGAGGTAGCGAAGAAAGAACGCGCGCGGGCTCTTTATGCGAGCTCAAGAAAAGAAAGACGGGCCCGCAGGAAATCGACGTAGTTACGGGCAACGACAGGATCTCTGATCTCTAAAAGGACGACGATCCGTCGACGTCGAGGGCTCTCTGATTTCGCAAGTGGCTGAGTGTTCCGTATATTGACAGTTACATTTCCTCGCGCCGAGGCTGTTCTTCAACGTGTTGCGCCGCTACCCATGTTGCAACCCCTCCAACCTTCGTGCTCTGTCCTTCGACGCCATCGCCATGCCAATCCTTTTGCTTCACCCTTTCATTTCTTTTTCATCGGTGGTGTGGAATCAACATCTAACCTCCGTCACTCAGACCACTCGTGTGGTTCAGCGCTGCTCGGCAAACTGGACGCTTAGAAAATTGGATCTAGAATCCCCGATACCCTCTGCACCAATTGTACCGGCACCTTCAAAGTTGATGCTAAAACATTTACTCCGATCCTGCGGAATCCGTGGCTTTTTCGACATGATCCCGGATTTCCGGCATTGGAAAAATTAGACTACCGCAAGACCAGTCGTACTGCTTTGATTGGAGTTCTCCGAATAAAAAAATTTTCACGGGGAAGAACTTTAAAATCAATGTTAACGACCCTTTAAAACCCAGCCATTTCTTTCTGACCTATCGGTCGGGATTTAAATGGATCTATTAAATGGATAAGATACTGCGATCTTTCAGCTTCCATATGAGCCCTCAATAGATGACAAATTTGAACAGGAAATTATTTTAAAATCTCTTGATCTCTCGGATTCTTCTCTTTAATTTAAGCCCTCAAGCATTTAAAAATTCTGACTGGGATGCTTTCTATAACACGAAGAATCCCGTTAATGTCGATTTAATTCTATCTGAGCTAACGGTCGAGTTTTATCGATTTTTTAACGTGATCTCGTATTTCTTTTTAAACCTAACTACCCCGGTCATAAAGTGCGATCTCCCGCCTTTAATTTAAGACCTCAAAAGTTCGAAAGTTCCTGCGGGAATACATTGTAAACTCGCCTCGAAGAATCATCTAAAAATCCAGTCATTTTTCTTCGAGCTACCGTCAGAGATTTATCTATTTTTCGACACGATCTCGCACTTTCCTAAAACCCTAAATGGATTTGTTGAAAACTGTGATCTTCCATCTATCATTCGAGCTTTCAAAAGTTAAGAAATTTCCAGGCGGAAGCATTTTAAAATGAATTTGGTGTTACCCGGAAAAGTCAATAAATAAATATTTTTGTATATTTGTAAGCCAAACTGAACGTTTCAATAAAATGCTGATTCGCATCGACTGCTTCAGAACATTTACACGGACATTCTCTGGACTGTCAGCAAATCCAGCTTAAATACTGAAAGTAATGAAAACGTTGTACACAAAATATTATATACATATAAATGAACCACGATCAAAAACGTACGAAAATCAATAAACAGCTACGCATATCCGAATGGATAAAATCTTTTATGAAAATGATGATATTTAATGAGAACAGACTTTTTAATGCTGACGCGGTCGTCATGTGCAGTTAATTTCACGATTTCCTTTTTCTGATGCATTTAATTTTTCGGATAAACAAATGCGATCAATCTCGTTATTCGTTCAAAATCTGTTCAATATTAACTAACAGCTAACAAACTGCAAACTAACAAATTTATTGCTTAATAATTGCGCTACGGTAATTCCAAAAGAAGTTATCGCGTTTATTATCCCAGGACAGCTTGTTGTTTTAAGAATGGAACGATTGCAACTACGGAACAATTTGGAACTCAACAAGAACCGAACGGTTGTTAATCTCTGATCATTTTTAGATAATTAGCAATCAGAGTACATATTCTATGAGCCAATTTGCTAACTTAAGTACTATCGACGGTACCAATTTGGGCGTAATGAGAGCTCCTCCAACGAGAAGTCCTCTGTAACCATCTATTAGGGTTTGCTGGCCAATGTCTCTTTAATCTTCTCCCTCTGTGTTGTTCCAGTAGTGGACATACTAAAACGTTCCTATGATTTCCTAGTTTAATACGATGTTCCGTGTTACTTTCTCATCTTGCTTCTTCAACAAATAGAATAGTTGATTTATTCCGAAAAAATCCAAAAAGACACATTCCCGACACATCAAAGTACTTTAACTTGCACTGTTCAAAAAATTAAGACATCAAAGATGATGTGAAGATATTGTTATTGCATTGTTTTATTGAACCTCAGTTTCTTACAATTTACTCGGAAAATTTCTATCTTTCATGAAGATCCGCAGTCTCTCAGTAGACTGCGTTCTTTCAGTATAGAATGGAGCTATTCATGTTTCGATTTCATGTGGATTTTGTAACAGGATCAGATCCAAAAATAAAACAAAAATTTATCTTTCACAATTGAACGATTTAATTTAAAAAAGAGAAACATCTATAACTTGCTGGATTTTCAAAGTAGATTTTCTCGGAAACAATTGAAAAAATTATATGTCCGTATACTCGGCTAATTTTTTCATATATAGAGTCACCCCCTCCACATCAATACCGAGTAATCCTGTATAAAATAATCAACCGGCGCGTGACACAACGCGTCTTCACACCCAGCATTCCGCTCGCCGTTTGTCAGCGATCCGCATTGTGTTTGTCGGCCCCTTTGTGCGCGGTCGACTTCGCCGGGCCGTGTCGCATTGTTGTTCGCTTTAAACAAATGTTTTTTCATTTTCTTCCAGCCGGTCGTAATTGTTTCCTCTTGCCCGGAACCCCGAGTTGGGCCTCGACGAAGCGGGTTCCGCCGATTCGTTCCGCGATCCGAGTTTCGTCGGTCGCAGTCTGGTAATTGAACATTAACGGTGGTCGGTGTCGGGCGTTCTTTGTCATTAACATCTGCCGCGCCGGCGATAATTAATTTATGCCCGGGCACGATATTCCTCGGTTATTTTTCCAGCCCCCATCCCTGAAGGCAGGCAGGTTTCGATCTCGATGACAAGCAAGCGGGCGTGTGCAGGGCCGTCGCGTTATCGATGCACTCCTGCTGCCATAAAACGAACTTATCGTCGCTCGCGGCTTCGATCGCTCTCCTCTCTCTCTCTCCCTCCCGCTTGTGTACTCGCGCGGCGTTCTGGCAAACACTTCCACCCTCGAACCCTCTCTGCAACCCGCTCCGAACCCTCCTCGTTCCGCTCGGCGCGGCGCCGCGCGCGTTTAACAAGTTCCACCGGCGCGGCACACGCTCGCGAAGCGATCCGCAACGATTGTTTCTGAATTCAATCATAGCAGGAACGCAAGCCGAACACTGCACTGGCGCGGTGAGCCGTTCCGATCGATCGATCACCGGACACAAAGCTTTTATTGCACATTTTTTCTGCACGCGCGTACACGCGCAGCTCGCACGGCCCGTTCCCGGCCCGCTGCCTCTCCGCTCCGCGAGTCAATTATTGTGGGGATGGAACGCGCGGAAAACAGACGCCACCGCGACGTTTAACCTCGAGAGGGAATCCACGATAGGCGGGAATATAAATTCCGCACGATAATAAACGCGACCCGACGCAAAGCGCAGGTGAACGGTGAAACGGTCTTTGTCCGACGCGGGATTGTTTTGTAATTGCGGACAGCGGCCTGTCGTCGATCAAATAACGATGCCCAGCCCTCCGGTTACCAGAAAGACTCGTCAATCTTGCTCTCGCTTACGCGTCGGGCCTCGTTGTCTCTCTTGTACCGTCGATTCGCGCGCGATCCGACACGATATTCGCTGTGCCAGCGATTTTGTCTCCCTGTTAACACTCTGTTTGTCGATGCTATAATAGTAGTTTAGCTCTCGTACGTCTCCCTGGGACGATTTCACCCGAAAACGGACCACTGCTTTTAATTGTTATCGTTATTGCTGGACACTATCACTCGCAGTAATATTTCGGCACTTCTAAACAGATCACTTTTTTAACTATCGAATGCTTCCGAACACTTTTCCGTGCGCTGATTTTCGCTGGTGCGTTGCCCAATAAATGCAAATATGAAATTATTGAGATTCCTCTGAATGTTTGGATTTGTATTCCCAGATTATATAATAATATTGGATTGGTTAAATTAAAATTCAAAGATATAATTAATATTTATAGGTCTATTCATACGTTACCTCAAAAATGGCAAAAACTAACACACCGAAATGGAAAAAGTATTAAGTACATAGATATCTTAACTTTATCTTTGAATTTTTAATTAAAAACCTACTTTGGTCTAATCCAGTATTTTGGATTATCCTCAGTAAATTTTCGTAGAATTTTTAGGAAGATTATAATGTGGCAGATCGCAACAGGATTTCAGTTGAGTGTGCGACCGTTTTAATTCAATACGACTGGATTTTATTTTCGAGAAGGCTGAAGGATTTTTTAAAAAATTGCTTGTGCACCCCGGAGAGAATTTTAAACGATGCTTTTGACAACTTTTCCATCTGAGCCTGTATTGAAGATTTAAAAGACTGTATTTGGAAACAAAGCCTCATGTGAATCAATGTTATTCTAATGCTGTTGCGTCTGATCATGACCGACCCGTTCTACATCCTGAAAATATTGCAGTGAACCGCGCGTGCGAATTCGTCGGATATTCAAATTCATTTTTCTCGGTAACGGAGCGTCGAATAAAAAAATGTTGTACATTTTTTAGACTTGTTCGTGCATGTAGAATCACTACCCGATCGCTTGTACCATGATTTCGGAAACATCGTGTATATCAATGTAGTATTGATAGTTTGTGTACTTTGCACGTACATAACAGAACAGTGATATTCCCTGCAATCTCGGGAAGCAAAACATACGGTGCTATTACATTGTTGCATACATTATTGATTAAAGTAAACCAGTTTGTGCATTCTGGAATCGGACATTTCATATGCGACAGAAATAAAGAATTTTTGAAATTGTTTTTAGCATCGAGAAACAGCGAGTCTCGTTCCCTGTACGAGGACGTAGTATAAAAAATTAAACGTTCCATTAAATATATGAGAGGATTATTCTTTTAATTCCAAAAAGGAATCCTGTACCAGAACGAGAGAACTATACGAAACCTTAATGGAATCGCGTATATTGATAATTAAATATCGATTTTTCGCTGTTCCTTTTATTCCTCTCCCGTGTGTGTGTGATCTGTAAAATTGGATCAAAAATTTTTTGACCTAATTGCGGTGCCGACTGTGGCAGCAACTGTATACACGAAGTTTGAAGACCGTCGACCGGCAAGTGGGTCTTGAGATATCAACCAATCCAACCTGAAACATGGTTGAAATTTTCGATGCCGCTACTTGAACTTCAAATTGGTATAACTACATCCAATTTTCCGAATTTCGTTACACATTCGAGACATTTTATGGTTTCTTGAAATCCCATTTGCTGAAGAAAAATTCTACACGAAATAAAAATGTGTAACTTACATTTTTTCCAGATGTTAATTACCTTGTTGTGTATACAGTATATATTTTATTCAGTTACATATACGCTTTCGTGTAGACCAATAAATATCAGATAAACTGAAAAATGGTTGGAATTTTAGTTGCATTTTTATTGATTGGTTTCTGCATAGACCATATTTCACTTTTTCACGGTTTTATAGTTCCATAAATACTAAACAAACCAACCAATTTTTAGTTTTAGTTCTGTATTTACTTTGCTATCAATTCTTCACATGACACTAATTAAAATAATATTTCTTCGTATTTTACTCTCTCATAAATAATATCTCTTCAAAAGCTCCACGACTTTTATTAAACGAGCATAAAAAAATTGTTAAAACCGAACTCTTGCAATGCTAAACTGTAATATATATATATATATATATATATAAAGTTAAATTAAAAAGCAGGAAAGAAATTATTTAAAAGTTGAAAGTTCGATAAATAGCTTTTATTTATCCAAATAAACAGCCCTGGTGTTGAAGCCATGGCATAAACCTTACCAAATTCCGACCTTTACGAATAACACTAACAAGGGAACATACTGAAGTTATACATTTACAGTATTTGCATACAACACATATTTAAATTCAATCGAAAATTTGAGAACTCACCTAAAAATGACTTTACAATGAATACAATACATTTCCAATATTAATTGATAATCTTTGGATTAAAATTTAGGAGAAACGAGAAAAATCGGTCTACTGTGAAAAATTGACGAACGAATGCAGGCTGTACTAAAAGGCCTTTGCATTAAATACGAAGTCCTAAATAAATCCTTGGTACAAAACCGGACACAACGCGGTTGTGATAAAGGTAGACATAAAGAATACAAGAGACAATTAAGTTGCCATTACACTCTGTATATTCTATATACTGGTGTATGTATATACTGTACAATTATTTATATTACAGTCACAGAAGTTACTAGTCACAGAAGATAGCTAAGTGTACTGAAATCATTTTTTAACAACAATATACGTATTTAAAAATACGCAATAAACGCATGAATAAATTTCGTCATTCCGAATTCAGCTTTCATGGCGGTTTGGATTCTATTATTCAGGTATTTAAACAGGACTAAATAAAAATTCAGCATATTTATGAGATCAAAATTAACCCAAGCGTTTTCGCCACAAAAAAAAAAAAAATGAAATTTCTGCGATAACAAAAATGTTGTAGCAAATAATCAAAATCTATTTTGAGGAAAAGTCTGTTAGCATAATAATTTTTCCACCACCTGCACACGGAAGTGAAACCTGAGGCGTTCGACGGTCGTAAAAATCCGACAGCTCTGAAAGGAAGAGATTTCTAAGAAAGCATTGTTTTTCATAAATGTTCGGGATCTCGAAACAAATGGCACGAGCACGCCCACGTTCAGGCCTGGAGGGCGGGGTCGGCGGCGCGAGGGTGGTTTCCGTATGGCAAGAAATGGGAAATGGAGTCGTCCGGGACGGTGTGTAATTACTGCGAGGTAGCCAGAGTCTTTTTAAGCCCGGGGACAAATCTAGCCGGGTAAGTTCACGGCTCGTTGTAGACTCTCAATCCAGTTCATTAGACGCGTACCCCGAACGTAACAGCCGGTCGTTATACTCTCTTGAAAAAGGTCCGCGGCTCCCATCGGATCCGCTGCGAGGAGACCAACCTCGGGATCCGTTTGTTCCGTGACGAAAAGAAGCTCAAGGCGAACGCGAAACTTTTCATTATGTCCTCCAGTGCTCCGAGGAGGAGGATGCTCTCGAAGACGGCACGCCCTCCACAGCCCCCCACCCCCCTCAACTCCCCTCGCCAACCCCTTGGAAAAGCCCGCAAATCCCCGCGAACCCCCGCGAGCCGCTCGTTTCCCCGAGCACGCGGTGTTTCCTTTTGCCGATAACGCTGTCCCGGGCGAAATTTTCCGCCTAACTTTGTTGTCCCGAGACGGATCCAGACGCTGGATCACCGCGTTCCTCGCGGTCGGAATGATGGACGATGGCTCTACCCGCTCGAAAATAAGGCGAGTTACTTCTCGAGAGTTGTGTCCGGGTAATACCGAGATGGACAGACTTATTATATGGATAAACGGAGCAAAAGGACGAGGACGTACGGCCCCGCACTTTTTACCCTCAAGCACGGCCATTCTGACTGAGAGATATTTCAGGTTGAGCGGGTGAAAATGCTATCCCTACACGACTTCGCGAAACTGTATCGCTGATGGACCCGCTCCCGCGAAATCTTAAGGCGGTAGACTCGTTTCCAGGATTGCAAGGGTGCGGGATTCGCGTTCTCATTCCTCGATAATACAGGAAACACAGTGATGATATTTGGTCCCCTCAGGGTTTCAAATCCGTTTGCTACTCTCCCCCTCTTCCACTCTCGCTATCGCCTAACTTCAGCGGGACCTACAGTTTATAAAGGTGGGAGTCTACTCCCGTAACCCTCTGTCAGCTATGGGATTGCTCGGGACAAGATTTTCATGTTGTTGTTTTACACCTTCGTAGATGTCCCTAGATGTATCTGTTAACGAAGTAAGTAACGATACTAAAACCAACAAACAAGCACTATGCCTGGATGCTTCACCTGCAAGTGGAAAGTTTCTATTAAAATCCATTTTTCCAATTGTGCTGGTCTACTCGTTTTTAAAAGTGGTAACTTTTCATTATTTCCACGCGGAGTGTGTTACTGGAGGTATGCACTTGTTATTTTTTGTTAGTTTGTTTTTCCCTGGGATGAAAATTTAAACGCTTCTGACGATTTCAACTGATGCTTTAAAAAATACCCTTCAAAACTCGTACGTGTTTTTGGCGGAAATATACGTAGATATATGTTGCAAATATAGAGATCCACTCCTATCTGTCCCGCTATTTCCCACCATTTTTTCTTATGTCGGCGCCGAATTATTTCGAATAAATCCATCTTCCGTTTTGAAATGTTTTTTATGGAACTATCAAAATATGCATAATTGATACAGATGTACACAAAATGTATTTTTTTAAATTTCTAACTTCTCAAAAAATCCCTACCCTGGTTAGTCAAACAAATACAATCACCATGTACTCTCTTCTATATCCTACAACTTTCATGTGAAAAACTTTTTTGCATCACCAATTTGCAATTTTCGGGAAATAGAATTTTGAAAATATCCAAAAAAACAGCAGCACACTTTTAAAACCCTCGCGAACTGTGGAAATTGAAACCTTTACATTTTCACTGTGGGTATTTATTTAAATGAGAGAAATATGTATTAACTATTAGCAAAGGTAATTATTTAAATACACACGATGCAATTACGAAACAACAGACTGCAGACGAATTAATATTTACATCTAAACGCGGATATTCAACATTTATAATTAAATTGAATCAGAGTTGACATTCGAGCCTGGTGAAAACTGTATCACTGATGGCAGCTACGTATTCTTAACGGTTTGTCAGCTACGGATCGTTGCGGAAGAGCGTTTTTCTAGTCGGATTTCGAGAAACGACATAAATCAAATTGGGGCGCTTTGAGACGAGAAGCTGTCATTAGGGGTGATGTGTCCTGATGGTTCAAATGAATTGAATCTTTTTTATTCATTACATCTTCTCAGAGTACGTAAAATGTTGTGTCAAAGAGATTTCTCAAGGTTCTGGAACTTGGCGGGTATATTCCCTTAAGGGGGTAAGTCGTCCTGATGGTTCGAATGCATTGAATCTTTTTTTTATTTAATTTACCAAAGTATATAGAATGATATATCAAAGAGATTTTTCAAAGTTCCGACGTTCCTCGAAATCATACTAATTTGTAGAGATGCATTATATCGTAGTAGAGGGTAGTAAATAAAAATATATTCTGCATGAAGTATTTACGTATTAACTTGTAACATACATACATATATCCCCTTTTTTTTGCAATCTTCAATATCTTTCTTCATTTATTAATAAAGTAACAGAGTTACCGATATACTACCACAAAGAGTTTGAATACAAAAGACAGTTTCTTGTTAACAAAGATATTATTAATTTATATTAATAGTGGTTATTTTGTGTGTAACAAATAACCACGTAACAATAGAAAATTGCATTCAATCAGTAATTACATCGTTCACCATTAGTAGCATCATTTCAATCACAGTTTCATTTGCATTTAATGTGATGAAATTAAAACACATATGCAACCGAATTTATTTGTCACAACCTAATATTTTATAATGCAGCGCAGAATTTTGCCGTTCAATTATTCAATGTTTCATGAACATTTAAGGTTGATTATATTTTCAGTAAAAACTGGTTTTAATAATAGATTTCTCTTGCTAAATCAACCGGAAATTTTCACTCCAGATGCTCCAGTCCTTTGCAGTAATGGCAGCCAGCAATCGATGTTCTAGGAAGTAGGGTTCTGAAACAAACCTCGCCATTTTGTAACATTATAATTGAAAACGAATTGAAGCTTAAAGTGGTTACATTTTTATATCTGAAAAAAGATGAGAATTGTTCATGCAGAAAAAAAAATTATGTATAAAAAAGTTCTGAAGGTTTGGTTATTTTTGAATGCCTAGGGGTGGCGTTTCTCCCCTCAATTATTATAATAAACAAAACCTTGTTGGTGGAAAGAAAACAGATCCACGTGGACCCGACGAATATGGTTGTCTAAATAAAAATGCATAATTACAGCGTCCACGAAAAACAACAACATCGAAATTCAGTGGAACGTATTTTATAATTACATTTATAGCCAGCGAAATAATGACCAGGTTGCGAAAATCTGTGTATGCAAATATGTACTTAATTATTTAAGTTACTCTCTAAAAATCGTGTTTGAAAAAAATTGAATCCTCTAAAATAAAAGTATCGTTATTGTTTAGCACTGGTCAGTGTTTCCTTGTATTTTGCAAATTTTCTAATGCCGTAAATAATTATATTACGTGTGCCTTATATTTTATTTTGACTGTGATCAGTAGACTGTGGAAAAAAAAAATCTCGTGAAATTTTACAAAATTTGTTTCTGTTCTCTTTGTTCAGATCTTTATGAGTTGCAAGTGTATAAACATCCGCAGTCTAGTAATTAGTGGACCGCGAAACTTTATGCAAATTTACATTCGCGTAGACGAATTTGTGAAAACGAACGTCGTGATCAAATTTCATTTTCCTCGCTAACGCGCGCACGCGAATTCATGTTAGCAAAAGCAACACAAGACTGTATTAAGTTTCAATTAACTTTGTATTTCACGAATTTTTTATGGTTTTTGTACTGCGTTAATGCACGAAGACCCTGGCCTCTAATTGCAATCAGCTGGTAATAGGAAATACTTTGAAAAAAATTAACAACTAATTATAAAGAAAATATCGTCCACTACTTTTATAAAAACATTTATGAAATTATTTACTACCTACAAGCAGCTTTGAAACTATCGACAAGCTTTTTAATTGAAATTCAGCTTTGACCCGATTCCTGTCATAAAATATTGATATATATACGTGGTCAGTATAGAAAATTTAAATTAACACCATAAGCTGACCTTTCATTCTAGAATTCAAGGATGCATAGAACAATTATTCCTAATAATTTTCTATCAGAGTTCAAATTGAACATGGTGAACTAAACTTGAATTTTGTTTAATCAATTTATTTGTCCATTCAAATATTAGAAAAACCCTTTCTCATACCAATCATTTACAAAACAATGCTAGAAGGTGGAATACAAAACATAGTTCGAATACTTTAGAATTAAATAAGGACACACGGAGAGCCACGGAGAAAATGAAGCAACGTATAAAGGCTATTTGCATGATTGCAAATTCTCGCAATTGGATCAGTGTTACGGAAACGCGACGTCAGCAGTGTAGAATAGTAGACAACTCCTAAGACTTCGGGTTAGAGTATTCGAGATAATGACCTTACGGAAACCAAATATTTGATGATAAAATCGTTAACAATTCTTACGAATTCTTTTCCTTTTTACAAGAAACATTATTTTTACGTCATAGAAAAATGATTAAGAGAAATACTTTCATATACAAATTGATTCTTTTAATGTAAACTAGTCGATGTATACTTTACAAAATACTTTACAAAAACGACAATATTAACGGAAACTCGTCGATAATTTTTTTCATATTTACCGTCAGTCTAGTGAAACCAATTTGTTAACAAATCTTTAATCGAATCTGCTTTACTCTGGTTCCTAACCAGTAGTCAGTCTTCTCAAAAAAATTGTTTAAAAATAAGAAATATATACCAACAAACTCTTGTACATTTCCTCATTCTCACGATCTAGTTTCTATGTTGTTCTACTAACTTCATGTCCTCATATAAAACATTATTAATATGCTAATTTACAAATAACAACACTTAAGAGATGGCTGACTACTGGAACAATTACTCTACCAAACCTGTGGTACGCAGCAAGTTAACAAAATTCGTGTGGTTTATTTCTGGAGTTTGTTGTACATTAATCAGTTAGCCCGTCTGCATGCAGGTTTCCTGTTTGCCAGGTGTAAACGGTCAAAAATCCGTTGTCGGGAGAAAATTGAATGCCGCGTCCGTGCGGGTAAAGGATTAAACAGTAACAAGGAGCCATCAAGCGCCCCTTGAACCACGGTGAATAGCCGTGGGTCAGGACATTAAGGTATTACAAATTCCCGCGGTGCACTTGTAGCTCGCGACATAAAGAACTACTTTGGGGACGGCATGGGTCGCGTCGAGTTACGGAAGGGGTCGCAACTCCGGAGCAAAAGGAACCCAAAAACCGTCGCAAACTTTTCGTAATGTCGCGTAATGTTCTTCTCGCCATGCTTCTGGGAGCGTTTCTGGTTGTTCTCTTTCTCCCTCTCTTTCTCGGTCGCTTCGAATCCCTCCGTCCTCGTTGCGAGGTCTATACATACGGTTCCCCGGTTGTTTCTGGGAGGGAATTTACGGATCAATGGTATCGTTCACGGTCGTTGCCGAGGTCTATCTCGGCGCCCCTAAGCTTCTCGTTCCGCGAAAAAATTACACGCGCGATCTCGTAAAAAGCCGGGTGCGTGTGGGCGTCGAGTGGATCGCGGGCGTAACGAAGAATTTCAAAGCGATCCGGGAATATGATGTAGCGTAACGAGCGACGGGAACAGCCGCGGGATTGTATCGATTCCGGATGGAATTTATAGTCGCTCCGATAACATTTACTTTACGGAATTCCACCCGGAACGTCGGATTTCGCCGTGGAATCGGTCCGAGGCCGGTTTAAGGCCGTCCCACCAGCTCACCGACTTGACCGGTTCGTCTCTTTTGTATTTTTCTGCAAAATGCGAGGCAATATTCGTGTCTCTGTTGATTACGTTTTATCAATTACACACAGAACGGTTTTACAAGAGTTTTCGTCAGCGTCGTAGAATGGCTGATAAACTACCCTTAGGGGGCTTGTTTCAATCTGAGACTTTAAAACTTTGCTGATTGATTTCAAATTGTGATTTTGAGCAACTCGTGTCTTATGGATATACCTTTGGAAGTAACTTAAAGAGTAAATGTTAGCAAAAGTTACAATTTTTACGGATTGTGAGTTTGACACACCTAACCGAATTTTAAATGATTAGAGACTTACGAATAAAAACGTAATTTGAACAAAAGTTGGAATCCATCTCAACTCACTCCTACCTTAATCCAATATAAAAAATATCGAATATTACTTTATGTGATGTTATCACTTATATTAGTTATAATTATTAAAATTTAATATAATTATATTAGTTGTACATTAGTATCACTTATACTCATACAGTATTACTTTATATGATAGTGGATTTCGACTTTAGTAGGAAGTAAAAACATAAAAGCTTTTTAATAGAAACATAAATGCTTTCACTATAAACATCCATTTTTAACTGACAAGAAAATATTCGCTGAGCAACAGAACGTGGTGTTATTTATTATTTATTTATAAAATAAGATGAGTTGATCTAGTTCTGCAAAGCTGCAACAACATCCGGAAAATTGTCCATGCCATAAACGATCGAAGATGCCCGTCGCGATCCAGGACGTAACGACGCGATCGCCGTGAAGGTTTGGACGTGGGTTTCGGAAAACGTGCGGCTCGACGTATAACCCTCTTTTATTCGGACGATTTTTAGTATTTTTTTAGGAGGGTCACAGCACTAAAGACGTCGTTTAAATTCAATATCCGGGGCTTGATACGAAAACTACGTGGTGCTATCAAAAGAGACCGGACTCCATCAGTTTCTCCACGACCGTGTCAGATAAAGTTTAATGGCTTTGCGGGATAGTTTTCTATACCCTTGTGCATCTGTCCGCCGAATTTCATCGCGCTGTGAACGCTATTAGCAATTTTGTAGAAGCACGATCTGACAATGGCCTCATAATGCAGATCCGACTAGATTTATAAAATTTTTATCAAGATGACCACCTAAATTTTTCATTCATTATTATGAACTATTGATCTAGGTTAATATAACGATTTAAATGTTTTTTTGGAAATCATATCCTTTTGGAGAATTAACACAAAGCTCCACATCCATCTTCTATTGTTCAGGACGATCATGCTCCCATTTAATTACTTACAGCACCCGTAAGGATATTCATAGCTACACGAAAATTGACAGACTGAAACAAAATGGTGTGCAGAGGTAACCCGCGAAGCTATTAAACTTTACCCTGAAACTTTGTCCAGCAGAGAGTGGACGTCATATTCAGCGCAATGTTGTCAGACTTCTAGGGAATTAGAGTTAATTAAAAGAATATTTGTCGGGACTGCAATTTGTACTTTGATAATTTCTGCTGGTTTCAGCGATAGGCGTTATTGATTTTCTTGAAGAGTGACTAAAAATCGTTGGAACGTGTGTCCCGGAGCAAAAACCTTAAGCAACGGCGAGTATACGTCACGCACGGACGTTGCGGAGCTTCTTATCCCGCGGAAAATATCATTTCTCTGATTCCGCGGTTTGACTCGGGTGATAGATGCGCCCGGCTTTATGTATAATTCATACGTACCGCGAGACCACCCACTACCCCGTTTTTTCCCTTACATCTGGACAATTTCTCTTCCAGGAACGTCGAGATTCCGCGTCCTGGTAACACGGTTTTATTCCAGCGAGCCGGGGACCGGTCTACTTTCAAAACGGTTTCGGAGATACGGATGATGCGGTTTATTTATTACCCGATGTGCATTTCGCGTCGCCACGAATCGCCGGTTTCTTTGTCTTCCACCGAGCAATATTTTCTGTATTGTCTATGTAAATGATGTGTGTAGTCGAACGGGTCAATTCGATGTGCGAGCACGATCGCGACAGCTCGCGGAAATCGTCAGGAATTTTCTTAAATATTCGATGAAATTTATACAGTCATCTTCGAAGTACTTTAGTACTCGTTTAATTAACCCTGCATTATTTTCACTACCAAAATACGACACAAAACACAATATTAATTATCCTTTAAAAAAAACTACAAGGCATTCTAAATATTTTTATTCGTCATTGTGTTAGTCAGAATTAAAACCACTCTACTAATCTGTAGTAAAACTTTGTATATTTACACATTACACATTTAGAAACGCTCGAAAATATAACAAATGGACGTTAAACTCCATTCAATCTCGCCCCAGGATTTTTCAATTCAAGATTCACGCGTCCAAAAGCAATTTTATGAGATAGAAAGTAAAAATTAAATCGCCTGGAAGACCGTTAATAAGCAAATTCCAATTTGAAGCGAGGCTTCGTGCAGCGTAATTTTTGCCTGAATCCCCAGTAAAAAACTAAGTCTGTAAAACTAACTAAAAGTTCGATCCACCCACAAAGGATATTATTCTTCGGGGGGGAAAGTAAATCAGAAGTACAGAATGAAATTCGTTCGTGTAAGGCACCGGTTTCGAGAAAATTGACTTGGAAAACTTGTCTGGTACGCGCACGACTGTGCTTACAGCTAGTAGAAAGGGTGAGCGATGATCAGACACGTCAGCGAGCTCTATTCAATATCACGCGAGCACCACAAGCGCATTCATATTCGATTTTCTTGGGAACGATGCGTTACACACAAATATTCCGCCCTTCATTTTTTATTTATTTCTCTCGCGTAATAAATCACCCGGTTTTTTCGGCTGTTACGCGATTCCGGAAACACTTCATATGAATTTCCATTGATGAAATATTGGGCTGGAGGGAGAATAATATCGATCTTGCGGGTGCACGAGTAAATCAATTTACCGTTGCGTTATTGTTTCATTTAACACTAGACCCGCCAGATGAGACGGGCTAACACGTCCGCAATTTTTCGTCTTGCGATTGCTAAAATCGTAAATGTAATCGTAATATAAATATAATTGTCTGTTTAACACTAGATTTACACGACTAGATTTACACGACACGAATTAATATTCGGAAGCTCTAAAAAAGGCGATAACTTTTGCTAGAGCAATTAATTTACTTCGAGAACAACACCCGTATGCATTATTCTCGATTTATTAAAATTGTTGAAAATGGAAAGAAAGTTTTATATGGCTTCTGTGTCTTGCAATTGATGAAGACAATTTTTATTTTGCATAAAGAGGCGGTGATTGCAAAGACCCGCAGTCTAGTCATCACATCATCGCGAAAAAAAAATGTAACATGAAGTAGGAATTTCAGAATGAAATTGTAAAACCAGTCATTTTGAGACTATAATTCTATGATAGGCAGCACACTTTCAGTTCGTGTAAATAATATCGTTCTCTGACGCTTGCAGAAAATGTTATTTTATTCATGATCTAGCGTACAAGTGTCGTGTAATAATAAACCACATCGACGACCAAGGTGGCAATGTGTATATAATCAATCTAGAAAAACGACATTACTTGGCGGGAAACCTTAATACTACTTTAATTTGCTACTACCAGAATTTAATTTGTCTCGTTATAGCCTTTGACATCGTCCTTAATGATTTAATTACTTTCAGCTCAATAGAGGACTAATATTACTCCGCTAGGAATGGTATGAATTCAGTAATGTCGGCAGTCGGAGTAGCCGGCTCCATTAAATGTTATTCGCTTCAACGTTTAAACGATCCGTCCGCGATTCATAATTTAAGGCTGCGTTCCGAAAGTTCAGCTCTAAACGATCCGACGTTATGTGATTTTCTTTCCACGAAATGCTCGAACCTTCGCTTTGAATTATACATTAGTTTATACATATTTGACGGCAAGCGACTTTTTTCCGCGGGGGGCAATATGAACGGTTTAATAATAAAACTTTCTATGGAAAGAAACGCGTGATTCCCCAACTCCTTTATGTTTTATATTTTGTTCACCGGAAACAAAAAAATGCCGGCTCATTGTGCTCCGTACGAGTATTTTTATGGTTGCATTTGCAATGTAAAAGCTCGGAATACCGTGAAAAGGGAAGTACTCGTAACGCGCCAGTCATGTTTCGAAAAATTTCCGCGCCGTACGAAAATGAGATCTGGAAAATAATAACAGATAAATTGAAATTGCATATGACGAACTCGTAAATTGTAATATTACTTCTAGATCGAAAAGCATTATTGCACATGCATTATAAAATCGGAAATTTCGTATGCAGCAACCAGCTTTCTGCTGTTCCATCGAATACAACATTATCTTCTCCGATTCCTACCTGTCTCTTCGCATTCGTCGCACAAAAGCGGAATTTCCCTGCGCAACGTCTTGATTCCCATGCTCCAGTTTTTCGTAGAAAGCTATTACTTCTCTTTGTTTACCTTTTCGCCAGAGGACGATGCGTTTCTGAAGTTTTGTTTCGCTGTTTTGCCCTTCTTTCCGTGGAAATGACGTGTTATACCAGGGGTTCCCTCAATTCCCAAACCGTGTTAGAGCCGCTGCCTATGGGAGCTCCCTGCTGCGTCGACTTCAAAAAAATCGATCCCTTTTCCTTCGGTTTCCTTGCAGCTTGCTATTCGAAAAATATGACCCGGAACTGCGAAAAATTGGCAACGTCCCGGCTCCTGAAATCGAGCGGCCCTTACGTGCTTTATAACAGTTCGCGAAACTTTAAACGCGTTTCCGCGAGCTGACGTCTTTCTAATTGGTCAACGTCACGTCTCGAAAACCTATTATCCTGCTCACGTGAAATTCTGCGGACATGTTCAGTAGGTGTCCCATCCTCGGGCGAATTTAAATCGCATTGATCTCTCCAAAATCCGAGCTTTGCGATTTTCGTACTTCCTACTTAATTTCACTTTAGAAAAATTTTTACATTTTGAAAGGATTTTATAATTGAAGATTTTGTGTGTGTGTGGAATGGATTCCTCGAAAAAAATTCTTGAGAACTACCTGTTCCCTTATAACCTTCCCTGCAGGATGGCCGATTAAAGAGTTAGATGTTTGGAATATTTTTTCACGACAGTAAAAGAACGGGGCAGAAACTTTTCCATAGAGCTTCATTATATGGACCTCAAAGAGTTTCAAAATATTTTCTACTTTTTCTCACTTTTTAAAATGGAGATGCCGCAGCTCCATAGCCGAATGTCTCCTCGGCCTTTTTTCACGGTATTATAACTTTCACACTTCCTATCCTGTTCATTTGAAATTTCGATATCATCTTACCGCGTAAAATCTAAAGAGCGAAACTCTTTTGAAGATTTTCAGATGTATATCAAAGAAGTTTTATCTTCAAAATTCCTATACGAAAATGTTGCTTGCAAATTTTCATCGGAAAATTCCTAAGAATAAGGGGGAGTACAAGTAAATGTAATAAAATATATAAAAAAAAAAACTTTTTAAAAACCACGCTTATATTAAAATGCACTAAAAAGAAGAATATAATTTTTTAACCATAAATCCTTTTTAGAGCATTTTAATATAAGCGTGGTTTTTAAAAAATTTTTTTATATAATTTATTTTCTACTTTTATTGTCATCGGAAGCAAGTGTGTATACAAAATTTCAGCATGATTGAACTATGGGAAGAGGTTTAAAATTCGATTACATGTTTTGACGCATACAATAACACGGCAAGTTAATATAAGCGTGGTAAAAAGAACAAAAGATTTTCGTCTAGTTAAAACAAGAGAACTTTGAAGCTTGATAGATCCGACAATTCTACGAATTTCATCGCCATACTTGGTAGAAGAGCCGAGATATAATACCGAAATATTACGTTTGAGGCGAAATACTTTTTCCACGGGGCGAGGATGTTTACATTATCGTATCCATATCTTCCCGCGGGGGAGGGATGTGAAACCCAAAGTTTGCGTTCGAGTTTAAGTTTGAAATAGATAAGATACACAGAATTAAGGAGGATAAAACCGAACGTTCTCGAGTGGAACGCGAAGTCTGCTAAAGCAAAGTCTTTCTCGTCTGAGCAACCTTCGTTGTTAATCGCTGAAAGCATAGGATAACATTACCCGTTGCGAGACCCATTGAAAAACAAAAATCATGATTCGCGTCTAAGAGAAACGCGTCCATTAAAATTTTAGATCTTTTATATAAAGACACGTCTTTTTCGAAAATGCTACACATTCAAACGTCTGTGGTAACTTTGAAAAATTTTTTCGCGACTGAAACTACCACGGATTGAAATATTGAAGCTTTCTCTTTGCAATTACTTAAAAATTGATGTACGATTTTTTTCAGTTGTTTTATCGAGATTTCAATAAGAGATTTTTTGTTCCATAAAATAGTGAAAAAAAAATCGTACATCAATTTTAAGATAATCGTTGCAAAAAGATGAGACTTCAATCCCCACCAAATCTCCATGGAAGGTTCATTTACGAAAAAATTTAATTAAAAAGTCTCTAAAAACTTTCAAACATTTTTTTCGTAAATGAAACTTCCACGGATTTGGTGATTGAAGCCTCCTCTTTTTTGAGAAGAAATGGGTCTTCGTGTAAAATGGATCGTGTTTTCTGTACATACAATTTAATTTGTCGTTTTCAACATTTACAATTTTGGTCAAACATTTTCTTTTATAGTATGAAAATAATTATCTTTGATGTTGAGAGTTCGTGAAGCAGTTGGAAAACTAGGTTGAACAGCGACAGATCCACGGAAATAGATGAAACGTCCGACAACTGACCAGCTTCAGTGTTCTCCGATCGAATACATATTTTAAGCCGGAAGTCGTTTATTAGATATTTATGAAATAACAAATCAACTTTACTAGGTCATGATAAATAGACGGACAGAGAAAATATGAAATTCCGTGGCCGGCAAATGGCAAGTAAAATGGGGAACGAGATAGTCGGGAATATTCCGGCGAGACCCAGGCAAGGTATCCCAATAGAGAGAGATGGGAAAAAAATCTATTTCCTGACGTAACCGGTTTTTAAAATACGAAACTCCCGGACACGGGCGCGCCTGTCGCTCAAACTTCAAATTATTACTGTCGCGCTTCGAATATTCCTATTAAATTCATCGCTTGCCCGATTAATTGGTAGCGAGTTAAATGGAAGTCTGCGCGTTTTTTATAAATAACAATGACAATTCGGCCGGCGAACTTCCTGCGAAATTACATTTTCGTTGTGGAGCATCCGGGAGGCCGAGGTGGGATATTAACGTTTACCATTGACGCTTTTCATCGAGGATAATATAAAACGGAGCTCGCCGCGTATCTAGTCGAAATGAAAGAGAGCTTGACTCTTCATGAATGATTTTTGAATAGTTTAATAGTTTAACGTGCGGTATAAATGATTATCGCTAGAACATAAATTCGAAGTCAAACAAAGCTGCGTTATGTATTCTCGCCGATTGTGTCTTATCATTTTTGGAAGCCTTTTGCAACCGAGCAACGAGTGCACAAAGCAGTCTAGCGATAATAATTATCATTATTGCTCTGCATAATTGAATTGAAGCATTGAATTAGCCGCACCCGCGAGAAATCAACAGGAATTGAGATAAACGGATTATACAGGGTAGTTATTCGCGATCACGTGAAAAGAGCTGTCGAAAATCTGTGAAAGAGACTTCCGCAGACTTTCGGAAAATACGATTTTCGGAGTCAATAAAAAGCCCGCGTAATAAACAGACATGTACGCCCAAGGATCATTCGAAAAACATTTCATTCGATAGGTTTTTCGTGAACAAATTACTCGTATAGTACCAATATCCATATAATGGAATACAGCGAAAACATTTTGACAAATTGAAACGAGAAGATCGGATGAAGCGCGCCATCCATAGAGATTCTATTGAACAAAGGAACGCGCAAAAAATGAGGATTGAAATTAAATACTTTTAACGTTATTCAAGTGAAGATTCTCTGTTTATAATGCAAACAGAGGTACGCTTGTACGCATGCATTTTTTTTCCTGTTGTCTTTCATTCTCAATTTTTTTACCATTCCGGTTTCATTATTCGTGTCCGTGCTTTTTTATTTTCCAGTTTGATCCTCGTATGCTCTGTAAAAACAGTTGCACGGAGAGTCCTCGCTAATTTTTGCCCATTTTCGCTTTCCGTATTCAAAATGTCATACTTCAAACAAGTGCATTGTTTATTTCCCAATTCGATCCTCTTATGCTTCACAACGCTTGCGCCAAATTAATTTTATACTTTGAACAAATAAGTCAGATTACAAGACAATCCTAACGAAACAAAGAGTTCTGTAATATATAAAACACAAAGCGAATTTCCATTCGATGGACGTACGAGAATTAAACTTATTGCATCGTTGTTGTGAAAGATGTTTGGAATACATTTATTTATCGGTGTGCGTATTATAATAACAACCGTTCGAAATAATTGTAGTATTGTTCCGTCCGTGGGGGCTTGGCAACGGGTTATTTTATGAAAAGCTGTTACCCGTTTAATAAATACATTACATTACGTTATACCACCCCTCCCCCGATGAAATTTATGGTGAATAAATAAGAGCATTACGAATAATCCATCGAAATTAACCGAGTGCAGATTCAAATTAAGACCTAAAAATACTTTATTAGATCACGACGTATATTAAACAGCACCGGGTGAAATACTATTCAAATCAGTGAAAAGTAAATATTTTATTTGGCTCGATATCGAGCAACAACTGCGGGAATTAAATGTTTTATTGGTTAATGTAAATTCTGCAAATAGTAGGTTTTTAAAAGCAGTGTGATCGGTGAAATTATTTTGTTAAACATTTATATATTTTGTTTTATAAAAGATACAATTGTACACTGCTTTGAAAAATTATCGATCCGACAAAGTGTCCATTGAATTGATTTTTGGTAAGCACAGTGAAAAACACGATTTCACGTGTTTCACTCATTGACCAATTTTTCCAGAATTCAGAAGTACGGGATGAAGGGAAAATACACATGAATCAGTTTTATGAGCATGACTATCCTTGTTTGCGGAGACGATTATCAAAATTCTGACTAATTCTCTTAAAAAGCATATTTTTCACGGTTGTGTCACATTTACACAGCGAGGGTGTAATGTGCACAAGCTCTCTGTTTACGGCAGTGAAATAACATGATGAAATCATTCGCATTATATCCGTGCAGCCGAAGGTCAGTAAATCATGCTATTTGGAAACCGCATTACAAGAATATCGCATTACAGAAGCACGGTTGCAATTTTCGGACCGTGTTACATCTGAACCATGCACCCAGAATAACGTGTAATAATAGGGTTGGCTGTAGGCTAAATTGACTGATTGTTCTGTTTTAACAAACGATTCTGTGCACTCTTAGCCCCCTGCTACTACCAAAATTGTATCTTTACGCGCACTGAACATTTTTTCTTTATTAGTGAAAAATTGCCGAAGAAAATATAAAATTTCGGAATACACAATTGAATCGCCATTCGCGATAACGATAAACATAGTCCACTTTGAGATGTTTAATCATTAGACTGAGAATTTTATGAATTTTTGACACAAATGAGTAGTCAAATACAAAACAATAAAAATATTGAAGGAATTTATAAATACTGCATGTTCTAGTGTTTTCAGCTCAATACAATTATTATGGAAAGATACAAATGTTTAAAGCGATATGAATAATGAACTCAAACCTGTGTCGAAGAAGACACAGTGTCGTCGAAAGTTACTCTCGGTCAAATCGTGTCGATGAAAACAGTGTCGGCGAAATGGGTTGTCGACGAAGCAAGGGTAACACCAATTTTTATTTGTGCACAAAAACGCGCATTGATCACCTACGCCACCGCATTTACTGCTGACGAGGTAGAAGCAAGAAACGAGTACAGTACAGCCTCGCTCGTTGCACGGAACAGGAACCAAAACGCGTGCAAAAATCGAGATTGTGCAACGAGAGAGTTAACCAATCATAGTTCATCTTTTGTATCTGCATAGCCACTACGAACCGTAGCAAAAATTCCAGAAATTCTAACAACTCGCGGTGGGAATCGCCAGTATGCAACGAACGTAGATTCCGTGCAGCAAACGATGTTGCAACGAGCAAACTATTTTTTTTAATGTGGTTTCATTTAACGATGTAGTCACCGTTGACTTTGATGACCCATTTCCAACGTTCTGCAAGCTTACACGTCCTTTATCGCAACAATATTAAATTCTACTCACAAGAAATGAGTTAATTGCCATGTGTGTAATTGACGTTGGCACGATTCTTGAAATTGCTATTTGCGATGAACCTCGACACGAACAAAAATAGATTGTAATCATAAGGTAACGAGTCAGATAAAACTTTCTTCGCTGACGCATTTCCAATTTCAGCCTCGTAAAGCGAGAAAACACGATTTTTTAACTTTCCGCTGCCCGTTTTAACAACCTCGTATAGATAACGGAATGTTGAAGCAATTGAAAGTTGCGCGTCATGTATATCACCAACTAAATGTAACTTTCTGTCTGCTAACTTTATGCATTACACGAACGAATTATCCGCACAATCGATTTCCGGTATCTAGTACACAGTGTCCCAAAATGTTATAATTAAAATAAAATTGTCATTATTTTATTAAAAATAAGATCATTTCAAATAACTTTTCTCTTTACGAAAACGTTATCCGCCACTTGGTTAAGGAGTTATCAACGAAAAACGCAGACCAATCAGAGCGCGGCCGCATCAGACTGATTCCGGCTGGACCAATGCCAACGCGTCAAGCAGCCCCGGCATCTGTCCTCTGATTGGTCCGTGTTTTTCGTAAATAACTTCTGAACGAAGCCGCGGAAAACATGTCGAGAAAGTAAAAAGTAACTTCAAACGACCTCGGGAGTCACCCCTTTCAAGGAATTAATATTTGAAGCACACCTATACAGAATTGTTCTTTTAATTACAAAAGAGCCTTCGGTTCGAAAACAAATTCATGAAAATTTTCGCTTACACGAGACCGTCCCAGTAATGGGTAAAACCGTAACACTTGATCCTCCGGCTGGGCTGGCGCGGATCGGAAAAACGTTATGATTCTCTTGCGCGCGGAGGAGATGTCCCATCGAGAAAGAAAAGCCGGGAGTAGAAAGATAGGGGAATTTCCTTGGATATCAGTGAGTCGAAAACCCATTAGAGATATTATCTAGCGTTCCTTCGCGCGGGAATATTTCACAAGACCGCGGGTATGCCGGCGTAGATGCAAGGGACGCAGGGGCGTCGTCGGCGGACGGCAAAGACTCCTCGGCGTTACAGCCTCATTTGCATAAAACGCACCTAATTACGGAATAACACTGCTCAGGGCCGTTTCTCTCCGCCGCAGAAGCTTGCCGGTCCCGGTCTACCGGTTTTAATATTTCCTGAAAGGAACTTCCGGATATTAGTGGCACGCACAAGCGCGCAAGAGAGGGAGAGAGAGAGCGAGGGAGAGTGGGAGTGCGCAGTATCCGGGGAATCCCCAGCGAATTTTGGGGGTCTGGCTATCTGCGAGGAACCGCGAGGGCGTTAACAGCCGAACCAGGGCTGTCGAATAATAACATTTGCGTAATGCCACCGGTGGATGTGCACTCGGAGGCGCTGCTACACCGGAAAATTGACAAACAAGTTGCGGCGAGGGGCCTGGAGCGGGGGTGGAGAGCACCTCGACGAGGGGGGAAGTAGCCGAGAAACACGGGCGCGCAGTCATACGAAACCATGAAGCTTGCAACAACTTCGAAGTTGCTCTAATGGTAATGGATACTCTATCTCCGTTGTTAGCTGTGCTGCACGCGGAATCCGCGTCCGCAACCGGATCATCTTTCGAACACTTGGCGAAAACACCTTTTCTCATACCTCTTACTCCCTCTCTCTCTCTCTCTCTCTCTCTCTCTCTCTCTCTCTCTCTCTCTCTCTCTCTCTCTCTCTCTCTCTCTCTCTCTCTCTCTCTTTCTTGTCTCTGGATGGCTCGCAGAGCCGTGACGGGATCTGCCGAGCACTTAAAAATAATGGAAAGCGAGCCGTTAAATATGTATGATCCACGTTAGCGGCGTCGAGTTCGGGACCGCGCGGTCTTTTGGATATTATATGAGTTTCTGGGCCGACCGCGCGGGGGTGTGGATCCTCTTCGTCTTCATCTTGCTTCCTCTTCTTCTCCCAGACGCCGCAGAATTTAACCCTTTGTGCTCGCACGGACGCCTGTAGTCGCCGCTGAATATCTGAATGTTTTATTGGAATTGGTTTTGCCGAGTGTACCGGCTGGCTCGTGATAGATGGCGACGAGATGAACGGTGGTTACATGTACACACCCGCTCAAAAGTATGTAGACGCCTGTTTAAAAGGGTTTTCTTGTTATTCATTTCAAACAAATTTTTTTTTTGTATTTTTGTTAAAAATAACTTCGTTATTGGCGTTTGAAGAATGTCGCCATTTTGTAAATAATCAAGGTTTTTCATTTATTTTGGTCCGGACCGTAATCACGTTCTCGTACTGGTTAATTTACTTCCTCATTTATAATTTTCATAATCGCCTCCTAACTATTAATCTTTTCACTACTTCACTGTACGTGTTTATATCAGACTTGAGAAAATATGTAGCTGACCAACTATTAACCCTTTGCACTCCGGAATTATTTTTCAATTTTGTTGCCAACAACTCTCGACTATTTGAAGTGTTTTATTTGAAATTTACTTCAAAGGACAGTTCTTCAACTGCTACTTATTTTAAGCAATTTTGTTTACTAATTATAGTAAATATAGCGCTGAAACTTTGTTGTAATTTATATATTTGTGGAACACTCATATTAATATAAAGGAAGAACCAAGTACATATAAGAACCCGTTTTATTTTCATTTTTCTTTCTGTGATGTCGAGTGTTACTCGACAAAGGAGCGCAAAGTGTTAAAAGATTTGAGTACAACATTTTTGAGACAATACTTTGCGACAATAAATATCGTTTAACAATAATAAAATAAATTACACTTCACAAGTTTCATGGAAGAGTCAACATACTTTTGAACAGGGGTGTATGTGCAGGGAAATAGCAGGAGAACCAAGATTTATACGCGAGATTAGATTACGGGACTTTCGGAGAACTCGAGTTTTCTTAAACGATTTCGGGAAAACGAAAAATCAAGCAGAGTTTTATCTTGTTCGTTAATGGCTACGATCGACCAGACCACCGTACTTACCGTGTGAAATTTCAATCAACTTTCGGCTTCCGACGTATCTAGGATTTTTGTACGCTGTAAATAGAGCTCATGGTACTGTCGCTGACAGAAAATGCGTAATCAATACCAGAAATCGTCCTAGGAATCATTTTAGCGCATATTGAGAATGACAGATAGTATTGCGCGGGATTTGTTGGTTTTGAAAAATTGAGATCGAAAGCCGGTTTTGTCCGCGTTCGTATGTTTCGTTCGAATACCGGTTTTAGATTCGAGAGTATTAATGGAATAGTGCAAGACACATTTCTATGAATATTTTAAGTCTTTAAAAAATGTTAATTTTAATTTAATTTCCTTTTGTACTGACTACCATTTGCTTTTTATATTTTCTTAATTATTTGACCTCTCGTACGCGGTATATTTTATTTTATTCCATTTTGTTCTGTTTTAATTGTATTTATTAATTATTTTATAAAAACTCGGAAGCCGGCTCGACCTTTGTTCTCAAAAGTAGTCTTTTTATGAACTAATGATACCTCAAAAAAACATTGAACATATAAAATATAATAATTTGTGTGTGTAGAGTTCCAACGCTATCTGAACATTATAAACAAATTTAAGCGTCATTCGTCATCTTTGATATTTAATTTCCTAGAAGAGCAACAAAAAGTTGAAGCTTCGGATTTAATTTACGCATACCGTTTGACGGCGTTCTATTAATATTTTACCGCAGGAACTGGGTCAAAGTTGGAATGCGATTTATAAATTTTTCTGATAACTCGATTCCGCCGCACAACTAAACAGATTGCATGAAATTAAATTCGTGAATATTTTTGTAGAAAACGGAAATCACCAGACATTCGCCGCGTAAACATTATACTTCAGAGAGTGAAAACATGAATCTGTGTCTTTAATTACCGCGTCCAAGGGGGAAGAAGAATCTGAAATAGTTCGCAAAAGATAAAGTTAATTGGAACGTAATACGATTTCGTTTTCGTTAGCGAGTGGAATGAATTTTTAATGTGATTTCTATTTCCTTAGAACTCGACCCATAAAAATCTTGGAAAATCAGAGGAACGTGGAATTTCTTTGAGATTATGCGGGATCTACACGACCGACCATGTTGAAAATTCTCTTTGTTTATCTCTTGATTCAGCTGAATTCGTCTACGAAAATGCGAATTTGCATAGGTATCCGCGGCCCAGTAATGAACAATTAGTCGAGTATTATCCGGCAGCGCGCCGACCGAGATTCAAACAGAATTTTTTTCGAAAACGAACCGAGCTACGTAAATATTTTATGCTGCTTTCCCGACCAATTTTTTCACGTGAAAGAAGCACACTTCAGCTGCTGCCAGTGATTATGCGTCGACCTGTACTACAGACGAGTTCTGCAAAACGTGATTTGCATGCGCAACATAAGAGAAATCACTGGGATTTAAACATCTTTCAAAACAGAATAAAATCAATATGTTCAGGGAATACCTATTGTTTGTTTGGTTTCTAAAATATTCAAAACATTAGTTTAGGACACAGAAAATTTAAAAAAAAAATTCCAGAAAGGCAATTTGCCTATTGTAGTTTCTATTTTAATATTCACGCAAATGTATATTCAGAGTTGGACAAAAATTCGAATAAAGTGGATTTAAATACCACTTGGAAAAAACCGTGTATACTATGTACATTGAGTTGTAAAATATATAATTGCTTCCATTGCTTCACTTGTAAATCTGGATGAGATGAGGAACTGCTTCGATAATAACAGAATAAAAATTAAATTATTCCCTCTGTGTGGAGCTTATTTTACAAAATTCTCCATTAGCAATAGTGAATCATATTTAACACGTTCAATGCGAGTCAGTTCTGGAACTGACAAACGGACCTAGCGATTCGCGCTCGAAATTTTTGAGAAAAAAATGTATTTATTTCATGAAAAAGTGATTTCCAGAGAGGTAATATATTTTTTAGATTTCACCAAAAAAAAAATTTTTTTAATTAGCGTTGGGGCGAGTTTTAGATCGTCAAAAACGCATTCAAAGTTTAAGTCAGTTCGAGAGCTGACCCGCATTGAACGTGTTAACTGACAATTATTGCTACAATATGGAAATTATTTAATTACTTCGATGCAGAAATAATAACTTGTATTTTATGTCTGCCACACAGAAATTATACGGTGATATTATCAAGTTGTGTATATATGTAGGATTGAAAAAATTATGTAGACTAATGTGAATGTTAAGTGACAAACCCGAAATGAATTTTGTCCTATATTGATACTGTTTAATCCACACTGTATCACAAGTGTGAGAATAAATCAACTTTTCGTTAATTTTTCATGTTTAACCCACACTGTATCACATGTGTGAGAGTAAATAAATTATTCATTAGTTTTTCATGGATGTAATAAGAATGTAATGAGAAAAATCGCTGATGTTTAAGCTGATGAAATCCGCAATAATTAGTTTCGTATCATCCTAATATATTATTCAGAATGTTGCTGCATTCAGGGCGCACGAGCAAAATATCATGCCGGTTACACTAGTCCCAATTATTGCTATAATGGTTCCAATTATTACACGAATATGACGTTGTTGCCAATTACTAAGTGCGCGACTACCAAATGAAATGATTATTATTATTACCGCAATTATTTCTGCAAGTAATCTTAAACAGTTCGATATTACCTCGACAACGCTTCGAAGTATTAAAATATTAATCAAGCCTCGTCAATAGTCGGAAGTTGCTAATCGATCTTCGCGTAATTTTCCTCCACTAAGCGATAAATTAAAAAGAAAACGAACCCCATTAAAATTGCAAACGCGTCGCGTAATGTCAAATATTTCCTTTTCCTTCGACATCAAACGGGTTGCGTTTAATTACCGACCGAACGAGCCGTTATGCACAGTTGATCAGAGTTCAAGGCGACAAACGGGTAATTAACGAATATCTCGGGGCCCGTTCGTGTCACCGCGATGCGATCTAATTATTCGTTTCTTTCGACTTTCACAGCTCGCCGTAATTAACGCTCCGAAAACAGAATGAAAAAACATCGCGCGAGATCGAATTCCAGACCGTGCCAATGAATAAATCAGCATCAAACTCATCAAAAACATTCGCGGGCTTCTTCAATTCAAACACACCATAAACCGTGTTAAATCTTATCAGCGAGGAGTAATTAAGCGTTACTCGTAATCGCGATAAGTTTCCTCCTTTTACCAGTATTTCGTCGTCTTTTTTCTTGGGCAGCCCCTCCTCGCGCCGGTTTGCGAAATCGATACGGGGGAAAATAGTAGAGGGAATTGGGTCGCGGGTGACTTGTGCCCGTCCATATTGATTAATTTATTAATTGGCGGTATTATATTTGCCGCGGGGAGCAGAGAGAGGAGAAAATTCACTAGGAATATCACGGAGACGCACGTCAGGGATCATTTCGGGCGCGAACCAGTACGCGACTGATTTCACGAGCACATAATCGCGGATCCGAATGCAGTTTCGTGCCACTAGAACGGTACGATTCAAGCGGATCGCTTTATCGTCCGGTCTCATTGTTTTCGGAAAGCACGCCGCCATTTGCGACCGTTCATTATCTGGCTTCGCACGCAGCGGACCGAAAGTACCGGGTCGGGGCCTCGTAATTAATAAAACAAGGAAACACTGTTTTCCAAAGGCCTGAAAAGTCCGGGGCGTGTATACAGCTCGGTGTGTACCGGCGCGAGCCCGAGCACTCCAACAAAGGAATGGCGTCGGGCCTTGCGAAAAATTCCAACCAAAAAAAGATTGTGCAACGCGCGAAATCCTGAATTCGACGAAAATTGCGAAACGCACGCTGCTCCACGGAACCGTACTCTCGTCTCTTATTTCACTGCGGATCTTCGTTTGCAACAACCAGGCATCTAAACTTCCCTTCGCAATGATTTTAATTGGTTGATACAATAGTATTCCGAAGTTCTTTCAATGCTCCTATTATTTTGTGCTTCACTTATTCACGTTCGCCATGAATGCGTGAAATCGCAGTCCCTTTGTTATCTATTGTATGTATCCAGGCGGTACGCAATTTGTATACAACGTCAAGCGATAAACGTACTAACTATCTGTGCAGTCTGTTGATTCGATAATATTAGGTTGCGCAAAAATAATTGGGGGTTTGAACCACAATACGTCAATTTAAAAAAATACCCTTCAGGTGTACCCGTTAAAAAACCATTTGCGTTATAACGTGAAATAAGTCCGGTATATTGGCACTGAAATTTACAAAATCATGTGTTTTGGGTAGAATTTTTTTCCATAGGAACCGGTGTAAATGTTTCAATTAACGTCGAATGCAATTTTTGTGATTTCATATTCGATTTGGAGCGCACTCGATAAAATCGAAAGTGAAAACAAATCATCTGCACTAATTAACAGATTTAACTGCGCGCTTTACGATGGCATGACACGCAATCATGTTGAAATAACAATTTATTCGAAAGTTCCCGTCACTCGTTAGATCACTAATCAGCGAATCCAATCAACACAGTTCGCGCACGAATTACAATGACAAGGAATCTGGATATCTTTTTGTTTTTGCAATGCGTGTTTGCATAATATTGTCAAGTTTCCGAATAACATGTGAAATGCAATCTTGTGTAATTAATTCAATGACAACTAATATTATCATAATTATCATTAATGTCAATTTATGGGAGGGCAGTGAACTCTTCACTGCAAACTGTCACAGTAAATTAAGAGCAGCATGTATAGTTACAATTACACGCAATGCTTAATATGTACAAAGTGATTGTGAACAGGTAATTAATTATCAAAATTTCTAAATAAATCGATTGCGTAATTCTTTTGAATTCGCTATTACCATGAATGAATCTAGAAACGAAGCTTCATACGAGAAATGATATTCCGTGTTTTTGGCATGCTTGTCACGTAAGATTTCTCGTTTGCGGTAGTTACAGGAGAAATTGTGCTGATAAGCAGAGGACAAAGGGACGCAAATGAGAACAAGGAAGGCAGGATAAAGACACTAACGTGGTTTCGTTAATTTGTAAGATGGATCTCCGTCTTCATTACTTGAACGTCCCGCGGCTCCGTCTCCCGCGGACACTTTATTTACGATATTTGCATTCTTATTGCGAAGTTATTCTACGAGTTCGTTTTAATTAAAAGGTCGACGATTTTTATGATTTTATATTACTGTGCACACTGAGCTCGTTTTAGATTTCATTGTTCGCAGTTTCAAAGCACTGAGGCAGTTCTTCTCAGTTATGAACGAATATTGAATTTTCAATATTGTTTGCTGTGAAGCACAGTTGGAAGCATATTAAGGATCGCTTTCATTGCGTTTGGTATATTTGAATAAAACCGGATCGCAACGATGACAAATCTTCTGAATAGCTCTGCGGATGCTTGTGGAAATTTCACCGTGCCCCCCTTTTCATTGATTATTTTGGATCATCCGGGATTAGGGAAAAAAATTTGTTTCATTGATCGAGTATCGCGTCCAGTGAAAATTAAACGAAGGCCTTTGTCGTTGAATTCTAAACATTCTCATAACATGCCTACGTTTCTCTGTGCACTTCTATGGTATTGTAACAAAACTAGATCATTTGTGTGTTTCATGTGAAAACAAACAACTGTTCTTACTATAAATCAAATTAAACTAAACACTATTTTCTTCAACACGTGTGATCTAGCTGTGACCACAGCTAAAATCGACACTTCATTAATTTTTAAAAAATATCAGCATTCGTAATCAAGTCTGTCACTCAAATTTTTTAAATTATTCGACTTTACTGTCACTTGCACTGTGAATAAGCAACGAATTTCCGAACTGAATCGCATAATCATCGCACAAATACAGCACAAAAGCGCTTAATTTTCTTCTTATAAACATTCGTCGTTCGCGATTAAATGCCAATTATCGTGTCGCATATTTATGATTTAGTATAATCATATTTCATAAATTGTGTTTCTATAATTAACGTCCCTTAAATTATTAATGATATCTGGCATCGACATGAATTTCCACACGTTAACGAGATAAATAGACTGTTAGCATGAGCACGAAAACGCAGTTCTAAATTCCTTTAATTTGCCATCGATCTTTCTTTCTATAAGCCGATGTTTATCAAGAGATTATGTACGCAACAATTAAGTTATGCATTTTTTCCGAAACATTCTTTTATCCTTCCTGTTCATTAACGTCGGATTATTCGTTACTATTTTCCTGTAACACTATTTCTACCACGATTTTGTGTATACCTATTTCGACCAAAAGGTGTCTTTTAACACCTTTGCGTTTGAATGCAAATAATTGCCAAAACTGTCGGGATTTCAAATTGTCAGTTAAATATTGATAATTTGAGCAATATATTATATTGATACATTGATGCGTCAACTATTTTCACCTGTCGTTTCTTTGTACAGAATTCATGTGTTTATTCCGGCTAATTCGAGGATATTGTAGAATACACGGCTATCTACGGAATTTACATTTCACACTATAATTTCTCGCCATTTGGTCAGTCATATCGACCCCAAATTCTGTGCTATTATAAATGGCTTCTGGAAGACGTTTATTGTTTTTGATGCTGCAAAATGGTGTTGAAATCCTTAAGGTATCAAAAGACATTTTTACTCGTGGTAGAAATAGGTATACCATATGCACAATTTTTAGATCCAGGATGAGCTGGAGGAAAATGATATATCTGAATTAATTTAACAACTATTTGTATACGAAAAGTCAAAATTAATTATGGAGAAATGATTAAACTTTGAGAATAATTTTAAGTTAAAACTTCTTGGTAGAAATAGTGTTAAACGTTAATTTCTACGTGCAGGAAACTCTGCTGCGTCTATCATCGACTATTTCCACTTGCAGGAAACCACGACGTGTTTTCCCACTGCAGACTATTTGTACCCACAGCAAACACTAGCGCAACTGTCATTCATCGCCTCCTTGCAATTAAACCTCAATGTGGCTGACTATTACTGACCATTTCTACTTGTCACAAGTACATTTCTACATTGCTAACTCTGCACATCCGTTAAATTACTCTCTCTCTCTCTCTCTCTTCGTAACTTCTAATTCACATTAAATCATACTAAAACGCTACAGTAACAACTCCTAGTGATTATACCAAGTAGAAATAACTATAAGTTATCCGACATATGAGGTAACGTCCGACATACAGTGAGTGTACGAAGTATTCGTACGCCCCTTAAAATAGAATAACTGCTTTATAATTATACCAAACGACCTGATTTTTTATATTCAATTCGATTAAAATCCACAGACTCGTACATCTTTCGATGCGTATCGTTTTTTCCTGCGTCAATCGATTTCGATGAAATTTTCAGCATATGTATAACTAACATAGATCTATGTGCAGAACATTTATTTTAAATTTTCACTTTAAGGGCCCAAATTAAGAAGTTCTGAAAAATGTCTTTTTTATTTCTGCATGTAACCTTGTAAATTATAACTTTTGGAAAATCTTTTTTGCATATCATTTCGTAAACCAATAATTCTAATCGATTATAAAAAATCAAGTCGTTTAGTGCAGTTATAAAAAAGTTATTGGTTTTTAGAAGGTGTGCGAATAGTTTGTACACTCGCTGTATGAGATTCACGTCCGCCGATTTTAATGAAGTTCAAACTTTTAACACACTTAACACATTACCAGTAACAAAAAATTTCTAAGCTAACTTTCGGTACAGTACAACTACTGAACATAGTATGTATTAATTCCGGTGGGCAAAGTGTTAAAATTCAGAGTAAAAGTTCGGAGCTCGATGAAATATACACCGGGAGACGATCGTAAATATTAAAACTGTGTCCTTTAATTAAGCAGTCCGACCGCGATAACTTAGGAAGCTCCATTTAAATGGCCCGTGTTCCGCGAAACAGGGGGGTGACGATTCCTCAGCAATTTTTTCCCGATAGAGAGATTTACAATTCCAAGGTTCCCCGAGTCGGCAGAGTTTAAAGGCCATTCGTTTAAATAATACATTTAACCGCAGGCCATTCGGTTAATGTTCCCAACGAAGCGGCGGCGATGCATTCTCCCGGAACAGATAAATTGGAATTTTTCCGCGAGCATTATAAAAAAAAAAAGCGCGACCATAGTTTCGCGTGTCTCGCATATTTTCTGGTAAACAGGGCGCTCGATCGCGCGTGTTACGCTGCTCGATTCGAGCGTGGATGAGCGTGTGCAAAAAAAAGGAGGGCAACGTTGAAAATCGCCGTGCGCGGCCGGAAGCTGATCGAGATCTTTTTGGTCGGGGCGGGGCCCTCGATCACGCCGCGTTTCACCTAAATCACCCTGTTTAACAAGAATTCAGAAACACATTGCCGGCTATTTGATCTCCAATTGAACGATAACATCCCGCGAGGCCGAAACCAATAATTCAGTGGCGCACTTTTAACCGTCGCGCGTAAATTCACGGCGTGCCGACGCTGTTTACGTTCTCGAGTGGCCTCGCGAACAATCGGTCGTTGGCCGCGGTTTCTCTCTCTCTCTCTCACCCCCTCTAACTCTCCCACTCTCTCCCTCTCTCTCATTTCACCTACGGAAACGGTAATCCGTTTCGATAAATTGGTAATCTTCTCTTTAATATTTCCCAGGACACACGTAATTCGTTTTAGTCACCAAGCTATTAGTCTGCGCAATAAGTCCGCCCGCGTCGGGGACGACACGCATTTCGACAGCTGTAATTTGAAACTCTTTTTTACGGCCCCACGTTTTTCAAACAAACGCCCGGTTTCGAATATAAGCGAAATTAAAAACGGAAAAGAGACTGTTATTGCCAAATAAAATCGGGCCCCGTTTTTCATTGTTTTTCCGCGGTGTCGGTTCAATAACCTTCGACATTTTATCTGTCGCTGATGATTTAACGCCGTTTTAAAAATCAAAGATTTATACGCTCGTACGGACGTTTACAATCTCGCTGTTTACTCGGAGATTGTGGAATTCATGCTGTACGCTTTGTTGTGTAACAGCATACATACTACTCTTGGCATGATATTCAGACGTTCCATGATTTTGTTCTGCTGCTCCCATTGTTTTCTTCGGCTAATTGCTTCGATGTTTCACGGAGCAGGTACGCTACATATTGCGAAACATTTTAATAATAAATGAGTTCATTGTGTTAATGGACGTGGTAAGGGTGTAGACTTGTTTCCAGGATTGTGTGGGATGCGCCTTCTCGTTTCTCGGTAATGCAAAGACGGGATTTTTCAATAGTCAAAAGCGCTAGATAAAAGATCAATCTAGGCCGCGATCGCCTTCAATATTCCTATTTTTACGTTTACGAGGCGTAATTTGCATTATTCGGCAGCGTGATTTATAAGTCTACGTCCACGCGTCGCTTCGGTGGGTCTGTCACACGTGTTGGCCATCTGTCAACATTGAAGTTGTCGGAGCGCGATGGTTGTAAAATAATCAGCCAGGTCGGAGCCGATCCGTATGCGTTTTTTGCCTTCTATAACCTTTCCAGGTATATCGCCTCCGAACGGATATCATTTATTACTGAGAGGGGGGAACAACCACATCCTATTGCTGCCATCGTATATAGTCGCAGTACTATTTTGATCGACGTCTAAATAACATCTCGTTCGCTGTCGCGATTTCGGAGTGTTGTGTAGAAGTGTGGTGTTCTAACACTAAACCTATCGAGCTTTAAAAGTAGGTGGTAGATACATGTTCCCTTATAAAAATTACAAGATTGATTTTATTTAGACTTTGTACGGGTCCTATTGTAATACGTGCACTACTATAGATATCTATTCAATCGTTTCTTATGAAATCAGTTTTATTATTTTTCTAATTGTAAAATAAAAAACCTGGAACCGGTCATTTTGACCGGTGGTAATAGGTCTAGTGTCGATACGTATTCGCGTACCTGGTAGTGTCCTGTGGATGGACGGAGGAACAGGAAATCCTGAAAAATCTGTAAGTACCTATTCTTTACATTAGTATTAATAGATTGAAAATAATGCAACAGTATTTTCAAATTCTTCCAATGTTTTTACTGGTTTAAGTGACACCTACTCATTTTTATTATAAATGCATAAAATCCGCTGTCTATACATTATGGATCTTTTTCTATTTTTGGTTTCAGAAAATTTACAAAAATGCTAGAATATAAAATTTTCATTAATTTTTTTCAAATCTCTCTCCAAAGGCTGCTACTACTGAAAATGATATTTTATTTGATATTCCACTTTTTATTTTTAATATTTATGTATCAATATTATTAAATTCGTTAAAATCGTTTTTACGTTCCATATTTCACCCGTTCACTTTCGTCATAAACGTATAAAATCCACAATCTAGTTTTGAAACGGTTTATTAATGGACTTCAAGTAGATAAAGCGATACATGAAGAGAGTTCTGCTGGCCGTGACTTAAATGATCTAATAATGCTGTTTTCCAATTCCTCGTCACTTTGAAAGCTACGCGATGTGAGCCATTGTTTGAAATGCAAAGAAAGCTGGTGATCACGAGATACGAGGTCAGGGCTGTAGGGTGGGTGGATAAAAATCCCGCAGCGAAATTACCGCAACGCTTGAACCGTTGTCAGACGGTTTAAATCGCTGCCGGTACAATTTTTTGAAGATGAACTGGAGAAGCTACAGATATCGCGCGCGAAAAGTGTTGATTCTACATGCTTGCCACAAAATTCTTTTATCCTTTTTGGTTTCATTTTTAAGTTACCCTAATCAATTTTATTAAACTTGATATAATATTGGGTTGGCAGGAAAGTAGTTTCGGTATTTTAAGGTAAAATAAAACCGAATTTCTTTATTCCAGCAATGAACTTTAATCAATAAAATATTTTCTTATTTAGGTAAACTGTACAATGATTCGCACCCTAAGCCAAAATCGTAGTAAAAATTTTTTTTGAATGTTTCAACGAGCTTAACTTGCTATTACTATAAGCTAGTGCCAGCAATAGTACAGTTAACCCTATTCTTTTTGGAGAAAGATAATGGAACAAAAGGGAGAATATCTTATTCATTAAAATTCATTGCTTGGATTAAAAAAAAATGGGCTCTATTTCACCTTAAAATATCGAGATTACTTTCTTGCCAACCCAATAGTACGAAAATTAGTAATTCTGGAACTGTCTAATTTGTCTTTCTTCAATTTCAATATGATAGTTAAACGCTTGTATAGGAAAATTAGGAAGATCTGAGGATTACGGAGGTTTGACAAAGTTTTAATTGTGAAATTTGTGCGAAAGAAGCTGTCACGAATTCATCCCCGACAGATAGAGAAGCTTGAGAAACTTTAACTATTCGATTATTTTCTTCATTGCTCCGATCATTTAATCTTCTGTGTCCGTAATAATTTTCCGGTGGAATATCTATATTGTACGTCTACAGTTAATTTACTATATAAGTATAGTATACTATATTGTATATAAGTAATATAAATAAAATCAGTTTGATAATGACACAACTTTTGCACTTTAAAGAAATCGTTGATTTTTTTGATCTTGAAATACAAGGTCAAAGTTAATTCTGCACCTTCCTCACACGAACTTCCAGCAAACCACGCGTTATTATAATAACACGTTTTTATGTTTGACTTTAACAAATTTACATGTACGTGTTTGTCGGGGAGTATAATATTGATGCGAGGTATACAAGGGGATCATTAAACTGTGATATTATTTTGGGCAACGAGGCACGCGCGCGAGAGAATAGAACGCAGGAACAATAATGCGCGGTGGCCTCGTATCGTATTTATTAAAATTGTGTATTCACTAGTCGTAACGAGGTTTTTCATAATTTCCTAACGATGGCGCGACGGCAGAGACACTCTAGAGCGCGCGTCGCAGTGTTTCTGTCTTTTATTATTTAGCCGGGCCGGCTTTCGCTCTTCTGACCGGATTTATTAAATCGTTCCGAAATCGAGGGAATTTATATCTGATCGACGGCTACGACATGCATCAACGGCCGGGTAAATTGTAATCGGTCCGCCGGGAATAATTCCGTTTGTAAAGTTTATGCTAATGAGGCTCGCCGGCTTGTTAACAATTCCATTCGAATGCCGCGGACACACGCCGGTAGCCAAAGTTTCATTAAAACGCTTCAATTTCACCGGCGCGGCGACCGTTCAGTATCGTGGGTGTGCGAAAGAGGGTGGGGCGCGCGAATCCGCGACCGAAAGGGGGCGGGACACCACCTTTAATTTTATTTCGCGCGAGAACAACATTCCCGGGGCGAGCCGAAGAAAAATAGATAGGACGAAATATAATCATTCCTCCTCCCGAACGAAATGCAATTTTCCGAGGGGAAAGATTGCGCGCGCGCGCGTCAAACGCGAATTCTTCACGTTTTCCTTTTCCATCGCTCGAAACCCCGGATCGTCCACGAACCCCGCAACTTTTTTTGGTTCGCTTTCTCGCCCGGTGGGATCCACGGTCTCGCGTTCGTTTTTCTTCTTCTATTCCTCCTTTTTCGGGGTTCGAATATTTACCGTGGGTCCCTTGACAAATTTCGCGTTCCGCTCCGCTCCGTTCTGCTCGGCACCGCTCTGCACCGCGCCGAACCAAGCCGCGAGAATCGCGGCCGAGAGGGAAACGGAGATTCCATTTAACCGCGGATAAGCGAATTTCCGGGCAATTCGGTTTCTGGACCCCGACGAAATAAATTCGTTTTGGCCAGGGCTAAAATGAGATCCCGCCTCTCTCCCTTTCTCCTGCACCCTGTTCTCTCTGTTTTACGCCTAACGAGCGGCCAGCCGAAAATTTGCTCGGCCCGGTCGTCGCGCGGCCGGCTTCACACGATCCAAACCCGTCGTTGCCTCCGTATAAGTGTCCGGACGGATAGCAAATGCGGAGTAACAGCGCATTAAAGGGGCATTCTCGTCTAAACCGTCTAAAAGCAACTGATTTTCATGAATTCTTGAGGAAACTACAATAGAACGTTGATTACGACGCTCACTAACAACCAGGCAAACACGGTCTAACGCGTTCACTAGCGAGCCCCCCCTTCTCATCGACTTTTCGCCCAGGACGTTTGATGTTTTAACTGAAATATAGTATTATTAGACTGCGGAGAAAACGTTCCTTTGCGCTACTGTTCATTGAAGTTCCGACTAAAGATCTGCAGTCCAGTAATTATCTTTCATCGCTTCCTTGCTATGAAATCTCATGTGTAGACTGCGGATCTTCATGCATTTATGAAGAAATTAACTGGATGAAATATAAAACTGTGAAGAGTATGAAATTCAAAGAATATTGTTACGTTGTTCTCACCGTAAAAAGACTATTAAGGGGTGAAACTAATTTTTATTTAACTACTGGTTCCCACAATCGATGTATAATATTTTTATTTTGCGAAAGATCCGCAGACTACTACGTATTTATCATTCGTCGCATACGTAGGAAGTAGAATTGGTTAGTCATGATCAGACGCGTCAGGTGAAACTCGATTTTCTCGAAAACGAAGTTTCGAAAGGAAAAATAATATAACGGAACTTTTTCTTATTTTTTTTTAAGGGGAATCACCCCTTGCATGTATAAAATGGAATAATACTTCTAGCATTCCCAAACCAATATTTAAAGGAGCACGTACATAATCGTTAAACCAAGAATCTATAAATTATTCATAACAGGTGACTACATCATTCTCACCTAGTTGCAAGAGGAATACTGAATACATAAATATTCACTGTAATAAGGCGCCTATATTAATCACAACTCTATTAAACAGCGATTTAGTGCACGTAAATGAAACGTTCACGAGAGTCACTCGAAGTCGGGTAATTCGCACATAGCTGTTTAACAGAGTGATACATCACCCTTAATTATAAACAGCACAGATCAGTGAGAACAAATGACTCTGTCGCCCTCATAGAGTTGTCGCTGAAAAATTAAGTAAATATTCGGTCCAATAAAGGGTCTACATTAATTACAACTCTGTTGAAGAGTGATTCGGTTGCAAATAAGTGAAACTGTCATGAGAGTCGCTGGAAGTTGAGTAATTTTACAAATTGCTATTTAACAGAGTGATACATCACACTTAATTACGAACACCGCAGATCGGTCAAAACAAATGACTCTGTCTCTTCCATAGAGTTGTCACTGAAAAACTAAGTAAATATTCACTCGAACAAGGAGTATATATTAATTATAGCTACACGAAAAGGTGATTTAGTGCGAGTACAGTGGATAATAAAATTATTCCAATTAATGCGTTCAGTGCAAACTCAGAATAGTTTTCATGATTTAGGGGTTACACCAGTTTCAAATTATTGGTAACATTAAACGTTTTTTCAGATTTGTTAAAGAAAATTTTAAAAATCATTTTAGGTGATATTTGTCATATTCTTTATTATTTAAAATTACAAAATGACAATGTTATATAATATTGTCTATCATTATGTTTGAAGGGTCCTTTCTAGATGGCACTCAGCACCGAAAGTTACTGAAACATAAAAAGCATAATCAAAAATAAATTTCTCAATGTAGCGTACAATTTCTTAGTGATTCACAAAAGTAAGAAAATGGTGGCTGTGCAAAGAACGCAATCTCTTTTATATTTATAGTATTTGTTTTTTAAAAGTTCGCACAACAATTTTTCGACTTCCATGTTCCAGTAACTTTTGTTCCCGGGCGTCTCCTAAGAAGGACCCGTTAAACGTGATAGAAAATATTGTATAAGATCGCCATTTTGTACTTTCAAACAATAAGAAAAATATGAATGGTCTGAAAACATCCCATTTTATATAATATTGATTAAAAATGTTCACGAATAAAATTTTAATCTGTTGGCGTATCGCCTTAAGTGCTGTAAGTGAAACTTTCCGTATGATCGTTCGATTAGAAAGACGAAGGAGCTCGCTCTATCAAATTTCGAAAGGCGTGCGCCATTTATCGTGATTCGTTCGTCGGCCCGATTTTCTGTTCGCATTACTTCTCTTATTTTCCCGGAGCTCACCTGTTTCTTCTGTTCTGATACAGGTGATCAACTACGACAGTCCCCGGGGCGGTGTGTCGGTGATCACGGAGAAGGGTGAAGTTACAACCTCGTATCTCCTGGTGCAGCGTGCTCAGCCTGCAGATAGCGGCCACTATACCTGCCATCCTAGTAATGCTAATACAAAGACTGTCTTGGTGCACGTACTTAACGGTATGTATGTAACTTCGCTGAAAGTTTAAATCTGCCTGATACCGTGGTCCCTTCTGCCTTTCGGTTTCTTGTTACGGGGTTCCTGTTCCGTTGATTCTGACTCGGCTTTTTTTTATTTCCACCTTCCTCGCTCTTCCCATCCTATACAGGGTGAACATTGTAAAGCGTTACAGACTCATATCTCCAAAAATATTGATTCCATCAGGAAAAATAAAAGTCCCACCACATGATGTTCCCCTCGGTACTGAACAGCTTTAATCTGAAACATTTTTGCGTACAATCAATATTTTAGGAGATATTCGTCTGTAACGCTTTATAATGTTCACCCTGTATATATATATATTTTTCCTGTTCTTATCTCTCGGGCTCCTTCATTTTTTGTTAATTCGGAAGCTATTCAAACATGCAGCCCCAGAGCTCCACCTCCGTTTAACACGTAACGAATCAGCGCAACGAGGAGACGTAGCCTCGAGTGATAGTGCAAATCAGCGCCGGGCATATACGTTGCCGGCTGAAACGCAAAGCGAAAGAGTGGTGTAATGGATAATAAGTCATTTTTTATGCAGTCAGCGAGGAAAGTACTTGGAGGAGAGCCGCGGGGATGGGGAGAGCCATTATTAGATCCAGTGATCTTGTTTCATTAAACACGCGGCCGCTGGGAAAATTACGCGAGCCGTGTTCCCGGTGAAATTTCAGCTCTGACCTTAAGCGGATTTTCCGCTCGAGACTACTCGAAAAATCTACGGCTGTTCCTTATAACCCTGTCCACGGATTCCAAAATTGTCGCGACGAAATTCGCGAATCTCTCGACAATGCAAAATTTCGAACCACGCGTCAAGATTATCAAGAAATCCTTTTCTTCGTTCTTAATTATTAGATCTGGGATCTTCATGTGTCATCAATTAAGTGAAAATATGTTTTCAAATTCTGTCCCATAAATATTCTCAAATTTTTCTAATGTCCTTTCACGTTTGTGTTATTAAATAATGAATTGTTACTAATAATTTTCTAGTAGAGAAGGGAAATCCATTATTTCATTGTTTTAATCCGCAGTCTACGAATAACGAAAGGATACTTTTGTGATAGAATACGCTCTATTCACAGTGTCTACACGAAAAAATAAGTCGAAAAGAAAGAATAATGTTTTCTCGTCCAAGGCTTCGTTTCCAGAAAAATGAGTTTGAAGGTTCGTTGGGTCGCGTGCTTTACGAAGTAGATTCGGTCGACCATGAACAGACGCACCAGCCGATTCCAATCCAATAGCGCACGTATTCGGTGAAGGTCCAAACTCCATTTTCTCGAAAACAAAACCTTAAACGGGAAAAGAATTGTCCTTTTTTTAGAGTTATTTTTTTAATATGGATTCATCTCCTTGTACCATCCAGTGACACTATACACTTTGATTTGTGATGCATTATAGTATAAATTTTGATCAGTTTAACCTTTTTATTAAACTAAAATAATTGAGTTTTAGAATTTTGGTAGATTCTGTAGTCTCTTGTTTGAAAAAATGGCGCGACGATCTTTGGGAATTATTTTGACGCGATCTCCGAGAATTATTTTGACGACCTCGGAGAATTATTTTTACGATCTCGGAGAATTATTTTAACGATGTGGAGCGTCTTTTAATGCGATGCTTGGTCGCGTGATCACCGAAGTTTTACCGCGACGTAAAATAAACTTTGCTGCATGGCGCGAACACTTTCGCGAGGGACTGTACTTCGTTACACGTACGTGAATAATGGATTCCAGAAGTACTCATTTGGCGCCCCCCATGAATGGAATTCTTCCGAGCCATGTTTTCATTCAATTAACGGTGTTAAACGCAACGATGAACAAAAGTGAAATTACAAACATTGCACGATACATCACGCGAAAGAACAATAGCGGAGAATCGAATAAAAATATCTTTCGCTTAAATCGACCATTCGCAATTACAATCAGTTAAACAATCGGAGAATTATTCGCCTAGTAGGAAAGTAACAATTAGACCAGGAAGATCTCGATGGAAAATTCTGTTTTCAATGTGGGTTATTTCGTAAAAGCCGTAACGAGAGAGAAATAATTTCCACCGCTGATTTAAATAATCTCCGTGGTGCAAATAAAGTAGAAAAGTTATTCGCGTGTGCTCTGCAAATTTGTATGTTTTCCACTAATAACGCCTTGTTGAATAATACTTCATTTACACGGACGATTTCAAAGAGAAGAATGCCGTGATACGAAGTTTCGAACTCGCAATTTGAACCATGGCAAAATATAATATGCGGTGGAAATGAGAACTTTAACGAGGGTCGTGTTCATCCACTTTTGTCATCTTTCTACGCTCGAACAGCTCGTTTGCAACTTAATCTGGTAGCAACACCCCAAACGGAAGTATTAAAATTTGCTTGCTAACTTTCGAGGTCATCTGCCCGGAGAAACTGCAAAACAAACTCAAAAAGCCACACCGTCATCGACTAATTAAAAAGAGACAGGAGCATGCACCTCGTTTGAAAATATAAGAAAAATCTTCATGGAATGAAAACTCCGGGAATTGAAGTAATTATTTTATAACAACCATTTGGATACCTTCTAGTTATGCATTCGCAGTTTGCAGATCTTGTTATAAGTTCTGCAATTTCCTCGCCAAGTAGAACTGACCTAATTTAGCAACACCGTGGAATAACTGATATCAAAACAGCTAGAAAAACCATGAACAAACTGAAATGTAAATAGTAAACTGCGGATCTTTAACCGACTGCAACCGGTGTTTGTAGGTTTAGTGTTCAAACTGAAGACGTCAATATACGATTCCGCCTCTATTGAAGTCATTAAGGAAAGAAATAACATTCAATTTAGTTTCTATTTCTTGCAATTGATGCAGACGATTTTTATTTCGCATAAAGATCCGCAGCCTGATAATGAGCCATCGATTCTAACAATGCAAACACACCTGTAATATTACGGTACCGGTTGTGTAACTCTAAGGGCGGGGTCGAGCCGCCAATAAACAGTGTGTTCGATGTTTTCGCACATCCGGACGGGCCTCTATCGACAGAGTCAAGATAAAGTGAGACGCAGTCGACTGAAAATCAATTGATCGTTCAAGGTCATCGGCCCACTTGCAAGAAACTTTACTCTTTGACAGTTGGTATCACGTATACGTGACTTCTCCCAGCTGACGGTTATCGGCCGGTGTCACGTAAACGTGATTTAGTTGTTCGCGATCCTGCCCGTGCCGAATTCAACCTGTGCACTCCGAAGAATCGATAAAGTTTGTCCGCACCCTTTCAAACCTCAAAGCGTTGTTTTCCCGGACGAACAATTCCCGAAATTTCCGTTTGTAGAAACGCTGGAAATTAAAACGCTCGTATTTAGAACGGGTGTTTGAAAATATTTTTACCCTTAAAATATCGAATTAATTAGACAATTGTAAGAAGCAAATAGAACTTCTCCTTTTAAGAATTTTAATAAGTCGGGAATAATAAAAACTACTATTATTTTCTATTTTTTCAATATTTAACACGCTCTTCGTCTAAGTTGGTCGCCTAATTCTCTGTAGAATAACTTCAATAATTTTAATTTCGTTAGTTATATATACATATATTGTTCAGCTGGTGCTTATGCAAAACATGCACGTTCGTTGATAATCCTGAATGATCCATAAATAATAGACAGATTTCATGCATTTATTACAAGAGTGTAAGAGGAAATTTGAAACAGGAATAGGATTACTTCAAGAATGTATTATTTTCGTCGTGTTGAAATTACTGAAGGAGAAAGGACGATTTTAGTTACCGACGTAGACAATTTTTATTTCACGCAAAGATCCGCAGTCTAGTACCTACATAATTAAATAAAATCCCATTTTCTTCGCGAACGGTTCCGGTAAATTGAAAATAAGATGAGCCAACGTGAAATATCGTTAAAATTCCTGTTTTAATATTTTCGAAAATCTTTAAATCCCTGACGGCCGAGCGAAAGAGTATAAAGCAGAATTATTGGTCGCGCCGAACAGCACATTTACGAAAGTTGATAACATATGTTCCGCTCCATTAAACTTCTAAAATACAGATCACGTTCTATTCGGAAACATTCTCCTTTTTCTACAGGGAGCACTAAAAGTGACTTACATTACTTTGTAAAAATAAGAACGCATCTATCCCACTTTCTTACAGGGTGGTCCACGTAAATGTAACCACTTAAATATCACCTTTATTTGACTGCGGACTTTATGCATTTATGATACAAATCAGTGGATGTAATTTAAAACAGTAAAAACATTATAAGACAATTTAACAACGTCCATGTTATTCTCGATTTATTAAAATTCTTGAAAATAGAAAGAAAGTTTGATATGTGGCTTATAGCAATTGATGAAGATAATTCTTATTCTGAAGATGTATTAAAAGTGATTTTACATTTATAAATATAGCAAGAATTTATCTATTCAAATTAGCCATTTTTTTTAATAGTATATGTATACCCAAAGAAAAAAATGGTTGAATAATTGCTCATGGTGAATTGAAAATATTAGAACCCGTCATTTTGAATTGAAAGTAATTTTACGTTTAGAAAAACAGCAGGAATTTATCTTTCCAAATTTTCAGCTATTTTTTAATCTGTATTGTTTCGACGAAAATTCGTGTCGGACACTTTCGCCACCGGACACACATATATTTGAAGTAGTGGCATTAGCAACAAGTACATCTGTCCCCTTAAATTCCCGGTGCGAAGCTGTTCGTAGAATAGCGGCGGTAATCGAGAAAATTTTACAGCGAGAAATACGGCCGTCAAGGTGTTGGCGCGATAAGGAGAGATTCCGCCGTATTTCAAACGTTATTACAGTTTTATTCTAGCTTCGAAACGAATCCTTTCACGAATCCGCGCTCGCGTAACGTTCTTTTGTGTCCGTGCAACATGCTCGTCTAATAGTCAATAACAGAATGCACCCGATCCTCGAGTTACGCGGGTACGGCGGGCACGTTGGGTACGTTCCGGGTCGTTTTGTTTTACGCGATAGAAAACCTCGTAAATCGAATCCGTCGTGTATGAAAATAAAAAACCGTGCCGACGGACAACAATAACCGGGGGAGCATCGCAACTACAGGACGTCCGTACGAGCATATTTGATGTAACATATACGTTCGTTATGTATGTACACGTCGCGTAACACGGAATACGTCGGCACGTCCGTATGCTCCCTATTAACTCGTAAACTCTTTGACCAATCTGGACGAAATTTCAGCTACTCGCTGAAACCCATGCCGATATTACCTTGGCCGCCGTGTGAAATCTGGATGGCTCATCCCGCCAGGCTTCATCCCTCCTCGATCCTTTGTGGTAATTAAGTTTAGTGCATTATTATTTCTATCCATATATCCGGCGACCCACTTTGCCCTCCCACCCTGCGTCACTCGTTCTCTGTCTCTCGTCCTTTCGACCCTTTGCGAGAATTGAAATTTAGTGCTTTATTATTACCGTCTACGTATCGGTCCCCATCCCCGCCACACCGACCACACTCATCCCCCATTTCATCCTCTTGATACATTATGGTAAGCTCCGGCGAATCCCGGTACTTTAAATTATTATTCAAGGAGATTAGCCCCTTGTCCTGCGTCGGATCGGGATATCGAGTCGAACTCTTCACGGAGATTTCAAAACCGAATCGCGACCGTCTATCGTTATGATTATTCATGGATCCGATGCGGAATATTTTCGTAGCAACGGAGGATTATGTTAATGACACTCGTTCAACGCTGAAGGGATAATAAGAGGGAGATCGAGACACATAAATACGAGTTTCCGATGTTTTTCTCAGACCTAATTGCTAATTGTGCGAATTATAACTTTTTCTATGGTGTAATAATGCAACTTGCAGTTTTATGTTGCAACTTTTTCGTACGTCAAAAAAGTTACATGATACTAGAATATAAAGTTACAAAAATTACTTGTTTGTTGGAAAATCAAATTTCCTGAAACATCGTATGCTGCGATCCATCTTTCTACTGTTATAATTTCGCTAAATGTCAGTACACAAATAATGTGGTAAAAAATGTTATATGACTTCATCATACCATTAAAAATTTTTAATAATTTTCATGCAACGGTAGACAGATGATAGGTGCACTGTTTTATGTTTCGAAGAAAAACAAACATTCATCGTTTTGTTGTTTTTTGATAACGCTCAAATAATTCTATCAACAAATATTTTTTTATCGTCGATTTAATCGAGCAAATCGAATTAATAATAAAATAAAAAATTGTCGAGTTTATTCAAATTTAATTTCGAAGGAGTAAAATGAATATCTCAAAAATTTAATTTCAATGATCAGGTAAAAAATAACTCGGTAAAAGTTTCTCGTGCTTCCACCCTGAAAACTGTACGAAAGATTGTTGTGTAAAACGAATCTACAGACTTTCCTGAATACATCAGTCTACTTTTTATCATATTATTAACATTCGAGCCTGTTTGAACAACGTTCAAAGCGAGCGGTTCATCGTCGGGCAATTTTCTCAGGCGTTTTGCAACTTGTCATGAAAAAAATAAGGGCTCCAAGCGGAAATTGAACTACCCCTCGACACGGTAACGTAACATTACACCAAGGGGGTCATTAAGTAAAATATGCTTGGGCACCGATAATAATAATAGTTTCGGACTGGCTCATGGTCGGGCGCACAACGTTTCGAGCATTTCATAGCCCCTAATAATTACCTGCTTTCTTCCAATGAATAGCAAGTGTTCCTAAACTTCAACCCCAGCGTCTTTCATCATCCCCTATAGCTGGATCTCTCTAACGACTCCGAGATGCCACTTAATTTCCAACCGACGACACTCCCGCCTCCTAAGTAGAAGGACACTTATCGAGTGCGAAGTAGGCTTGACATGAAATTATTAAGTTCTCTCGAAGATCTCGAATGAATATTGTATGACGGCTGAAAAGTGTGGGCGGACTCGTAATAAGGCGGGGCGAGGTTCGCCAGTGGATTGATCAGCTAAGATAACTGCGAGCCCTTACTTTCGACACGGCTATACTCTGTGATCGATCGTACGAAGTGTCTTATTTTATTTTCTCACGGCGCAGAGTATGCGACCTCACAGGGGAAGGACCTCGATTGCTCGACTTTGATTTTAATGTACTTTGACGGCTTGCTAACACCGTTGCTGTGCTGACATGTGCGAAATATTAAATGCGGGAACTCTGTCATTTTAAAAATTCAAGCCAAATTGCACTCATTGTGCTGATGCACTTTGCCTGGTAAACATTTCCGGTTAAACGAGGGTCGTACCACATTTTCGTCAATTTTTTGTTCGCGTTATTTGACACTGTTTTGAGACTGTCTCTCACAAGTTCTGTAGATCATAGTTATTGTAGTTATTGATTAATGATTAACTACTGAAATTTCGAGAAATCAGATACGGAATCAAAACTGTATGAATATGGAGAAAAATGTAAACTGAGTTTAGGTGTATTTTGTCATTTGGTCTTTAATATGTACTCTGTTTACGTGCTTTTATGTTTTCTTTCGATGATTTTCATTTTTTATTGACGATTAACTTCATCAATCGATTGAATCAATCGTCGATTTTTCAATGATTACCTTTTTTAATCGTACACATTGATCAATCAATCTTAATCAACTCCGGCGTAGGGTCTGGAGGAAACTAGCGTTATTTGGAAGGGATTTTTCCCTTCCCAAAAAGACAAGGAGATAGATAGGATAAGAAGACGGGACGACGGTGACTCCAGGTCAGTTGTCAACTGAGAATTAGTCGAGACCCAGTCTAATATCCTTGCTGTACGCTTAAAATAAAATCCTTACACAAAAAAAAACGTTTGTATTAAGTGCGCACTAAGAAATACATAACACTATATTATCAATATAACTACTAATTACTTGATGATGAAGTTTGCACCTTAGACTATAATTTCGTTCATTTCAGAAGGATTCATTTCATTTAGTAAGCAATCAACGTGTTAATAATTTCTTACACAACTAGTTTTATGATAAAATGAATTTTACTGTAATTTTACAAGGAAGCTTCATACTCGGCACACTTCGCCAGACCCTTTTGGCAGCCATTTTGTCTGCTCCACGTTCGGTTAGATCGAATAAGTCATACTTCGAACATATTCAGACAATTTCTCATTCCTCGTTTCGGCGAGACCGAGCTGTTGAAATACAACGGCAGTCTCCCCGCGTTTATTACCGATAAAAATTTAACTGCGCTGTTTATATTTGACTGAACAATCGAAATTAGCTGGAACGTTCGGTCCAGAAGAAGTTATCGCCCGGCGATATGAGGTGAATAAAGCATCTCGATTTTGGGGGATAGTTGCGGCGGTCGATTCGACGATAAATGTGTTAATAAGAATGAAAACAGCCGTGATATAAAGTGGACGAAGTGTGCCGTTCGCGGGTCAGACTGGAGACCATCAAAGCCGAATAAACTTTATTTATAATAGCATAAAGAGCAACAGGTGTACTCAAAGTGCGTGGCCGTTATAAAATAGCGGTGTTCCCCTGGCGCACAGCAGGTGTCTCGACGCTTACGGTCGACAGTTCGCGTCGGTCCTGTGCCGAGAGCCTTTCGCCATTCGTTCACTGTCGACAAGCTAAGAAAGTATATCGCGAAAGATGAGAATAAGAGAGCCAAAGGGAGGACATGCGGGGAGAGCAGCACAGCATCGACACGCACCATCTGTTTGTTAAGCAAATGTTACGGTAATACCGATCGCCGGGGCCGGAGCACACCCCGTCTATCGATTTTATGATAAACCCCGTCGCGCCAGACGCCGATAGACGTTTATCCGTCTCTGTCAGGCTCGAGTCCAACCTTCTCAGCCCCACTGGCACCCTTAATCCCGAATTCTACTTTCCGGGAGGGCAGAGCATGGTTTTGCCACGGACAGAGGACGCAACAATGGCTGAGCTCGACGAACCGCGCTCCTGAGAGAAATCTCTTTAATTACTCTTCTCGGCTCGGCTGAATGGTTTTTGCTAAGACCTGTTATCTTCTGCCAAGAGACCGATCGGGTCCATTCGTTCCGCGAACGGCGAACGGCCCGAGCCAAAGCCCGCGGAAACGTACGAGCCCGCCTCGTTATGAAATAGTGGCGAGCTTTTTTCTTGTTTCGTTCCGCTTGAGAATAAAAGGGGGGTGGGCGGTGGGCGGGCCGGTGCTCCGCGGAGCCACGGTGGGGCGGGGCGAGGAGCCGGAACGCGCCGCGGCAGGGTCCCCGGGTAGTTTTGCAGTGGAACACGATTACGACAACGAAGCAGTTTTTAACGAGAATTCATTAACGGGCCTGTTAATTGAAACTCGTGAAATCTCTCTTCTCCCTCTTTCCCTTTTTACCTCTTTCTCTTGTCCCCTCGGTTTCTCTCTCTCTCTCTCTCTCTCTCTCTCTCTCTCTGTCTCTCTCTCTCTCTTCGTCCCAGCTAACTTTCTTCATCTCCTACGCTGCTGCTTCGTCGTCCCTTCGTTCCGGCTCCGTGGGGACGGCCGGTTCGCTAATTCGTCTTGACCAAATAATCCCGGAACATCGGACGCTGTAACGGCGGGAATTTTGGGATACGCTGAACGAGCTTGACTTCGACAACGATGAATAGCGTCGTGAACGGTAACAGCAGAAAGAAATTGAATGCCGACGCTGCCGGCTCACTGCTCGACACTTAGTTAGTCGGTCTAATTGCGCCATTGTGGCTCTGGCAAACGCAGGTATCGAAGTGCCAATTGTCGGTTTTGACGAAACTCTGCTGAAATGTATTTTTGTATCTCAGTAATTCTTTTATACTAGTACACACTCGAGAGTCGCTAATTGCTTAAAATTTATTTAATCGATATTCATTTTTATCCTATATTGTCGGGCAGAATCGTCCCTTCTGAACTTAATTTGTTCCTCGATGGCAAATTGACTTACCACCAAGAAATCAATAAAATGTGAAGTTCAATTCGAACATTTCTCTTTTCAAAATGAAAACCTGGGAGAACGAAATAGAATTAACCCGTTCCACTCGTCTATTCCCTCCAATGGGATATCGTAAATCCAGTCAGCAACTTGGACGTCCCTTTCGAGAGGACATGAATAGATTGCTGGCAATTATGGGACTTCCAATTTTAGTTTTACAAAATCCCTTTCAGTAATGTTTCACGCCGAATCTAATTTAAATAAAGTAATAATGAATTAATAAAATGTGCTCAAGTTGCTGGTAGACGACTTGAGAAAAATCACCAGGGGCAAGGAATTAAGATAACATTTTTCGCATCGTTCAAATAAAATGGAGCGCGGAACTACTTTCCTAGGACTAGTGGGAAATGTGTCAAATTGACATAGGAGACGGATCAGGGTCACATATTTTCTGGGGCGCTGTTCAACGGCTTGTATAATAAAGTGTTTAATCATGTAAAATCAAAAATTTCAAGTTAGACAGGAAATAGATTTTCGTTAAAAGATTATAAAAATATTGTGATATACGGTAGAACCTCGATTAACCGGCTTGATCGGGAGACGAACAACCCGTATAAATTAAAGCCCGATGGATTGATACAGAGATAATTTTTGAAAATTTATTTCCCTTCATAATGTAACCCTATTTAAACGCATATTTGTTTATAATCGGGATCCGGTTGATCCAGGTCCTATTGTATTATTAGTAGAAAAAATATAAATAATTTTTATTGGAAACGGTGATCACTACTTTTGTATCGATACCCTGTATCGATAACAGTGAAGTGACGTTACCTCGCGATTGGTTGTTCAGCCCTTCTTTTTATTAATTCCCGATTTAGTGCATCGACCGACACAGATGAGCAGAAACAATTAATTATAAATTGAGATTCCGGTAAATTGGAAGCTTCATTCGTCTCTTGATAATTGATGAGTCGAGATTATCTGAGACTCTATAAATACGTGCGAGTTCTTACCCTATTTTGTCAATTTATAAACGGATACAGAACCTCTTGTTGGGAATGGATAACCTAAATTCGTCTGACTAATCATTATTAATAGATTTTACTTATAGATTTATGCACTTTGTAACCTGTCCATCAACGTACAGGTTTGCACGTTGCATTTTATTTCGATCATCATGTAATATTAAAGGATAAAATGGAAAATTTTCATAGAGGTCAGCAGTTTAATTAATAAAAGACTCGGTACTTTGAAAAGCTTCAAAGTACTCTAACGGCTTGAATAGTTCAACCGTCTTGGGTACTTTAGAAAAAAAAAATGGGAGCCTTAGGTGCCTGCAGACCTTTTATGCCTTGAAAGTCTTGAAAGTTTTAATTATTGTCTTAAAAAAGTCTCAACATGTTTTCACGTCTTGTAGAAAGAACGTTTACAATGTAATTATTACACTGCGGACTGCATGAGAATTTTTCTGGATTAATTTTCAGAAATTGGAGTCGCATAACAATGTCGTTCATTTTTTACGAGTTTTATTATGGACCACTTTATTTGTCTGAATGTTAGAGCTAGATTACTCGTAATACGCCGATAGCTAGCTAAGATTGCTTTGAATTAGGTCAGCACCCTCAAGCAATATAAATTTCAGGTCGGATATATCATTAACCCCTTTGCGTACCTTTCCTTTTACAGTTACCGTGAACGTCTTTATCCCGAAAAATATCGTAGAAAAGAAGAAGAGAAAATTTATATTTTTCGTACGGATACATTTATTTTAATGGCTTAAATATTGATTACAAACGAATCAAATTTTATTTCAGCTAAAATGAAACGCGTAACATTCATATTTGTTAGACTTTGTTAAAAAACCTTCATCCTGAGTCTGGTTCGTCAAAATAAACGGCAAGGGGTTAATAAATAAACTAAATGACGAATTAAAATAAAAGTTCGATCACGAAGCTACTTTGTCTTCCTCGGATTTACGCGTGCCAAACTGACACTGTTTGCGAAAGAGATATCGACGTAAGTTGATTCAGTGTCTGGAGGAAGGATTCTCCGTTCGACGAATTAGTGCGCGTCTCGAGCTCCGCCAGCTCCGCGACACTAATCCGAGTAGGCTTTAAGAAAAATTTGCACTGCTGCATCCTTTCCAGTTTCGAAATTCAGTTCGAACTTTTATTACCTTGAATTTCGCGATATAGTCAAAACCCGATTCTTGTTCAATATTTATAATACGTGAGAAATAGTTTGGAGACGATAATCCAAGGAAAATGTTAATAAAAAGTGACTTTGTCGCCCTCGTTTTAGTTTCCAAACTGTTCCAGGAATATTGAATACAGAGTTTCGAATTTATTATTATTTTTACCTCCGCTCTACATAAAAGCAGATCTATACCCGAAATTTGTAATTCATGAGAATTTGTCAAGGTGCCAGCTTGGGGACACTAATCCGTGGGAAGCTTCGAGAAAACTTTCATCTGCCTTTCCTTTTCAGTTTCGAAACTAATGCAGCACCGAACGGAATCTCGAACCGCGTATTATATTTTCGGCTCGCGCTATTTAAAACCTGATTTTCGATATTTGTGATGCACGAGATAACGTCATAATTTCGGGCTGGAAGAGCCGCGCGCGTTTATATGGTTAACTGGAATCAATTTAATTTCCGTCGAAGCGGGCTGAATATACTTTAAATAACGGGGTTTATGCAATTCCACTTGAAGTAGTGCTTCTGAAATGTCGGGCAGCGAGCTGCAGCGAGGAGGATGTCAATAAACAATATAGTTAACTTGGCGTTCAGTGGCAATTCAACTTCTTCGAACTTCACTCGAACCTCGACGACGAACTTAAAGCAACGTACACAAAGTTTCCAGCGGTTGATTGCTATGACCAATCAGAAACGGGCGCTTTAAAAGAACGATCGTTCTGATCCCATCCAATCGGCCGCGGTTTACCGAGACGAAATATACCCGATGTATATATATTTTTTGGAGCACCTCCATTACACGCAGCTCACGTTCGAGATATCCTACTTCAGCGCAGAACAAAATTGCCAGTCTTACTCTGTTCCTCGATACTTACAGTTTTATTAAATTGTTCGCGGACAAATTGCTGCACTCCACCGTCTGCCAAATAGCTCTGAAAATCGCTAACAAGATTAGTACGAACCCAATATTTACGTAAATCCGCGATTTTTCCCTCGGTCACTTCTCAAGCCATTCGGTATTAAAGAATTCCTCGATCTCTTGTATTTTTATCCTATAAATTAACCAACCAATTCGTTTCGAAATATTTTTCGCATGCAAGAGAGTAACGATTGTATCCACGGTCATGGTAGTTCAAACAGAAAACTCTGGAGGAAATTCATTAATTGATTCACTGAAACTGGAAACGAAGAGTTGCACTTTATCTTAGCAATTAGCAGACCGACGCCAATTTTATGTATTTTATGTTTATGAAGATTCCTCGAGAGGTGTAAGATAGAAACTCTTTCAAAGGAATTCACTTAATTAGTTTGATATTACTTTATACGTAACGAAGTTGTTCGTATGAAAACAATATTTTGTTTCACCTCAGTATCACGATGCTCGACTGTAAGAAGTGAATTATTCACAAAAATGTTCAAACTAGTATAGCATCTTACCAATTAATCAATTCTGTGCTCAAGTATTACGAGTTTGTTCAATGATAAAACTGGATACGCACAATTTAAAGCAGTGGACATGTTAGAAAGATTTAAGGACATGTATTACTTTCAGTTTCCCAAGATGATTAAAAGAAGAAAAAATTTTTTATATGGCTCCCGTGTCTTGCAATCAATGCAAACATTTTTTCTTTAGCAAAAAGGTCCGCCGTGTATTAATGACCGTCTGGTCATCACAGTTTTCTTCTACCTGCGTTACACCGTGGAAACACGCGGCCGCTTATTACCCGATACTTCGGGTTCGCGGCAGTCTGTCCGACTATTGATCGTCATTTCTACTTGCTTGAGAGTTTCGAAACGTGTCTGGCTGATGCTCGATATTTCTCCTCGTGGAGGTATTCCGACGCATGTCTGTCGAATATTTGCTGTTTCCACTTGCAGGTAGAATCCCGGTGGCGTGTTTGATTATCATGCGTGGCTTCTACTTGCGTTCGAGTTTCCGGTAGGGTGCGGGTATTGCCTGTGTTTGCTCGTCTGATTATTATTCGATGTTTCTACTTGGACCTGTCGTTCCGCTCGTTCGCGCGCCTGACCGTGGCTTGATATTTCTACTTAAATCACTGTTCCTCCAAGTTATCGACAGCTATAACACTCGTTTCACGGGAAATTGATTTACCCGGCCGGTCCGTTACGAAGTTATCGCAACGTACTCCAACAGATAACGATATCTTGCCCCGGGATTCCTAGTGTTTTTCAGTCTCTCCGTTGCAAACAATCGCGCGCGGAAAAACTTTCGACTTGTTATATCATCTCGCCGGTGCTTCCACGATATTTTGAAGGCTGGCTGACCATTACACGGTGTTCCCAACTATATCGGTGTTCCCAAGTATCGACAGCCTGGGACGCGCGTTTCATAAACGCGAAATCGAGTTACCCGGAATCTGTCTATGAAGTTCTAACGCGGACAGCGGAATGAAGCGATATCCGAATGAGATTCTTTGTACGACTTCGGGGACCGGTTACCGCGCCGGAAGAATGTCCAACTCGTTCCGCGGCGATGAATAAATTATGTAACGAGAATAACGGTGCCCGGGAACGATTTTTGTAAGTAACTTTTTACGCGAGTGGAAGTGACAAGTAGAGAGAGAGAGAGAGAGAGAGAGAGAGAGAGAGAGAGAGAGAGAGAGACGGCTCTTCGTCAGCGTCCCTGATCCGCCGTTTAAATTCCATGAATGTTTTAACCCCGTTATCCGGCGGAATTTTGAAACTATGGAACACGCCGGGTCGGCAATTTTTGACTTGAACCGACGATGAGAAATCGGCCACTTGTCGGTTGTATTGCTAGTCTACCCACGGTCTACACTCCATCTCCGACAGAATTTCTTGCAGCTCTACTTTCGAGTTTCTTCGCGGACCCATACGAGCTTCCACTTGTTTCCATTAATGCAGACCGTCCGAGACTACTACCGGGCTTCGCTATTACTCCGTTGTATACCAAACCGAGTTCTTGGAACCCTTGACAGCGTATTAAACTTTAGATGAATGTGCCCCGGTCGAACTAACATTCTGCATTAACGAATTGAAATTTATGAAATGAGGCAATGAAGTTGTAAGGAAAGTTTTCAGATGCTCTTTCCAAGAGCGTGATTCAAACCTCCCAGGAAATTGAAGAGATTTTAAACCACCTTTTTCTTATCGTATAATGTCCGGACTTTATCCTTCTTATTTCACCAAATCGAATAATCGTCGGTTTAAATGAATCGCTGGAAGCCGAGCAATTAGGTCCGAGGCATTTAAAACGACTTCTGGTTTGAGATCACGATTATTTTAGGAAAATATTTGGAATATATTCAGAACTACGATAATAATTTCGACATTATGAAATGAATTACACGAATCTCACGAAACTTTTACACTGATTCAGCAGCGAGCGCGTTGAACAATGCAGCGCGCTGCAAATGCTGGAAATCCGCGATCTTTTAACAACGAACCCGTGTTCCCTCGACATCGTTGTTACCGTTATTTTGACAAACCCTGTATTATACTGGAACTTTCCAGCTTCCGTGCAAGGAGCCCACCCATTCTAAGTTGCACCACAAATTATACCAGCCTCTCTGTGCCTGCCTCTTCTTCTGTCTGTACGTATCCGCGGAGCTACTCTAAAGAAGTTCGCTGCAAAAAAAAAAAAGAAGACGCCAGCCCCCCAGAAAGCATTAAACCGAACCTCCGTAACCGGGTACCGGGGGCGTTGTTCACCTGCAACAGAAACCCGTCGCTCCATAATTCCTGCTGAATCAGTTTTTTTCCCCCGTGTCGGCCATAATTCCCGGGAACGTTAGCGTTCCTCGTGTTTACCCCGTGACTATCCCGTACACCGGTTAGATGCCACAGAAACAATTCCAATAAGACGGCGAATGCGCCTGGGATACCGGAATTCAATTTGAATTTTAATCATTGGTCCGCAGGGGAGCATCCGGCGGCCATGCAGCACGGCGGTCAACTCAGGCTGGCGAATCTGCCGTTCGTGATGATCTCGACGACCCTGCTGGCTTTCCTGAATCATCGCTATTGAACGAACGGACCCGCGGGATCACGGGAGTAGGAGGAGTACGTTCGTTTCTTTTATTTTTATTTTTTTTTCTAGCGACGTTCGTCCGGCAATTCCCATCGAAACGAGAGGAGAAACGAGCCGCGGGAGTCGCTGAAATCCATTCGTCGAAGCTAACTTTAGCACCCGCCGAACGCCGGGATCCAGGGATCAAGGAGAGTGGAGGAACGGTCTCTCGTAATCGCGTGAAAACGAGATTTTTTCGGACGCTGCTGTAGCGCCGTTGCTTCCGCGAGTCGAAACAATCCCGTTGCCTCGTGGCCGACGCGACGCGGCGCGGCGCGGCGACCGTTTCGAAAAAAACCGATCCGAAAAAGCTCGTCCACGGCTAACCGCGCGACTGCCATCGTGAATTTGCAACGGGGACGACGACGTTCGCCGGGGCGCAGGATGGTACCGGTGAAAAATGAAACGTTAAAGTGATCCTCGCTGCGTTACGGTTGAAGAAGCGAATGGGTAAAAATAATGTAGGGAACGGGATCCGTTGCGGGACCGCAAAATGGAATGAGAAAGGAACGGTGGAATTGGACCAGACTGCGGCACGACCGAGTGCTGAATGTATTATAAGAAATTGTAGTCCGTTGTAACGAATAAAATAAGAGATACCGGCGCGTCAAGTGTTGCAGAATTGAGAAACATCTGTTTCTTTTCTATCCGAACGACCTAGTGCTGTAAAAATGGATCGACGTGACATTCGATCTTCATTCTCCTCGGTTCGATTCTTAATTCTGGGACACTCTATATACAGGCAGCAATCGATGTTAAGAAACGTTAAAGACAAATTAATGGTTCTCCGAGACGAATCGTTCGAGGCCGGAAGCAGTGAGAGAGAAAGAGGCGGCGCCATTTTGTTTGCTGTGTTATACGGTCAACAGACAATACATCGCAACTTGCCAAAGGAAACGCGCGCGAATAAGACATTTAATTGTTTCTTTGCGTCGACGCGCGACGTGTCTGAGGACACAAAGCGAAACACCGTCAGTCACACGTTTCCTAGTTTCGAGCGCCGTGTTCTCGTGCTCGTGTTTCAGAAACGAATTTTTTCCACCCTCGTACGCTCCTCGGAAATGTAAAGGATTCTCGATTTCAGCCATTTTTGTTGTAGATTTTATTCGATTTCGTTGTCCGCCTGCTCCTATCGAGGAAATAAAAGTCATTAGGAGAAGTGAAATGGTTGTTGGAAAACTACTGAAAAAAGACACAACAAGGAAATATATATTTTAAAGATGATTTTCTATAAATTTGTACTCGAGGAGCGTACGAGAGTTATAAGGGATTAGACCACCTGAAGCAGTTTCATAAATTGAAATTCTTCTTGCAAAAGAATATTCTGTATAAACGAAAATATGTTACAGATGAATTGCTTTGCTTGTGCACAAAGTTTCACAATTCTCCGAGTTCCGCTACTGTTAGAAATAAATCCTGAAGAAGCGGTACTTTCTGAACCCGGTGGTCTAAGAGCTAATATATTTTCCTCGCGCGAAAGCATAAGTTCCGTGTATCTAGGGCGATGATTAAAGGGTGAAGAGGGATTTTTGAAGAATGTGACTTATATCGTTTCGCCGAGCAGCCACGGATACAAGCTACGTTGGACCTCCGAAGCGGAAGGGGTCGCTGGTATTTGGTCGGCCAGGAAGAGGCATGCGCCGCGAGCGTGAAAATCGTCTTCCACCGCGTAAATTGAGAGTCCGGATTAGGCGTTCCGAAATAAATCTGGATTATCTCGGAATTCGAGCTGGATGCGCAGCGAGCCGCAATTTTTGAACGGAAGCGAACGGTATTATACCCCTGCGGAGTGGTGAAACGGCGAAGATGGGACAAAAGCGTCGTGATCCGACGGTTTGGGGGGAGGGGACACAGCGATCGTTCTGTTTCTTTCGATTTTTCGATCGTTTCTGTTCGCTCGGCGTCGCGGAAACACGCGAAACCGAACAGGCTGCTCCACGACCAAGGATTAAAACCGTACACCGGGCTATGTTTGTACCCGGCAACCGGCGCATAACTTTAGCACCGACCGCAGTCCCCAAATCTCTTGGACTTTAGAGTGGAAACACAAAAAGGAGAGTGCGATTAACAATGCTCTCGAGGAAAATCTCCATAACGCGTCCGCAAACAACGATGCGAAAATCTCCGTAACTGGAGCGTCGGTCGATAAGCGAATTGCGATCGGATTTCTGACTTGCGATTGGTACCCGTGAACTAGGACGCACTTAAAATAGAATCGTATAAACATTTGTATTGCTGGGATTATACCTACCTTACTCAAGTTTCTTTGTTGCATCTCGATCACGGTTTTAATACTGGACTGCGGACCTCTATGCAGATTACTATTTTTAGTTAGTAATTTATTGCGCACCCTATAAATGGAGACCTGCAGTCTACTTATTACTAGACTGTAGTTCTTCAGGCAAATTAAAAATTTTCTTCATCAATCGCAATAAACAGGAGCCAGATAAAATAGTCTTTAATATATATTTTTATTCGTGAATGTGCATAACATCCGCAGTCCACTATTTTATGTTATTTCCACTGTCGAGAAATTGTTTCAAGTTCATTGTCCGTCGTACCCTTTGAAAGCACGTTTCTACATTTTTACTGAAAGGTCGGATATACATTCGGAATTGAAAATGGTGCGACAGTTATGCACCGATGGTAACTTAGGGAACTTGCCGACGTAGGGAACGCGAATTAAAAAAAGCGATTTGATAAGCTAAACTCTGTAGACCGCTTGTTATACTCGTCCGAGTATGTCTCTGGGTGATAAGAATGTCGGTCGCGAGGAGTTTCCGAGGACAGCTCGATTAACACGTTCACCGTCTCTGTAATGAACGGAGTGTCCAACGGAGCGTCATCCGAATTTGTTAAATACTAAGTAAGTCTACCGGAAAGTGCTATCCAGTTTGTAACGCTTACGGACTTCCATATCTAAAGCTAACAAAAAGTAGATAGTAAACGATTTTGTTACACTGTTCCATTCTTTTCTACCGTGTCTACTATAGGACGATGTAAAAAAAAAAATGCAGTAATTAGTTCAGTAGTTAACGATAAAGGCGACGGGGACGAATAGAACACAACCATTTCTACGACCACGTGTCCGAACAATTTTAAAACGGAGATTCAAACTTCCGAGGATAAATCTGCAAAAACGAGGAATTCCCAAAAGCTCAAGCTACCAAAAGGATGATTGTAGATAACAGGGAAAACTATATTGTAAATAACGAGCGTGTTCTCTGGTAAATAGAGCGTCTGAAGTTGGACAGGACTTCCCGGTGGACCCGATAGTTAGATCACATGAACCGCATGTGTTCCTTTCGACGCGAGCCTGATCCCGTGTAGGGGTCACGGGTCCGTGTATAGTAACCGGGTTGATTAACGTGCGGGTCGTTAAAACCGGAATCAAAACCGACGTGACCCACATGCGAATTCATGAATTCTCCGACGAAACCCCGACTTGACCCACGGGATGGGTCGCGGGATATGAAAATCGACCTGATCCTGGGTTTGGCTCATAGACTCCTAGGGTAAAACTGGTTGACCCATTTTCTATGGGATAGTGAACGTGTTAGAAACTCTGTTCTAACAAGAACATAGTCCCGACCTAGTTATAGGAGAACGTTAACTTCGAAACGTAAAATGAAATTTAACCGATTAGAGTATGGCAGATAACTATTCGACATCGGCTCGTCTACTGTTCCACGGGTTTTCAGTTTCACGTTGTCCGCTCTGCGATACTCTTAAAGAGGCTGGCAGCACACAATTCACAGTATTGGGCATCTGAGCTCAGGGTATACATACTTCCATCGAGTTGTATTGAAATTACTGACACGGATCGGATCGGCAATGTTTTAATCGACAAGAGTTCAACGAGACCGGTTTCACCGACGCCAATTTTGCACTCCTTATTTGTCGAGTGTAACTCGAGGAAGAAAAATGTAATTTGGGTCTTCCTTTATTTATTCAATTTCTTATTTTTTGGTTAAATACAAATATAAGTTCCAAAAATATAAATTACAACAAAGTTTGAGAGAGCTATATTTATATAATTAGTAAACAAAATTGTTTAAAATAAGTAGCAGTCAAGAAACTGTCCTTTGAAGTAAATTGCATATAAAACACTTAAAATAGTAGGGAGTTGTTGGCAATAAAATTGAAAAATAATTCGGAGTGCAAAGGGTTATATATATATAATCGGTAACAATATACTTTTGTTTTACAGTGGTTTTAAATACATCTTAAATCTGGGCTGTAGAATTTTGCTTGTGTTACAACCTTGGGGGAGAAAATCATATGATTTATTCTTTTGAAAGCTATTCATTAAAGAATATTGGAAAAAGTGAAGATCTGTTATTTAGGGCCAACCACGGTCTACTAATTCTAGCGTTGACTTAACAATGACAAAGTGCGCCCTCCAAATCGGTTAACGCCGCTATCGATGGATATTGGTGTCGGCGAAATCTAGTTCCGGTGTGTTCTTGTCGGTCGTAACAGTGTCCGTGACGCTTGTGTCGGTGATTTCAATGCAACCCACTTCAAGCACCGTGAATCCGGTGATGTAGAATCGCAATTTATAAAGTGTTCATCGTGTATTACGCATTTCGTCGTCAGTGTACATATACACGCACACAGACACACACCGAAACACACACACACAGTATCGTACTAACGCGAGGAATCGGTTGTTAGGGATGTAACTCTATACCTACGTATCGGGTAAGCCATGTTGTATTTACAGGACTGTTACGGGCGAATAATTTTTCATCTATTGTTGAAAACGAAACAAATGGGTCGGAGGAGGCCCGTCGGGTAACGGAAAATTGTATGCGTGGACCTAAATTATGAACGTTCCGATCGGACCAGAATTACGACTGTTGTATTTTCTTTAGATAAGTTTTCAACGAATAAAAATGTCGACCGTTTGCGTGCGTTGTTGAAGTTGAAGTTTCTTTCGTTTGTAACCGCCGTGCGTGAATATTGAATGAATGCGAACATGTTGATGGGGCGAACGAGGAACCAAGCGATGAATATTTCAGTAATCAAAATAAGGGAGATGAATTCTAACGGTTACACATGTTCAGAGATTAATTGCGTAGTGATTTAAGCTCGTTACATAAAATGAGAAAGGAACCTAAACGCTGTTTCCGTTGTAGCTGAAGGATGATTTCTGTTAAACGACACACGCAGTGTAAAATGATTGTTTTGTGTAAACTACTTCCCTCTATTTCTCTGATCAACTTTACCAGATTGAAATAAAAATTGTCAATCCATACACAGGAAGAAATGATTTATAATATTATTAATAAAATTTTATCACGTATGGCAGCAAAAATTCCATCCCATATTTATACCAGCTTCTTTTTTTCCTTTAGTACAAACGTTAGACAGTTGTTAGCGGATCCACGTCAGCTTTAGCCACGCTCACTCTCACAGATTTGTTTAACCGGTCCTGCAAAGTGCTTGAAAATGATTTCAAAAAGCCGCGTTCGGAGTCGGAATGATTTGTTAGTATCACGCTGGTTCCCTTATGGATAGCGTCGAGAAGATCATGGTGCAACATTTCCCCTGTAAGATACAGATCCGCGGAAACGTCTTTTAATACGGACGCTCCAGATCCAGCACAAAGCGCGATAGTGTTGATAAAGCCATCTGTAATGTGGAAGTAAAATTTCAGTCTATATTCATTTACCTAACATCGAAAGGTGAATTATAAATTAAGTATTTCGTACTTGTTTGACGAGCACGGGCCAATCTAACGTGACTTAAGCCAGTACGTTCTTTTACTAATTGCACAGCTTCGTCAATGGAAATTTGTCTTTTTAGGGTGCATAATCTTCCAAAACCGTACTCGTCATTAGACTCATTTACATCTATCGGTTTGCTGCTATCGAGCACTGAAAACAACGACGTTACTTATGGGGTAAACTGAAGAATCTTGGATAATTATGGATTTAGACCTACCACTCTGAAATGCTGAAGCCAACCAATCGTTTACACCACCTTTTACTGAATCGAAAGTGGTGTGCGGTGAGTATACAGCAATTTTGTTCTCCAAACATTTGGCCACGATTCTTTCCTAAAGAAAAAAGGAACTTGATAAAAAGCGGTTGATTGAAAACAACTTCATTGTGAAAACCATAATGAATTGATACCTTCCATGAACGAGTTGTTACAGACTTCATAGGCGCAAATATTAGTGGATGATAAGTAATTATCATATCACTGTGTAGATGTAAGGCTTCTTGCATAACGTCTTCGGTTAGATCGTTTGTTAAGAGAATATGAGATACTAATTTCGGTTCTGTAGGTTCAATGAGCAATCCTACATTATCCCAAGATGCTGCGAGCGGTAAGTCAGCATATCCTTTTAGTGCATCTACAACTTGTGTCAATGGAACACCAGTTGTACTAGGTTTCATGTCGCCCATTGTATGGAGCAATTTATAATGAGAAATTAATGTTTTACACCCTTGCCTTAGTCCAATGAGATTCCTGTACATCTAGATACACCTAGAAATAAATAACAGAGTCAGGCATAAAACATACAGTTCTAGATACTCGAGCTTAAAGTAATGGGTAACGAATTATTGTAGACGCGTTTCATTTGTTAAATATATTTATTATTAAAAAATATATGTACAGAAAATAATAGTTATGCTATTCGTTGTAGAACCAAATTTTTACTAAGCCATCGTCACTAGCTGAAACAAGCTGTCCAGGAACAGAAGGATCCCACTGTACACAATTCACGTCCTGTGTATGAGCGGTATCCATTGAGCAAACCATCGTAAAAGATAGTTGATTAGGATCGGAATCACTGTCCTCCTTAAATATTCTAATAATGTCATCACCACACGCAGTCACTAATAAGCCAGTTGTTCTGCACCAGTCGATATCATAAATTGTCCTTGTATGATAACCGGATAATGTACACACACACTTCCAAACCGGTTCATTGTTTATTGTAACGATACCTGGGTCATTACCAGGTTTATATTCTTGCCATATTTTCACTGTCTGATCATCGCTGCAGGTTGCTATCCTGTTTCCAGTTTTGTCCCATGCAAGACTCCAAACCGTTGAGGTATGAGACGACAGTGTTGCCATGCATGCCCAATCGTTGTCTGCTATACATTCTTTGAATAACTTTACTGTGTTATCGTAGCTGGCTGATGCCACAATCTCTTCAGTAGGATGCCACCTTACCTAGCAATGGAAATTGCGCATTAAGATATATTCTTTGTTTAAGAGGATAGACTCATGAAATAGAAAACTGAATTTCTTTATTCAAGCAATGAACTTTAATCTATAAAATATTTTCTTATTTATTCGGTTTGTGGCAAAAGATCATCGAACAAAAGGGAAAATATCTTATTCCTTAAAGTTCATTGCTTGAATAAAAAAATTGGCTTCTATTTTACCATAAAATATTGAAATGACTTTCTTGCCAACCCAATACATAACATCCACCTACCTTTTTCACATCTTGAGTATGAGCATTAATGACAGCAGCACATTCATATTCACCATCATTCACTTCCCATATCCAAACGGATTTATCCCTGCTACAAGTAGCCAACAGTTGCCCATTACAAGACCAACTAACACTTTTCACTTCGTTCTCATGACCTTCTAAGGTTGTAGTGCATTCGGATTGAACTGAATTTTTATCCCATATAGCAATAGTGGAATCGAAACTAGCTGATGCTATGTGATTCCCACAAGGGGACCATGCTATTTCTCTAATAGTCCTTGTATGCCCTTCGGTGAGGATAGTTTTCATAACCCACTTCGATTCTTGTTGACCCCAAATTATTATAGTTTTGTCTTCGCCGCAAGACGCAAAACATGTACCCGTTGGATGCCAACAAACATTCCACACCCTTCCTCTATGACCGCTCAAAGTGTGTTTTAATTCCAATGTACCCATCTCTACCTGCAACAATATAACGACACTTTAGATTTTATATAAGAAGCTTATACATGTGCAGTAAGTAATTTAATATATGAAACACAAATATTATTGATACTAATGAGGAAACATTGGTGTGAAATGTTTGAGCATTATTGTTAAATAATTAAATCACTAGTCAATGTCATAATATTCATTATATGAATTGTCAGTGCTATGAAATACCTATACCTATGGAATATTTCCACGAAATTATCTCTAAACAGAGGTTTAGAAATCAAACAAATATTCAATCATTATTTAAACATACGATAACGATACATTAGACACGCTGGATGTTGCAAAATAACCCATATATAATATTTAATGAAACACTTACGATAATCGTTTTGAAGGTTTTTATTTCTCAGGCTACGCGAAACTGAATTTTTTCTAAATTGATTCGTCTGCATGTACTTTGGAATCAATTATCATATAAAATATACACACGAGTGATAAGAAAATGTACTGCTCCTGAAATATCACGTGCGCCATGTAACCATGAACCACCCTAACATTGAAAGCGGGGAGGAAATTGAGAGTATTGCAATGAAATTATTGAAATTATCCTAACGCATAATTGTTACATAACCATCCGGTTTCGTACGAATTTTTCTTTTATCTAAGAAAATAAACAGGTCGATATTGCAACTTATCATGACAAACAAAATATATATATACGTATATGTATAATGTCTTATCGGCGGGAAATTACAAACTCGTACCGTAATGTAAACATGTATTTCCTCATTAAAAACAAAAATAGCATGTGATATCGAGACAAGGTAGATTACTACAGTTTACACAGTCAATTTATTATTACATGTAAATACAAAATAAAATTACAATTTATTTCTATCTATCTATTAATATAGTAATTATTAGTCTGATGTTGCATTATACGTTGTAGAAACTGATAATGCATCTGTATCAGTTAGAGGTAACATCCTAGTGCAAGAGTCAGGTGTCCTACAATGATAAAAAATTGTTCAATCATTGTTAAGTAATATTAATATCCACATTGAACTCCAGAAAGAGTATAATACTTACACATCTTTTAAAAGGTGTAACACATGTTTGTGTTCAATTCCTTCTAACCATAAGTTTAATAATTCTTCACGTTTGCATCTCAATAATTGTTTACAGGCGTTCAAGTTCTCTTTGACCGCATGAATTTTTTCTCTTGAAGCTGTCACTTTCTCTGACAAAGCACTAAAAATCTAAAATGCAAGATATTATGCGTATTAAAATATACCAAAATTCATTAAATTATATTGTTTGGCAGGTAAACTTACTTGCATAACTTGTGTCAGGTCTTGATCATGTAGCGAGACCAGCTCGTCGAGTCGTTGATCGCTTTTCTTATACTCCTTCTCAAGTTTAGCTTTCTCTATTTCTCGTTGTTCATTAGTTTCACTTGCTGATAACGCACGAATTACAGAAATCAGTAAACCGCTCTAAAAAATATTTCTAATAAAAGCACAAACTGTGTAACAATCAAATTAATTGACATAAATTCCTGAAGACCTTACTGTTTCCTTCGTCGGTTTGATACCTCTTGGAGGTTTGGTGGGAGGTACTGAATTCATTTTGTATTATACACAGAAATATAGTTTTCGTTTAAATAATTTATATTTTACACAGCGAAACGAACATTTCAAATTTTGCTGTCAAACACTCGCTAACAGGTTATATTCTGCCGTTTACAGTTTCAAACTCAAAATATTTCGTGAGTATTTAATAAAACAATGATTGAAGAATTTCAGTGTGTGTGTGTGTGTGTGTGTATGCCAAATAATTGTTGCGAATGTTATAGAAATTTTTATTGTTTTTATCTTTGTTGATACATTCACTGAGCTACAGAATGACATTAGTCAATGTGACAGATGACAAATACACATGTTTTTGAATCAGATTCTATAACTACACTGTGGAGGGGTTAACAAATCAAATTTCTTCAAATTATTGTAACAATTCATTTTATTGACATATAACTTCAAAAGATATGTACGTTTGTAAGCTTAGGGTATATAATTTCATATAAATTTTTACACAGCACTTTTCAAGTTTGCTATAATTAAAAATTATTTGTAGGTACTTTTGTACTGACTTTTATTTCCTTTCAAGAGAATTATTTATCTTTGTATGAACATAAAACAAAGTAAGGAAATCATTATCTTGTTCCAATTTAAATGTTCATATAAATCGTTTTGTTATTATCAAAAAGATTGTTCCATAATTTATAGTTGAACTTGACGATTGAAAATATATGACATAATATGTTTAATAAAAGTATCACAGAATTTATTATATAATTGTATCATGTGGTACTTTCACGTTAAGGCCTATTGTGTTTTACTTTACATGCAATCCTCAAAATACTTTCCCGAAGATCAAATACAAAGAAAAATAGTGTGCTACATAATGTTATTAATTTGAGGTAATGATCGAAAATATTATGAAAATATGCATTCAACGTTTTCCATATTCCTGCCTACAAAAATTGTATTACAAATCTTTTAACTTTGTATTTGAAATATTCTAATGTTCTTGATAATGCCTTCTTATTTATTCTATATTTTTTTCAATGATATTGTACTATAGAAAACATTCGTTAAAAGTGAACTTAATCGTTATTAATCATAATTATCCACACCAAATAAATTATCAAGCTGTTGCAAATACCTATATTGTAGGAACAAAATACAGCAGAAAATAAAGGAAACAAAAAGTGTACTTAATACATAATAAATTAAATAATACCAATGTTTCATTGATTACTTAGGAATGTATGCTGTAGAGAAAGGTTGGATTACTTATAGATGATTACTGTAAACACATTAACTATTGCTTCAACGTGATAAAATATACATTCAAATATAAGGCCATATGTTAACTTTACATTTGCGGCAACTGATCGATAGGTGTCGCAAATCTGAAATCTTCTGGGAATAATTTCCCAGCATGGGGATACATTAGCTTATAAGACTGTCTAATTGTAACATCGGCTACACCAGCAATATCACCAATTTCTTTCTGAGATCTTTTATCTTCTGAAGCCTGAAAAACCACAGTGCAATATCCATATATATGTATAAATGCTGCGAAAATAGAATTAATTGTATTAAGTACCTGTGATGCCATGTATATTGCAGCAGCTGCAACAGAAATAGGTGACCTTCCAGGTACAATATCAATTTCCACTGCTTTCCTTGCAATATGTGTAGCAGCTCGTTGCACCATGTTTGGAAGGCCAAGATTAGAACAAAACCTAGACATAAAGTCTCCTGTAGTGATAAGGTCCACGCTAGTTTCAAGTGCTTTCAGAATCAATTTGAAACATCTCCCAATTTCTTTTTTACTGATTTTGCTGACTGCACAAATTTCTTTGAAAGTACGTGGTACACCTTCTTGTCTACAAGCAATGTACAAGCAAGCCGAAGCAATTGCGTCATTGGCACGACCTTTCAGATTTTTACCGTCGTGCACTTGTTTAAATAAATTATTAGCTCTATCGACGATAGTTTTGGGCAAATTAATGCGATCAGCCATTCCGTTAATTTCACGAAAAGCATTAATCAGTGCTCTATCAGAACTGCTCATCTGAAAGGAATGTAATTAATTAACAGAGAGGAAGATCGGTCACATAACACGCACGCTAAAAAAACATTATACTCACTGTACGTCTGTTTTGATATTTTGAAGCACCAAAAGCATCGAAAGACGCTGCTCCAGTTCCTGGGCCGATCATGGTGGATAAATCTGAACCATTAAGAAGTGGATTTTCTGGACCACCCACACGAGATGGATCAACTCCTGCTTTCTCATTGCTAAATGTTCTCCACTCTGAACCAACATCTATTACTCTATTGTGAGTATAAAATGAAATTTCAAAATAGCGATTAACAATACCAACAAATATATTATTCCGTATATTATATTTACCTATCTCCTACCACTAAGCCGCACTCTGAACAAATTTGATCACCTGCACGATAATCTTCTATCAGTGGTGCTTCTGGATGTGCGTAACAACAAACCTTGTTTGTTTCGTGTCTGCAAGAAAAATACTAAGGAAATGTATACCAGATATTAATCTATTAATCATAACAATATAAACAAGCATTTTTGCATCACGATAACTGTGAAGTTACGATCGTATGATCGTATACATTTATACTCGTTTTTAACTTATTGTCGAGTGTAATCTTGAAGTGGCGTGTTTTCCTATAATACCGATAAAGCTACAAAAAATACGTTTCGTGTTAAAAAGAAACCAATAGAGAGAAAAGAATATAAATCTGAATACAACAAAGCAACATAATCTTCTTTGTGGACCAATCGGTCAAGAGCACATTAAAAACAAACAAACACTGTCAGATTTCATAACCAAAGTCCATGACATTATTCTATTTTCAACCGAATTCGACCTAATATCGAGTAACAGCAGTTGATAGAAGAAAACACTATTACGAATTATATCAATGTTAGTTCAAATCTATGAGGTAAAACTTCTACAAAATTTACCTCGAAGAACTTGCCATATTTTGGATTCGTGTTTTTCCACAGTGCCGCGTATGTCAATGCAGACATTTAACGCAACTGTGTATATGCACAAATGTGCACCAAGTAATATATATATATATATATAGTGATACGTATAGTTGTATGTAAATGTAAAGCCTTCTTTACAATAGAGTAACTTTATTACTTCAAGTACTATAACCATGCAGAAAGTCTATAACCAGAGGCTATAACTATATACATATATATAATATTATGAAAAATGAAATGCATATTCATTGTCGAGTATAGTTACAAACGTTATAACTCAACTCGCGTTGAATATATATAGTATGTGTGTGGATTTTTAATTTACAAAATCCATGAGCCTAAGCCTGTCCCGCCTTGAGATGGTACATATATATTGTGAACCGATAATAGAATATCATTGTCACTTATTGTCAATGGATATGTATAACTGTTTTATCATAGATGTCATTCTTCTGCTAAGAAAATCACCGAGTTTTCCTATTTATGTACATAATATACTTTATGGTCTGAGGCTGAGATATTGGCAAGTTTTCTCGCGCATGCGCGGCGATTTTAGCATCAGTAAAGCAAAATTCTCGATAAAATAGGGTGCCTTAGTCACCCTTTAAAACTTTTAAAAATTGTTATGATTTGATTGTGAAAAATGAATGTATAATATGTGAATTTGTGTGTACATGTGTATCTCTCGTCTTGGAGTCTCTTTGTCCGGAACAGATTACATATTTCGATACTTTCCCGCCAATATCACTACTCCACACTACTCCACTACCTTTTTCATCATAATATCTTACCAGAGAGGATATGAGAGTGCTCACGCCCGGGTCTGAGTTGCCACCACTTTTTGGCAGGCTCACGTTTAGCACGGAACAGCTCCTATGCGTACGGTAGAGCTCACTTTTACCACGAAACAGAGACCACACTGTTTTAGCATGAAACAGAACCTTTACTAGCCTGTGGCATAAATCAGAACTAGTTTCAACCGATGCTTCGTGCGATATAACCACGTATCGGAAATTGCTAA
>CM052316.1:20759654-21047824 GCA_028455605.1 Lasioglossum malachurum
CGTTTGGTGGAACAGTGTCAAAAAAAATTAAGTATGCCGGCGAACGGTAGGGCTGCGGGAGGGAGAAATCCGCTCTACCGTGCGCATGGGAGCTGATCCAGGCTAAGCGTCCGCTCTACCGTACGCATAGGAGCTGATCCAGGCTAAGATTTTGTGTGGGGCAGCACTATACCGGAGGCATTGAAAACCCGGGTGTGAGCGCTCTCATATCCTCTCTGTAGATACGTTATTGTTTTGGACGCGCACGCGCGAGAAATCTTGGCCAATCAGCATCCGGGTCATCTCAGCACTGGTTAGTTTGTGATCTAACTTGATCTAAGTTGTTTCTGTTTCACGGAAACGGTTTTATATTTCCAAACACTGAGTACATGAATAGCAATAAATAGGTACGCCATGTCAACTTTACATTCTTTCTTTGAGAAAGCGATTTTAGATTAGAAGTATATGAAATAAACTTTCACGAAGTATGGCATAACGTTTCAAATAGTCTACAGTAGAAGAAACAGCTGTAAAGTGATTCTGTAAAAATCTTTCATATCGAGGTTAGTGTTTTGTGTTATTTAATAAGTAGTATATATATATTTGACATATACATTTGACAATCTGTTGAATTGTTGTATCGCAATAAATTACAGACAAAGTCATTCTTTACGTTTTTTCGATTGTTATTCTTTGCTTCTTTTTCGCAATCATTTGTATCTGTACATATACTGTAGTTTTCAAGTGTTTTATGTTTTATTTGAGTGTTTGGTCGTATGTATTTCTTTGTACTTTATACTATTCTAATAGTTTCATGAATGTAGTGGAAGGTTTAATGATATTCACAGTAACATTACTCTGTGAGATCATTTGAAGTAAGCGCAACAGAAGCTTTAATGATATCAATTAATGTAGTGTTTTATGCTCCTGCAATAATTTAATTTCAATTTTTTTTAAGTATGCATGATTTCATTTAGTTTGTTGGTGGTAAAAAATGTCCACGTCAGAGTCTGGTGTGGGATGTATTAGTGAGGTAACGCTTGCAATTAGTAAAGCAAGGGGTTCTCAATCAGGAACGGTGAGAGCACTCGATAGTCCTGATTCTGATGGATCCAGCCATTCCAATTCATTCACAGTACAACGATTCAACTATCCTGGCAACGACAATGCAAATCCAAATATTTTGCATCCACCGTTAACCAGTGAGGACCTAAGAATACCAATCGTTGGATACGAAGTTATGGAAGAAAGAGCTAGATTTACGGTTGATAAAATTCCAAATTTATTGTTTGATCAGTACACATGAGTATTTGAAGTATTATAATATATTTCTTTCTTAGGTTTACAAGTTACGTGTAGAATTAAAGAATGGAGACTGTTGGTTTGTGTTTAGACGGTACACAGACTTTGTCCGTTTATTGTCCCAACTAAGAAGGCAAAAAGTACCGATTTCACATTTAAGTTTGCCAAGAAAGAAATGGCTCGGCGATAATTTTGCTCCAAGTTTTTTGGAAGAAAGAATACATCGTCTCCAGGCCTTTGTTAATGGAGTTTTAAGCAGTCCTATCCTGATAGGTACGGCCTGTGTCAGAGAATTTTTTTGTTTGGACGAACCACCTGCTTTATCAGATACTGCAGAGGAATCTAGAGTTAGTATTCTGAATGAAATTCCTTTGTACCATTAAGTATTCAATGCATTTATCAAATTTGATCACATAATATTTCTTTATAGGCAATTTTTGAAGCACTAGAGGATACTATTTACCATTTGCGTCAACAATTACGAGAAAGAGATACTGCACTCGCAGCTGAAACAGCTTTATGTAATGAACTTGGGAAAAAATTGCATCAGTTATTAAGGTGAGTAATTACTGTTATAAAATAAAATAAGAATAAAATAAATGGGAATATATTTCAGCGAAAGACAAACCTGCTTAAAATGTGGTGCACCTCAATAACAGATATTACCAATACGACACTAATTAGTATAATTAGGTAACTTCAATTTACTGCATAAGTTTTGTTTCGAATTGTTACACTAAAGATATTCAAAGAGAAGATGTTATATATTAATGGTATAGTTTATGCGTTTGATTGCATGGCATAATTATCATTCACACAAAACAAATCGACATCTACATTACGAAACGTTCCTTAAAGAAATAAGTACATTGAGCTTTCCTACCATTGAATGTAACTTTCAATTCAGTTACATAAAAGCCTTGAACAGGTGCCTTAAAGTAATAATACATGAATCTCTATTTATGTTGTATATTTCATTGATGCAATACTTTGACTATAAAAAGAAAGGATAGTGAGTAAAATACTACATTAACAAAATGGAGGACATATGTCAAAGTATGTTCATCTTTGGTAACGTTTATACAATTCTCTAAACTTTGTAGTATTTTTTACATCATGAGGTTGATTGCATTTTTACAATTATGATTAATATTTATAATATTTATTATTATCACAATATTGTAATAACATCTTTTGTATAGTATGAAAATGTGTTGCTATTACAATATTTTGAATTACAGAGTATATTTATGTACAGATATAATAAATATTGAATATTTCTGTAAATTATATCTTCCATTTTTACATGTTGAACTTTGTGATATAATTAATATTTATTATATCTTAGCGAATTATTTTATAAAACATTTACAATACTGCACAATATTTTAAAAAATTGTTATACTTCTGAGGTAACTTTACAATTAAGTCTTACGGAGTTGCAGAATTTTTCTGTTAAAAATATAAAACTGTATCTATTGATTCTACTGTTCGTATCGTATAAAGACTGAATTTCTGATATGATTTGAATAATGAAAATGATAAGGACAGCAATCTCGTTTTCTTACATCGTCGAAACCCAACCTGAATGTTACGTAAGTGAATCATATTTCGCTATGTACATATGTTAAATGTTAACTACAAAATTACATCACATCAGTCTTCTTTATCAGGAGCAACAACTAAACATAAGGCTTGGATCAGGTATGTGAGCTTGGCTAAAAAAGAAAAAACCAATTCTAAGTAAGACAATTGTACTAGTTACGTTGTATTATGTTGTACTCGATTGTACTCACCTGCTAAACTACTTCTGATCTTCTTATACACGTACGTGTGATAAATGACAAGACCAAATAAAATAAATATTAACGCAAAGAGATATTTAGGAGTTGGCTCGGCCACAATCGGCGTTACAGCTAAGAAAATAGCAATACCCAATACCAACCAAGGTATCACAATCGGCACCTTGTACGGCCTGGGTGCATCTGGCTTTGTCTTCCTCATGATTAGCAAAGACACCATAGCAAGTCCATAAAATACCCAGGTTAAGAAGCTAGCAAACTCGATCAGCGCGATTATATTTCCTACAAGCATGAAAACCAATGCCAGGATGCCCTGGAATGCTACAGCCGCGGCTGGAGTCATTTTTTCCATGTGAACGAAGCTGAACACTCTCGGTACGTGGCCCTCTCCTCCAGCCACATAACAAAGTCTTGATACTCCAAATTGGATGCTTAGACTGCAGCCAAACGTAGACAAGGCAACGCCAAGAGGAATCGCAAAGCCCAACCAAGATGGTAACACTTTGTCAGCCCAGACTACAGCAACAGCTGGTGCACCAACCATTTCTGACATCGTTAATGCAGCCATGTACATTAAGTTCATGGAAACATAGAGCACAGTGATCAGAGGCACAGCGATTAAAATACTCCTGAGTATGTTCACTTCTGGCTTCTGTATCTCTTCTGTAACAATGGCTGCAGACGTCCATCCATCGTAAGCCCATAATCCACTGTAGAATGCCAGGGCTATATCACCCATAGAAGTGGTGGTACCATGGAATGGCTTTTCCAGAAGCTCTGTGTGACCAGTCCAGAGCCACCATGCTCCGCCAGCAATTACTACTATGCAGGCAACAACTTTGCAAACTGTGAATATGTTCTGCATTTTCACATACAGCTTCACGCTTGTCAAATTGATGTACGTGATCAGTCCGAGAGCTAATATAGCTATCAGTTTCTTCAAATGACGCATCGAATCTTCGGGCAGATCGCTTAGATAATGGGAAAAGGGTTGCACACTGTACTCTGCGAATGTCAACATGATCACTGCCACTTCAGCTGGCCTCAGCAGAACTACATAAACCCAGGAACATATGAACGCTGGTATCTGACCAGCATATTCGTGCAAGGGAGAATAGGCTTCCAGGAAATAGGCATACTCGGCGCCTGATCGTGGAACCACTGTACTCAATTCAGCAAAGGCCAAAGCTCCGAGTAGAGATAGCAGACCGCAACTAACCCAAATGATTAGACAGAAACCCACTGATCCTGATCTTTCAAGGGCACTGGTGGGCGACACGAAGATTCCCGAACCTTGAAATAAAAAGATTAAACAATCGCATTAGAGGGTGATTGGAGTATACAAAAATGCTTAGAAAGTGTTAAGTTTAAAAATTAATTAGCAATCAGAGAGTCATTTCACTGTATGTGAAACATAATCCCTGTTCATGTATAATGTAAATCTTTGTTTAAAGAAGTGCTTGTGCTTATACGATTATCAGAGTCAGAGGAGATAAAGTTGTGAGATAAAATAATGATGCAGTGACTTGAAAAGAATTGGTTTTATTATATAATCGCTTATCTCAAAGCCGTAAAATTAATATATTGAACGAGTTTGCTAATTAACAAGTGGTATGATGATTTCAGTAATCAAAAGAATTATTATTGCAACGTAGTTATATAATGCAATTAGTTTGTAATGAACAAGACAATTTTTTCCTGCTTCTTTTGTAAATTATCAACAGTCGCAGTCGTCAACAATTAAGTCATAAAAAATTGTTGCCGAATCAACACAGACAAAGGAAATTATATACCGTGGAGTTAAGAAACTGTCGCGTCTAGCTTATTCAGCAGCATAATCAGTATTGTACGTGTTGCCCAACGCAAGTTTCACCGATATCGAAGGTATGCAAGGAGATCGTTGATAATTTTATTTTCTTGGGAGAAAAATCAGGTTTCGAAACTGTTTGCATTAACTTTCCGTAGCATGCTCCAAATACGTGTTTCGTTACACAGAAAAATTATGGAATCACCGAGAATAACTGTACTAATACTTTAAAATTTAAATTTATATTAATGTTCCAAGATTATAAAAAACTCATTTATATATTTTCAAGCGTTTTTCTGCTCGCAATTCTTAACTCTTATGAATTTAATTGCGAACTTAGTCGTACAAATCACGACTTGAAATGCTTCTTTGGAGATCGCGGCGTTTGCGGACAAAATGAAAGGATGACAGATTTGTCAGTCTGGAAAAGTTGATTAAAATCAGCGAGATGTACTTGAGAACGATGCCTCGTAATACTCATGCGTGTGGGTCAGCAATTAACCTTGATTAACCCTCTTGATTCCTAATCGTGTCAAACTAGTACGCATAATTACTGAAATGTTACGTCAGTTTTCATAATTACTTATATGGGCGCAAACACGGTGTCCGAACTAAATTCTCTCGAACCGAGAAATAAATTATCGACGAAAGACCACCGCCTTCATCGTATTTTTCTTTTTTGGCCCCAATAATCTCGATCGAACCAGATTCACCGGATTACACCGGCTAATCTACGAGAACTTCATCTGATCGTATCGTAATGTCACAGATAAAGAATCGGGGCTTTGTACCCGTGGACTCGGTGAATAAGGGTTACCAAACTGATTGTGATCCTCACAGTGCTCCACTGGATAATTCAACACGATAACTCTTTTTAATCACCTGTACATTCCAAAAATGTGGTAAACAATCGAGCCAATTTTTATTTTTACGCGTGAGCACAAACTATGCTATCCTAAAAATTATTACGTATAACGACGCTAATTTCGTTAGGATAAATGATGTCTAGATTTCACGCTCTCTGAACAAATTTTTTACTGTATACATACATACACCTACCACTGCCAGTCAAATGCGACCGGTTTTATATTTTTCATTTTATAATTATTGAAATTATAAACAAGTTGCTTACGTGGAAATTGATTCGATAAAATTCTGTATCCAAGCATATTGTTGTAAAAATTGCAGAAAATCTAAATGAATAGAGCCTCGTCAGTTTTGCAAACTGAAACATGTTAATCGCTTTTAGTGCACGGTAGGTTTAGTATTAAGTGCTAAACGCTCAAGGTATTATAGCCCACGTGCACCGGAAAGTGTAAGATGTGACATTAAGAAACGACTTTAATACTACTTAATGTTTAAGTCGAGCTTATGCCAAGCTTAATGGATACGAGAAATGCAGCGAGTGTCTCATATAAGGAACAAGTGTACAATATGTATGATGACACCGTTGATACGAATTATTTCGGGATGATTTCGATCGGTGACGAAAATAAATGACAATATCTATTTATATATTTTACTGCCAAACACAGGACAAATCGGCTAATAAAACGAACTGTGACTCTTCCTAGAAGAGATAATATTTATTAAGAGCATTTATCTTGCGATGAGAAAATCCTACGACTTATACTCGGTACGCACCATAGCATTCATCAGGCTAAACGCAACCCTTCGCCGTCGTGAGAATCTGTCGACGTTCTTTGACTCCCTATTAACAAGACCGTAATCGTTATTAGTGTAAAAGCCGAACCTTATTCAGATCCACATAATTATGCAATTACTGTTAACTGCTGTTGAACGCATCGCCGCAGACCTTCAAATATCACAATATTCTCGCTAATTAGTGCATTGAACTGGCAAGATCAATGGCTCGGACCCTATCGAGCGGTTATCTACATCCAATATGTAGCTCGCCGATACATAAAAGGATATTTACACACAATATTCCGTCGCGGTCAATCGCTTCGGACATGGACAGAAAGACAGATGAACTATCCGCTGTGCAAGGCCGGCGAAAAGATTCGCGACTTCATTAGCGGATCATTCAATTTAAATTGTCTGGACCTATAAAGCTGGGTTTCCTAAACGCGTCACGATTTATACCTCATTCGTCGTAATTCGCAGAACTCGGCGGCGTTTAGGGAATCCCAGCTTTAGCAAGAACTTGTGTCGGTTCGGTGTTGATCCTCGATCGCTCACACTTTAACCGGTTCGGCAACACGTGCTTCAATCCAAATAATTGCTCTCGCACGCGCCACCGCGTAATTCGGTGTCGGATGCGCCGCGTGACTCGAACGCGCGTCAAACATCGGTCAACGTACGTAAAACACGCCGGTGTTTTCTAAACTAGAACATTTCTCACGAAATGCGTCCGCACACGGTCTTCTAATCGTTTCTTTCGATATCTTCACAGTTCGAACATTTTTAAGAGATCCGTTTTCAATACATTCGTCGAATTAGATAATTTCGAAGAAAATTCGTTTATTTAATCAGTGTACCAGCAATGGTACACGTTACACTATCCACTTAGGCCGCGCGTACCACTGGTAGCGTATTCAATGCGCTAAAAACATATATTTTATAACAAGTTTGAGGCTGCAGAATATATTTCCACCAAAAGCATACGATTTATTTTACGGTTTCAATGATTATATAGACAAGGGGTTAATTGTCGAGCAAAAACGGTTCGGCAAGGAACGTGTTAAACATTTCTGCAGCCATTGTTTTTGTTTTAGCAATGCCAGAAGCCTTGAACTCTTTTTGCGTACCGTTCGATTCTTATTTCATGTTTCTGCAGCAGAAGGTTGTTTTACCCACGTTTATGCAACGAGTACATTTTTACCGAGAGCTACAGCTCGCCGTTCGAAAGCTCTCCCAGTGAAATACCCGAAGAGCCTCCGTTATGTAAGTTCTCATCATCGATAACACGGTGCGGAGCTCGAAACCTTCGGTAGCTGTATTAAGCGTGTTAGTAATCGCTCAGCTGAAACTTCGTAATCGTTTGCACAGTTTGAAAAACGAGATTGAGACAATCGGAGGAAGACGCTGGGAGTAGGAAGACCTTACGACACGCGCCGCGAATGGTCGAATTTCAACTTGCTGTATCAGCATTCCGGTGCTTAATCTGCTCGATAGTTACCGTTTCGCGACTGTGCGGCATCGGAAGTGACGCTCTGTCCTGTGCGGCTAAAAACTCGGTACAACCGCCTAAAACGACTTGTGTCTTTCACGAACAAATTTCAATTCACTTGAAATCAACGAATTGCGTTTCATATTATGAGTCTAGAAGTTGAAAATGATTTTTGCCCGGAAGAACGCGCGCGGGCCAGCAGCTTCTGACAAAAGCATGCTCGCGTCTACGGCGATTGTAATTTAAGAAATCGGAAGTGGTTCGTTGCTATTCATGTAGCGCTTCTGGTGTTATAATCGAAAAGATTGGTCGAACCTAGCTCGTTTCTTACCGATCATGACAGCTAAAATGATGCTGACCGCGCTGAAGAGGCCCAGCTCCCGTTTCAGCGCGATCTTCCCGGCTCCGTTTTCCTGGTCCTGTGCCATTTTCCGGGCTGCGTTCACGGGTGTAAATCACGAGGAACAGGGTGAACCGATGTTTTCGATCGTACGGGCACGATTCCGCGATTCAAAAGTCCATCTTTTGGAGCAGCAAGCCGATTTTCTAGGCCGAGTTCGACCGGCGCTAATTCCGCGCGACGGAGACACGACGAATCGGCTGGCTTCCTCGAGCCAGATCGAAGACCGCGTGTGACGTTATCGGAAGATGTCCAGACCGAGACTGAAGTGTTAACGGGTCAGCTGGCCGCTTATTTTTACGGGCTCGCAATGATTCCCCTGATAAGGGTACCCCGTACCCCGTGCAACGACAGTCGTTGCCAATATCTGTCACGATCGGTAGCCGAGACATCGTCCACTAATTCTAAAGGGGGGACAGCCTGCGGAACCGATTCGAAAAGAGTCTAAGATAATGCTTCTTGTATACTAGCCGGTGGTACAGTCACGATGGTACACACGGCTGACGGAATAGTTTTTAACGAGCGCCAATAGATATGTTTACGCCGAAAATTGCGGATCAAGGCGAAATCTTAGAGCGAGCTGAGATCGGCGAGATTTTTACCAAAAGTGTTTAGTATACTAATTAGAACCGCAGAGGATGCACGGTTCGGATGAAACTGTTTTTTAAAGGTGAAGCGAAATCTCGGAAAATAAAATGTTGCCATTTCAGCAATCTGATGTGTTTACAATTAAAATGTTTTCATTTGAACGATCTGATATGAAATATTTTTTGGAGTTTAAACGTGTATTTGAAAGGTTTCACGAGGAAACCCTAATGATTGGCACAATCGATTCATTTTTAACTTATTTTTAATCCGAAAAATTAATATATATCAATTAAACGTGTTTTTAAATATTTTTATTTTAGTTGTCAAATATTTTATTTTCCAAGATATAAACATATAGAGGCACGACTCAAAATAAAGTGGACTTGTGGATTTTTGATCATTATAGATTAGTGTTAGTATTAATTGCTTAATTATTTGACTTTGATACGTTTAAAGGTGAATTTTAGTGTAGGAGTTCTTTCTTGTTTGAAACAATTCGCATCGCATATTCTTGTACAAATATCAGGTCGCGTTAAGTATATGAAACTTGACAAATGTGTTTGAAATTTGTGTTTTATTTGTCAAGTTTCATACTTAATGACCTGATACTTTACATTACAGTCATTTCATAAAGAGTAATTAACCAAGCGTCATTTCAGCTACTCAATTATCCATCAACAATGAGTCACACTCTCCATCCTCGAACTATAGGTTCAGATAATGATTTATGGGTATTGTGAAAGTGTTTAAGGGCCATCAACATGGCGGAGTTCTAGAGTGCGTCATCATTCTGGAATTGGTCGAATATTTGGGAATGCGGTCTTGAGGTATTGTCAAAAATGGGTAAATTCGATAAGATAATACGGTTGAAGCAATGGACAATATCTCTGTTGTTTCTGTCCTCTATCGCTAATGGTTTAACCGGAAAATTATATATTATTCGCGGTAATGGTGTGCGTCACTCTGGCTTATCAAACTCAGATTCGCATGGATGAACGGTAAGGCAAGGTTTAAAGCCGAATACAATGATGTTTCCTGCAGTTTCGCGTGAGCGTATTGTTCGTAATATTTTATTTTTGAATATATGAAATTTCGAACATCAAAATTTCTCATTCGCTGCTACGCTCTTCTGTTCGTCTTATTCCCCGCCTGAATATGCTGCTTTCGCTAAATCTTACAGGAAAATGATGTCACATCGCAAACAAGGAAGATATTTATACGCTGAACTTTGATTTTAATTATCACATGCTTCCACAACGTTGAATTAACCCTTTGCACTCAGAATTATTTTTCAATATTAATTGTGTTTTATTTGAAATTTACTTCCTTGAAATTTAGTTCCTTGACTGCTATACTTATTTTAAAAAATTTGTTTACTAATGATATTAAATATAGCTCTCAAACTTTCTTGTAATTTATATATATTTATGGAACTTATATTTATTTTTAACACTAAACCTACCGAGCCTTAAAAGTAACTGGTACATTTTCCCTTAGAAAAATAACAAGATTGGTTTTATTTAGACTTTGCGCGGCTCCAATTGTAATACGTGCTCTACTAAAGATACAACCATTTCCTATGAAATCACTTTTAGAATTTCAATAATTGTAAAATAAAATATCTGGAACCGGTCATTTTGACTGTTGGTGGTTTAGAGTTAACTAAAAAATAAGAAATTAAATAAATAAAGGATAAGAACCACACATAAGAAAAATGTAAATGAAACGGGTTTTTATATGTATGCATACATATAAAAACCCGTTCCATTTACATTTTTCTTTCTCTGAGTCACACTCGACAAAAGAGTGCAAAGTATAGACAAAATATATACTTGTCTCTATATTGTAGACATTTTTTAATGAACAACATTTACGATTCAATCAAACAAAAAGTACCCATTATCGTACAGGTACTTACGATATTCGCGAATACTTTCTTGCATTACTATTTATGTCTTGTAATCTAAGAAGCTAAGACATGTATATCTATCGCGATAGTCAACTATCGATTAAGATTGTAAAATTAAATTAGGATTACGATCGCAAATAAAGATTGTAAAATGCGCGATGTAATATCTGCTGTTATCTCGACTGAAGATAATAAGTTAATGGAGCATAGCCTAGCATAGCAGTGCCTAGCACACGTGCCTCCCCAATCCAAGAATATACATATATTTTGACATGTTCCGGTAAATACATTTGTTTCTGTTTTTATCTCGATAATTTTTCGTCGTTTTTCGTACGCTGATTGCTCATCGAATGGAACATTTGCTGATGATGAGAATGGACCGACGTATCTCTGTCATTTCTATTTGATAGACCGTTTTGCATGTCGGTGTTGATTTACTTTGACAAATAATTTAGGTTAAGGTGTTATACTGGACACGCGTGTAGCCTATCGGCCAGCGCTAACCGTTTGATTAGCGATGGAAGATGAAAAGGAAAAGAAATGTGAGGACGAGGAGCCCGGTGAATTTTATTTCGAATCGGATCATCTAGCGTTGAAGGGGAACAAGGATTACACTACCCTTTTGAAAACGATTGTTATTCTGGAAGCTCAACGTGCACAGGCTATAGAAGACCTGGACAAACTGCTATCTATCCGTTCGAAAGCACTAAAAGATCCGATATCGTTCGTAGCACAAATTCAGAATGGTGAACTTCCAGAATTACCAGGACCGCAGAAAATCGCAGAAATTCCTTACATCGACTGGTCGCAATATAACATAGCTGTACCCGATATGCGTATGAGACCACAGACCAGGCATGGACACGTCTTGCCGAACGTGCAAACAAAGACCGAACAGGAAAATGGAAAAGTACATCGTCTTTTTATATACTGAATATAAGCTACACTTCTGGTAATCTGTCTAATAAAATCTTCTGTTCGAAATGTTTAGATTCTAGTACGAGGACGAGCTTTCGATGAGAGTAAACCCGAAACGTTTAATCAATTGTGGACGGTGGAGGAACAGAAAAGATTAGAAGAATTGCTGATAGAATATCCACCGGAAGAAGTAGAAATGAGACGGTGGACCAAAATAGCAAATGCTTTAGGTATATTCTCTATGAAGATTCCTTTTTCATTGTGTCGTTTCAATTCCTCTTTGTTTGATAGGCAATAGAACACCAAAACAAGTTTCTAGTAGAGTCCAAAAGTACTTTATTAAACTGTTGAGAGCTGGGCTGCCTATTCCTGGTCGTGGTCCTAAAATGAAATTGGATGCTAAGAAAGGAATAGGTCACAGGCATCAACGTGCTAACTATTCCTTGTTCAGAAGATCTACATTTTTCCCACATCAAGATATGTCTTTCACAATGCCTGACGAGAGTAAAGAACAAACAGTTACAGAGGAATCTGTATGTATTCAATTGTATACTATAATGGTAAAGTAAATCGCAATATATATAGTTATGGGACTATAATCAATGTCTACAGGAGGATGATGCTGGGAACAGTATTATTGAAGATAATCCTGAGCTGAGGCACATAGATTTGTTGAGACAAGTGAAAATCGAGAAAGAGGAGAGTTCCTCTGCAGCATACAAACACGTTGGATACAAGGTACATAAATTATTAATTTATTAATAATTACAGATTTATTTTAAGGAGACAATTACATTTGTTTATAGTGTGCATTGTGTGGGGAAGAGCCTTTAACAGGCACAAGATGGCATTGCACCGAATGCCAAGATGGAATGGATTTATGCAGTGACTGTGCGGTAGCACAGTTGGAAACTGAAAAACCATTACACGACCCATTACACAGACTGATTTCCTTAAAACCGCCACAGTATAGTAGGAGTTATGACTTAGATTACTTTCCGCAAAGTTTTAGCAATTCCTCATACAATTACTTAGATCCGAATTTTTTACCCGAATAGCAATTATTTTGTCAGTTTTCTCTAACTTTCTTATTGTTTTTACGAAGGTAGTGCTATAAATAATACAGTAATAAACTGATGACAAATATGTCCGTAATTACGCGTGTACAATCCTTGATTGTTCCATTTGTACCCTGTTCGATTCGACGATTTTGTTGCTTTCAAATTTTAAAGCAATTTTTTCTTTGTACTTGTGAAACGTGCCGTTTTTTATATTTTCTCGAATGAGTTTAAAGAATTCGAGATACTGATGAACGTTGTGTCTGGAAATGAAATTTTGTATAGCAGACACCATAAGAGAACACGTAAATACATGGAGAAGTACTCACATCATTAATAATACTCCAAGAAGCAATTCTTTGGTGTTTTGTAAATGGTGTATGTAAGCCCTAGTGTGATTTTTGCATGTAAGACATTCACAGTGGGAGCATATTGGAGAAAAGTCATCCTTATACCTACCGCGAAATAATAATTAGAATAAAATTGTAATAGTAAATTCAATCAATATATTCGTTTACTGGCATTACCTTTTCTCTTTGAACGATATTATATGTGATATGTTATTACAGGTATTGTGATCACACATAAACGTTACAGCTTCTGCATTCTGTGCAGTTACATAAGGATACGATGTATCAAATATGTCTACACCTAATTCGATAAGGTTTAATACTGTTAGTGGATTCCAGCATCCCATTGACACCTTCATTTTTTCATTTGGCAAGAGGCTCTGAAATAATTACTGCTATCATTTGATCATTTATATAAGAAAATCTCTCACTTACAATAGTTTGTTTTACTATTTCCTCAATTGTCTCTGGTACAATATTTTGTACATTTGGTCCATTGTTATGTAATCCATCTATTACATACCCTATCACAGGTTTGTCTTTTAAATAATCAATTGATTCTAATCTAGCATCTACATCATAGCCACCTTCAACAGCAGCCAATAATCCTATTGATTTCAAACTTTCAGACTTGCTATGCCTAGATAAACATTGTTCAAACATTGTATTACTACGACACACAGCTTTCTTAGCTCTTTTTCTGGTACTATTGATGTTAGTATCCCCGTCGCATAAAGCAACATAGCAATCTGGTTTAAATATTTCGACCATATCCATATATGCATCTGCTGACATTATGTGTCTTCCGCCCCTCGACCACACAGCAATGGTATCAAGCTTTTGGAAACCTGATCGTGTTAAGACAGCTGGATCGGTAATTGAAAGAAAATTTATGTGTTTCTGAAAGAAAATCATTAATCAGCAATTAATTATAGGATAAAAATTTTATCCAAGTAAAAGTTTATTTCAATTTGATAAATAGACAGCGGATTTTATGCATGAGTGGTTGAAATTCAAAATTGTTGGAAAATTAAAAAAATTGAGGATGTCAATATTTAGTTTCTATTCCTTGCAATCGATGCAGACAATTTTTATTTTGCATAAAGGTCTGCAGTCTAATCATGACATAAGAAAGTGTTGTCGAAAATTTGGAATAATATAACAAACCTGCATACTAACAAAATCTGCAAAACTAATACCAATCTCTTCCAATGCTTCACACATTAGCATTGTTGAAGGTAATGAAACAGACAGAAATTGTGGTTCCATAGTGACCATTTCGAAAACTTCATTGGTTAAATGCGGCACAACGCCTCCCTGAATGAAAATTAATTATTAGGAAAGTGTTTTATTTATTTCCAATTTAATATGATTCGATAATTACTTTCGTATAAATAAGAGGAAGTGGCGTTTCAAAGCAAAGCGTAGGATTCCTTCTGAAATCTGTCAACGTGCCAATACGAGCGGCACAAGCATCTGTCGAGTTGGTCAAGAATTTCATGTTAATTGATATTACTATACATAATTTGTACTATAAACTGATTTAATTAAGTATTCCTTTTAAAGCTACTAAAAATACTTCATGGTTCTATTCACTATAACCTCACTAATTGCCACATGACTATTTAGATAGGATTTAAATCTTAGACATAGACAAGATCAGTATAAATAGACATTACATCATATGGGCTTTTCTGTCTAGGCCTCGGGAGGCTCTATGTTACCGATCGTTCGGTAACATCGAGGTGCTAGCAGGTTTATCCATCGGCTGCCGCAGCACAAGCGAGGTATACAGCATAGCAGTGGACTGATATCTAATATAGTTGTGTTGTTTGTATTTATCTGTGACCACTAAGGCCCCACCCCACCACTATACCGGCACTGGCAGAGAGAGGGTAACTTTTTCCCCCCAATTCGTACTACCTCAACTCATTTGGCTACTCTCTATTCTGGATTCTGGTCTGCAATATTGCAGTATAAGTCTAACTGTGTGCCGAGTTTCTTTGAGCCAGTCTACATTCTTGTTATAATTATTTAGTATAAGCAATGTACATGTAAAATACAAATATTTTATGTATAAATCGACCATAAATAAATAAAGACAATGCAATAAAGAAACGTACTTGCGTATATATTTATTTAACCACCAACTTCTCCCGAACGTCCGACTTGTCGTCGAGTTAAACTACTGAATTTTCGCGGCACCTCTTTCGATGTCATATACTCCTAATACAAAACTCAATTTTCGAGATTTTTGAAAATTTTCGCCAATTTTTGACCGTCTGACTTGTCGTTGAGTTGCACTACTGAATTTCGTGCCACCTCCTTCGATATCATGTTCTCCTAATACAAAACTCAATTTTCGAAAAATCTTGTAAAATAGAGGTTCGTATTAGGAGAACATGATATCGAAGGAGGTATTCGAAATTCAGTAGTACAACTCAACGACAAGCCAGACGGCTGAAAATGTGCGAAAATTTAATTTTCGAGGTTTTCGGAAATTTTTGAGTGTCTATTAGGAGAACGTGATAGTAAAAGAGGTGGCATGAAATTTTTGGGAAACCCCGGAAAGTGAATCGTGTGTATTCGGAGAATATGATCGTCTCTTAATGAAAAATTTTCGAATTTATTGAATATCCAATTTACAGGCTGGGGAAGAAAGAACACATTAACTGTCGTAACTAATATTCTTTATTTTTCACAAAAAAAATTACATAAGAGGACACTTTATTCTTGTACAAACTGTCACTGAACGGTAATTGAAATATACGGTCCATCAGTGTGTGAGCCCCTGGGGGACCACCGATCGCGGGAAAACCAATCTTAAATTAGAAATATAAATTTTAGATGACTGAAAGTTTCGATGGAAATTCCAATTAGGATGTCAAACATAAGAGAATCGACGGTGTTCGTTGAATTAACAGTTGAAGGTAAACAATAAAAAGCATTGAAGAACCCCTGGCCCAACCCGTGTTATAAACCGAATTACCCTCACAAAAGAGGTGAAACTTACGATTATTGAAAGTGAGCCAGGTGGATGACCCATGGTCATCTCTGGTCAGTCCACGACCTTCCTGGTCCCGGAGTCCGTCCGCTTCTGCCGGAATCCGCATCCCGACGCCCGACTGACTGACTAAGCACCGAGCTCAAACAGCGCGTGCACAAACTGATTTTCCTTTCGCGTAGGAAGTATATTTTGAAATACAGGAAAGTTGTCATTTTTAGCTCACATCGCCAGTTCCGAGCAGGGACAGAGATGGTGTAGGAAAACTATTTTTAGAGGGAAAGTATTAGGTTGGAACTATCGTTCCATGAATAACATGATAAGTTACCTAAAATATGGCAAAAAGTAATAATAGAAGAGAATGGAAAATATGTTACTGCTATCGTAAGACAACGCGTCCTCGTTTGTTCAGCATTTCGGTGACACAATTGAATCCGTAAACGCTATGTAATAATTTAAAAACACAATCCTGTGTTGCTTGTTAGGCAAAATTGTTCTGATACTTGAACGTCCTATCACTCGAATATTCTGATCCGACAATCCAGATTCTATTGTATTTATTTACATTACTCCCGACATAACCGTCTTCCCTATACAAGGTTGCTTCGTTTATATCTCGACGTCGGCTAACAGAGACCAACCATACCGAGAAACATAAATTTAACGAATTCCTTTCTTTCGTTTCCCCCAATACACGAAGCAAGTTAAACAAAGATATCAAGTAAATAAAAAACGCGTATTCTCTCTGAGGGCAGCCCCAGTTTGTTTTATAATCAGGTCGCAAACGGCTAAGTTAATTTCTGTCGGAATTAAAGAAATTAGGAGTTTACGCTTTGCGAGTACCGGAACTCTCGGCACGCGATTGTAATACGTAATGCTTTGGCGCGGGAAAATCGATTAAAATGATCACAGAGCATTTCCACTGCCTTTTACCAATCGTTCTTCACCGTTAAATTAGCCCGGACATTAATTTTCTATGACCTTCTCGCTCGTTTTATTCCAAGAGCCAATCGAGTCGGTCCTAGCAAACGGATTAACAGAAATTACTGAAAATCGACCAAAGAAAAAACGTGCAACCGTAGGCGACAAAAAATTCTTTTAACCCGCCGTGTTTCTCGATTACGACAGTGTGATTGGGATAAACATATAAGGTGTTTCGCAAAAAAAGCTTTTATTTACATTTCTTGTTCCTCGTTCGTTAGCGCTATTAGTTAATCTAAAATTGCAATTAAAATCCCACGAAAAAAAATCGATCGCATTCACACTGATCACGTTTGCCGTGTGGAATGTTTTTCTTTTCACATAATAAATACAGCTTTTTTTCCATTTCTTCACATAAATTAAAAACGAGTCTTGCATTTACAACTGAGAACGATGTTACAAGTGTGTGTATATATTGTCGAGAGAACGAACACCGTGACTCTGATGAGCGCCACTATTGAATGTCACACGTCTTCGGTGCAGCAGTAAGAAAATAGCGAACTTTCAGATCCGAAGGATTGAAAATTTTCCTACGAGACTTGCAACAATAAAAATCGGTCATCTCACAACCTAATACCGGTTTCGCTCGTCTCTGTTATTACCCGCAGTGATCAGTGACTTCGTGTTCGATTCAGTTTGATTCCGTTTTTCGTGTACTTTCGTTTCTTGATATAACACATGTACAATACTTTTTTTTCTGATACATGTAAAAGCTATGCCGAAACTACTAATGCTCAGGAACGCTGCCGTTTATTAAGAATGACAAATTCTTATCGACACCACTCGCAATCTTACACATCCTCACAGAGTCACTGTGTTCGTTCCGCCAATTCTATGTACGACGCCGTGTACATGCACGCCTCGTACATTGGTAAACGTGTGTTTTTGTACGTGTGAATCCCATGGGGTGGGTGCGTATTGGATAGAACCTGCACGAATTCTATCGCAACGATATTTAATAATATCTACTCACGACGAGCCCGTATACCTTATTTACAATGTCCATATAAACATATACACTGCGCTTTACCGCTTAAACCTATTATCGATATACGAAGTTGAAGAAGGTAGAAAGTACTATTTTGTACCTTAGGTTCTGAGGGATAAAAAAAAAACACAATTAGACGTGTACAGAACGATTCTGACCGGACCGTCGACGTAAACGTTTCACGTAGCAGCCTCTACATATATGTACCTCTGTAGACTTCCGCTAAAGTCAAATATACATTTCGCAATAATCCTGATCGTTCTCGGTCAACGAACTCATCGATTTCAAAACCATTCGCATGCAGGTTACCATGATAATTTCGAAATGAGCTGAGCGTGTGAGCTTTATACGTAATCGGGTTTCGATTTCGAGGGGCACGTCGACGTCAACGGTCCTGGCAACGAAAGATCGGAGTTAAAAGTAAACTGTTACAAGAGAAATGAAAAAGTAGGATCTAGGGGAACGGGGAAGGGGAGAGGGGAGAGGTTTAAAACAAACTAATGCTGGCCTGTGTGCGAAGATCAATCCTTCGTGGTCTCCGACGCGGAGAGGAAACATCGTTACGTGGTTGGTCGCTCGACATATTGAACTCGTTTAACAGAAATCGTTGATATCCGTCCCTACGAGCGAACGCGAGTAGTAGCTCCTAAGTGGCTACACCGACGTAACTTAATATATATATATATATATATATATGTATATATTTAACAGGGAATCCTTATTCGAGCCTTAACCTCTAAATAAATCTTACAATTGGACTGAGTGATAAATTATTATCGACTGTACAACGCCGTAGTCTTTTTCTTCTTCTCCTCCATTGTTTGTTTTTTTTTTTGTTTGTGTTTGCTAGTTCACTCTTCCCATTTCGTCGTTTCTTGCCGTTTCCGGGATTTCGCAGCGTCCGAATCGCAGAACAGACGACGACTCTCTCCATAGTACGCGTCTGCTTCGTTTTCATTTTTGGACCACGTGAATGTGTGTTTCCACCTCGTTATTTTTTTCTTTTCCTTATTTTTTCTTTTATTCTCTGTTCATTACAAAATATACTTCCTCCTGTCGATCGCGATCAGCGGTCTAGTGGGATCTCGAGGAAGATGACATGTGTATCGGTGTGCAAGCGCTTCTGCACGGTTTTTATCATTCGGAACAACTCAACGAACAGTATAGGAGTACACCGGGACACTATCCACGAAATGTCCGTGTCATCAAATCATTCCGAGTCCGACCGGGCCGCAGCCTTTGCCAGGAGAATAAGTAGGAAGTTACTGGCAAGAAATTAGACGAGATAGAACTCTATTCGTTCGGCACATGATCGTCTTACAAACATTTCAAGCCGTTCGGATTTTTGTGTAGAGGAGGAATGAGCGATGCAACCGGAAGTAGACGGAATAATTATTTAAGATTGCAGAGTAGACTGATATTTTAAGAAAGTGCGCGGATCAAATAAATAATTCTTTCAGTGGTAATAATCTTTGTGGATACAAAACATATAAAAACAGTACTGAATTCTGTCGAACTTTGCGTTTTAGTATTTTCTGAAAATGTCTATAAGCAATAAGTGCATAAAACTCCGCAGTCTATATTTTATGTTCGTAGATTTACATCCATTTATGTGCGTAAGTAATACATCAATTTTGATTAATTTTAATCACTGGAGTGCGGTTTCGATGCCTTCATAACAACAATCCACACAATCTAAGAAGACACACTGTTCTGTTACTTATTACAATTATTAAGAGAAGTACATTCGTAAAGTAAATGCGCAATCTATTGATCACCAACCGAATATTCCATGAAGAAGGAACACAAAGAAAATTGTGTTCTACAGTTTCCATTCACTTTAACGCATAGAATCACCTGCTCTTCGGCCACATCGCTCATCACGTGACGTTCTGCTTTCAACAGCATACACGATTTCGGAATTTCCGGTATTCGTAGAACTTCTACGTGCTTTTATCGAGCGCGCAAATTTGGTTTTCATTTACATATGATTTCGATTAATTGTAGAACGGTCGTCCGGACGAATAGAATCCCATCGGGTCTGAGAATAGCACCGTGCATTTTCACAAATCACATTGGCGCACCGATACGTTCCACAGCCGAGTTTCTTACTACTCGAAGGAAGGAAAAACGAAAGAAAGCATGTCTCCTATAGGTCTCGCGAGAGATACAGCGTTCATTAATCACATGAACCTTAATAAGTACCAAGTGCCTAATATAAGGTCAAGAATTCGAGATACCCTGAACTACCCACGTAACAGGTAGAGGAACTCTGACGCGAGTTCGCCGTATACTTTTTTTTCTCGTTTTCTTCTTCATCATCGTCATCGTCATCGTCTCCTCCTTCTCCTTCTTCGTCTTCTTCTTCGCTTAATTGAGAACGTCAAATAAATATCGATGCCATACGGCCAAGGATTCGTCGGCTCGGACGTGGATGCGAAGCAGGAGAATGCGAATGGCAAGTAGGTATCTATACACAGGACATATCTTACATAGAATAAGATAAAATTAGTTCAAGGTTTTTAGACCGTAGTCGCGACAGCCTGGAACATCCTATTTGTTTCGTTGACGAGAGTGGCACAAGCATCTGCAACAAACTGAAACAACACGCATTCAGTGATTTTGCGCTACCATTTTAAAAACTGGTTTTTTTTTCTTCCAGTTATGAATGACATATATTACGGATAAAAATGAATATAAATAGCAAATGAACTATGAACAAGATATATTAATTGTTTAAATGGCAGCGTAACTTGTGGTTCGGGCAGTGTAGATTTTATATTAGAATATTACTATTCTACTTTATCTCACGATCGTTTTTCGATTCTATTATCTAACAAAAAGTTCTACGGCTGTTCGAGGTAAAATGAAAATAATCTTCTCTCCGTTACCGTAAAAATGGCGTAACTTTTCAAAGACCAATTAACACTTCAACTTCTTTTTACTTCTCAGCTCATAATCACCGCTTCCCTACTCTTTCAGAACTGCTACTCTAAATCGGAAGAAACCGCATTATCTCCCATCATCATTAAGCTACAAAATCCTCGAAACTATAGTCCCCGGTCTCCTCGTAGGAGCGGGAGCCGTGCTCACTAATTCATTGTTTCTATTAAATTATATTCGCCGCTTCGGGGAACTTTAGATCCCGCGGTTTTAAGTCAATTTTCTTTTTTATCAACTTCCATGGTAAGATAAAACGGTTGCGGGAACTTCTACAGGGGTCGTAAAGAAATGGAACGCGTAACTTTTTTAACGTCGCCGTTCCATCAATTAGTGGATCGTCTGAATGGCAATATCCACTTCGAGAAAAAGTCATGGGAATTATTAAACTATGCGGGTTAAAAATATTCTGTAACTGTTACGCGAACGGTGTTCTTAACAAAAACCGATACCGAGGGTGTCATAAAAGAACGAACAAATTCTGCTAAAATTTTATATAGATTACATATCTTACTCATTTTTCATAATAGCAGAAATTGATTAACTGTCGTGACTTCATCACTGTTGATAAAACTGTTTAGTCTACTAATTTCTACTGCTTTAAACGAATTCAGGAATAGTGTATCTTGGTCAATGAAGAACCTCTTTCCCGTTCTGAATGAATTTCGCTTATTCGAGCAGTGTCGCTCGATTCTGTTCCTTGAGTGGCAGCGCGAGTACTTAGGTGTGCGAACTCACCGAGTCAACGATGGAACAATATCGCTATCTGGCGACGGGATCGGCCAGACTTTACGTGTTGTTGTACAGCTGATGATGAGTCGGGTGTTGACTCGGGTGTGGGTGTTGCAGCGAGTGTTGATGCTGACTCGGATGTGGGTGTTGCAGCGAGTGTTGATGCTGGTGTTGATGGGGGTGCGGATGGGAGTGTTGATGCTGCAGGGCCGGATGTCTCGCGTTGAATCTCACGCTGCCAGCCAGCGAGCTTCCTCTGCCATGGGTGCCAACCACGCTGGGCGTATCGGACAGCTCGTCGTCTTCGGCTCCGAGACTTCGGAACCTGACGAACCCGTCCTCGGCGACCAGCATCGTCGATCCCGTGGTCGGCGTCTGCTCGTGCATCCCCTGCACAGGCGTATGCCGGCCCCGGCTCTCGGAACTCCTCAACGTCTGTATCCCATTGCCGTGTCGGTTTAACGAGCCGCGACCTTCATGCGGGAAATGGCCCATGGTGCCCGACTTGCGAATGGAATGTCTCTCGAAGGTACCTGCGACAATGACAATGCTTAGCATACCGTTCCACCTTTGTGCCTCGCGAAACAACTGGACGATCTTTCTTCTTTCGTTTTGCCTCGTTCTCCGAGACGGCTCACTTTCTCGTTTTCTGGGTAATTTCAATTACTGCGGAATAATTGTTAGACTCTACGGGACCTAGAGTCCTATTAACCTACAGTCTTCGGCGAACTGCGGCTCGCGAGCCACATGCGACTCTTTGGCTACTTGAGTGTGGCTCTTACACGAATGACGTGTTTAAAATTAATTTATTTTACTTTAATTTAAAAGCGTTTCACTACACAATTTTCAGTCACTCAGTGTGTTATATCTAAATTCAAATTCAATTATAGTTTTATTCGGTGTACCAGTTTTAACAGACTTCTAAAAAACTCTCTTTTGACTAATGAGTTTGCCGACGACTGGTCCAGGGTAACAATATTGACTAGAACAAACTATTTCCCGTACGGTAAAGAAGGTAACCGAGACGACCACACTGTGGATCTTATGCATTTCTAAATGAAGACTACCGGTACATTATTTACAACCGATTACAATCACTAAGAAAAGAAATCAATTTCTATGTAACTTCCTTTTGTTAACGTAACGATCTAATTACTGTTAAACATCTTGGAGCAACGACAGGCCGATCTGCAGGTTCGAAGATGACGAGAAACGCTTATGTCGCGATTTTCGATATCGTTAGCCAGGTAGCCAGCATTTCAAGCACCTCTCAAAACACGAGTAAGTAGAACGACACATTGTTCCATGCGACCTAATTTGATGCTTTACGTTCTGCGATCAAACGATTCAAGTATTTGAATATCTCTGTTCAAACATCTTGTCCGCGCAATTCTGCCCCCCGACTCATGCAAAAACACATAATAGAGTGTGCTTCCCTTACGTTCATAGAAGCTATCGATTCGATGCGGAATTGATAAGGTATCTATATTCGACCAGACTTTGCAACGTTAGAAATGTCTCGTACGAGACAGCTAGATTATATCGCTGATTCGATTTTTCAACCATCTTTCGAACTTCATTGTTTAATCATATTGCAATACATAATACATATAGTTGTGCAAGTATCTAAATCGGATTCTCAAAGAGAAAAATATATTGTTAATGATTTAAAAAATCTTCGTCCTCAAAAGGTTAGACTCTATCGACTTCAGTGCTGATCTTTAATCAGACCTGAAGCATCAGAGAAGCTATAGTTTCTATTTCCGATTCTTCTTCGCAAGAGCCACCCTTCGATCAGCGAGGCGTATGCACACAGTCCACCGAAGAATTTCATATCGCGATACCACAAGGACTATAGCGAGCCGTCTAGGAGGAGAGGTTGATTTAGGTCGGTTGGGTCGATACCTGATATGTTCAAATGCTCGGGTAGCGTGTTCAGCGGGAAGCTATCGTCGTAAACCTGTTTCCCGGTTCTCATCGTGTAATTCTGGATCGCCTGGTTGGTGCTGCAGATAGCCGGATAGAGCACGTCGTCCATGTTCTCCGTGGACGTGGAGCTGCCGCACGGGAACAGTGCGAACCCGGAGTGGACGGTGTGCTGTTGCAGCTGCTTCTCCCTGAGGGGATACTGCGATAGGCTGGCGACCCAGGCTAGAAGTCCGCAAACAGCTAGCTCGAGGAGTCTGACAGAGAACTGCCAGCCCCACCAGAGCCACGGGTAGGACTGTGGTCGTTCTTGAACGTTGCCGAAGATGCCGTACAGTTGCACGAAGCCCATCAGTATGAAGAATAGTGCGGTGGCGATGCTGGTGGTGATGGCAGTGCTCAAGGCCACGGTGGTGGGATCAGCGCCAACAATGTGATTGGCACCGGCAGCTTTGTTGCTGGCCACGTGGATCTGCGAGCGCACCACCCGGTAGACATACATGTAGCCTAGGCCTAGGGTGACGCAGACGATGATGTAGATGCACTGGCAGATCAGCGGCAGGATCTTCGCCTCGTCCTGGTAGCCCAGCACGTGGGTGGACACGTGCAGGGAGACGCAGAGGACGATGTGCACCGTGGAGGATAGCACCAGTGCAGCTGGCGAGAGGAACTTATTGTTCAATGGCGGCGCCTCCGAGCAACGGGCCAGGTAGAGCACCAGGGTGGCAAACGCGGTGGACAGCAGAGGCGCGGGCAGATACATCAGCACCCGGGACAGAGGCTCTGGCAGTGAGTGGCCTAGGTTGTACGCGTCATAGAAAAGATGGAAGCACCTCAGGGTGCAAACGGTGGTGAGCAGCAGGTGGACCGTGAGGAAGTAGGATTGGGTGAGTAGGTTGGTCGCCTCGTTGAAGCGGACGATCTTGTAGATCGAGTAGAGGGCCATCAGGGTGAACATGATCGCTGCGACGTAGACGTGCAGGGACCAGGCTATCCGCCACGTGGACTCCAACGGATGCGGATTGACCTGGGGCACGTTGCGGTCGTTGTCCTCGTTGGGCCTCTTCGGGGCCGGGGCGGGCGGTTGCGGCTGAGGGTACGGCAGCCTTTCGGTGTCGATGATCTCGATGTTCTCCGTCTTGTAGCCGTTCTCGTTCCTGAGCCCGTGGTAGCCGTCGTCGTCGTGCCGCCTCGTGTTCGGCAGGTTGAAGATCGTCGGCTGGGTCACGGACCTTGAAGAGTCGAGCGTGCTAGACGGCCTGGTGGTTGTACTGGCCGCGGTGGTCATCTTCTCGGTGGTGGGCATCACGGGCGCGTTCTGCGCCGGGATCTTCGTGGGCAACGGCTTCAGCAGGATGTCCGGGATGTCCTGCTTCCGGCCATTGCTACCCGACAGTATCCTGGATATACTAGGATAGTGAAGCGTAGGCACGAACTCGTTGGTGTTGTTCCTCCTGTCCAGTTCGCTGGACTCCGCCAGATTCTGCTCCTTGCTGGGCGTGTTCAGAGGTTTATTTCTGGAGTGAGAGTGTCGTTCCGGGATCTGGGTGGGACCTTGAAGATCCGGGGGCCTGATCGGTATCCTCTCGTGAGCCGGCGTGCCGCTTGGCGGCGGCACCGGCCTCTTCGGGCCCGAATGACCGTCGTGGTTCGTTCCTCTTAAAGTAGGCTTGTCTGCGAACGGGTGCAGATAATCTGGCGGTAGGGGCGGGGTGAAAAGGGCGCGGGACGGGGGTGCATAAGAGGGTAGCTCGCGGAACACTGGGGACACCGTTGCTCTAGGAACAGGATACCTTATAGGCGGCATCGACGGGCTGGCCGTTGTGGTGGTGGTCGTGGTGGTCAGTGACGACGGCACCGTCGACAGGGTGGTGCTGGCCGACACCTGGGCATCGTAGGCGGGCACGCTGCGCTTCGTTGTCGCCGAGCTGTGCGCCACCTTGCTGAATATCGCTGCTAGCTTCTTTTCCAGCGCGGTGTTGTCCAGATTGAAGATCGGACTGTTAGGCCCGCCGTCGCCGCTCCCTATGCAAACGGTCGAGCGGCACGCCGTCATCAGCAGCACCGTGGCCAGGGTGACGATCGAACGCATCGTCGGGGTCATGATGACGCTCGGCAGTAGAAGCTGGACCACGACGGAGAATCGTTCGACTCAGCCGGGCATCGGTTCATTCCATAACCGATGACGGGGAAAGTGAGCAACCTCGGCTAGTTCGCGAACTATCGCCGGCGGAGAGTATTCTAATTGACGTAAGGACACTTGTGGGGACCTGTCGAATACCTTTCGCGAACAAATCCCGGGGATTAAGCCTCTTCTTCTTCGTCGTCGTCGTCGTCTCCTCCGCTCGGTATCAACCACTCGAGTCTCTCTTCACCGTAGATATCGGAGGAGTCAGATATTACATTCCTAAATGTAACAGTTTAGTCTACGTTGTTCCTCTTGAATCCCTGTTGCGGGCCGGTTCCGCTTATCATCGGCATCTGTTGCATTTCCCTTCGGCAGCGGAACCGCGTTATCACTGGCCTGATATCTTTGGTCGATTCCCTTCGGGTCTTCGACCCGCTCGAATTCCCGTCGAACGATCCGGATTCCGGCGTCTGTCTATCCCCGACTTTAGCCGCAGCCGATGTCTATCTACATTTTCCGGAGTATCTCCGGGCAGCAGCGAACAAGTCCGCCGATGTAGACGTCCGATCTACCCGATTCTCCTCGCTGCTCTCGGTGGTGATCCAGGACACGGTGCGGCACGGCGATTGGGTTCTGTTTCCCTCGGACACGAAAGAACTATTTCCGGCTCGGCTGGCGTACGTCCATTATATCATCGGGATTCAATAAACCGAGGATTACTTCGCCGGCGTAACGGTGTTACCGGCTACCTTATCCCTGGCAGACTCGATTTAAAACCTATCTACTTTCACGGACGACGAAACATCGGCGTGGTGCTTGTTGCTGGCCGAGCTTAATCCGATATCATCATTGCTCGAAGCCATCCCAGATTCGCGGGAGCCTCGGGCGAAACCTGAATTCCTGAGGGTACATTTAATGTCTGGAATCAGTCTGAAGTAGTTCCTTCTGGATGGGATGCCTCCGTGGTTACACCGCGTCCATTCATTTCACCCGGAGAACGTGTGCGCGGCTCCCACTTCACAGCCTCTCTCCTCTCTCTCTCTTTCTGCAACCTTCTCTTCCTTCTTCTTCGTCGTCTTTTTCTTCCTTCTATCCTTCTTCTCCCACTTCGCTCCCGCCTCCTCTTCTCACAGCCCTCCTCGTCCAACGCCCCGTAACACGGTTACCGGAACACCTGTGAAAAATGTTTCTTGTTAATTCCTTGGTTGTCCTGCCAGGTGATTGGTCGAAGAACAACGACGCGAACGATCGAGGAAATTGTGCGCAGAAAGGGGGACAAGCACGGGACACCAGGGATTGATGAATCGGGACTCCGAGACTGATCCCTCGGTTGACAGTCCGACTGTGCTACGCCGATTGAGCCGTCAGAGATCGCCGGGATTGTTGTCTCGATCGTCGCGAATAATGAACACGCGCGAAACGCTCTTTTTTCATGACGAAGGAAATTTATCGCATCAACCTGGCCACACACGAGCCTTCCAACATGCTAACGTGACGTGAAAGGAGACGATATGCTTAATTTCTAGACATTTTCTCAATCAGTTTATCGCACAAGTCGATCCTCTCAAATGACTGAACGCAATCTTACTTGTTTGAAAATATTCTTGTTTTGAAGAGACTATATTGGGTCTTCTTCAACCCATTCGCATTTTACATACGTCGCAGAAATGGACAGGTACAATATAAAATGGAGGCTAAGAGAGTTAAATCAACTTACTAAAATTAATAAAGAAACAAGATACACTACACATTTTTATTTTGCATAAAAATCCGCGGACTACTAGCAATGCTTAATTACATTTATCACAAAGGTCAATGTTCTTGGATGATGTGACAGTGTTTTAAAGAATCATTGTGTTACAGAAATTAGAGTCCCCTTTATCTCTAAGTATTTCAAGCAGCTAATACTATTGATGCCGCGAGATTAATCTCAAGCGACAGGAATAATAATCGTTTTCTTCCTTTCAGATGAAGCTCAAAGTACAAGAACCCGTTCTTTCCGTTCGCGAAATAAATTCCAGTTTCTCTGCGTTGGTGGAATATAAAAATGTTACATATTACATATATTCTAAAGATCCATGTTCCTGTACGGCGAGTCACTGCCATCGGAAATGAATATGTGCAAGATAACTCTGTTGGGAGAAATAACCGGGGAGTTCTAGATGGAGGGAGCGTGTATCTAAGTTGGTCGAACTATTGATTTCCTTAAAATGTGCATTGAATTCGTTGGAAAATATAGTGGACCCAGTTGCGTACGAAAATATTATACAATGATCTAATAAATCCAGCTATACTACAAAGACTTTATAGACGTTGAACGCGACAGCGGCATTTTTAACAGTAATAAAATGCAACACCTGGCGAGATTAATTACCCCAGCAAAATGTTTAAACACCCGTCATGAACATGTGTTTTATGTACGTTATGTATGTCGCGGAATGACTCCATCCTTCAACCTCAAAGAGTTAACAAGCGGAAATATGGCGGTACCTATATCATAACATTTATTCAGGTGTTTTTAGGGGTATGGTAACCAGAGTAATCCGCCATCTTTTATCAGTATTCACTTTTATGGGAATCGGAAAATTACGCGTTTGGCAGTGTTTTATTTCGTTCTCCAGTATCCGCCAGTTCGGAGAAGAGTAGAGAAGAATTAAAAAGACTTATTTTAGAATGATGCACGTTTGTTAGTCATTTGTTAGTAACAAATGTCAGATTTAATGTAATCTCCGATAATGTTTACTCAAGTTCTTCAGCATTCTCTCCATTTCGGAAAAGAAAGCTGGAGAAGACTAATTTATATAGAATATTATTTAACAGGATACGTCAGATGAAATATCAACTTCGACAAAAATCGAAAGTGTACACCTTCAATAGCGTTCTCCAATATCTGCCATCTTGGAAAAGAAGGACAAAGAATTCGTCGGATAGAACATATTGTTCGCGCATGGTGCACTCGAACGCTGACAGAAACGTCGAATTTGTTAAATGATTAAGCCCGGTTCGCAGTGGTGGTAATTAAATTCGTCGCTGTTCGGCGAATCTGAAATAAGGAGGTCGGGCGACAATAAAGGATTTCATCGGCGAATAGAGGATTATCGGGGGTAGTGAATAAACGGGTCATAGAGCGCAGAAATTAAAGATCGGAAACCAGCTTTTAGAATGAGGCCGCGGGAAATGTAGGTCCCATTGAACCGACGCTTCCACCGAGTATAAGGGACATAATAAGATAAGACACGTAAAGCCAATACGAAATAAGAAGCCGGGGAAGTCCCACTTAAGGGGTTAGCGTCGCGCCAGCCACCGGGTCTAAGATACGACACCTCCAGGACCTTATTGAAAATAGTCCACTGTAGATATTTCCCTGAATATTATAGAATCCATAAAATTTTAATACTCTCAATCGCGCGCCCGATTTTCCTCCAGCTTTCTAGAGCGTCCCGTATTATCGCCGCGCAGTTGCGCCGCTATTATACGACTTCGTTTAAAACCTAGATCAGACCCGACATGAAATTTGCAAATTATTGAACGGCCCGAAAAACCATTGTCTAGAGACGGGCTAAGCCGGGATAAGCCCGGCTCTTATAACATCGCCATATTTGCTACAATTTTTCCGCTTTTAAATATTCCTTTATCTCGCCTTTGTTCTTCCGGAGTGTAGCAACAATCTTATTCTTGCGTTATTGCAACTTTCTTATATATTTTCACAACGAAGGACTTTTCTCCTTTGAAATTAAAGGGATTTATATTTCGAAAGAAAAGATGAAAGATTTATAAAATATGTTCTTTTCTTTAAATAAATCCTTTTAATTAAATTTCTTTCAGTCCAATTTCTTTTCATTCTTTTAATTGAATCTATCTATCATGGGTAAAAATATTCAAACATTTGGAAATTACAATATAAATCTAATTAACCCCTTTCCGAAAAAGGATGTTCCATCATGAACTAACATATGCAAAAATTACAATGATAGAATGTAAAATAAATGATGAAATAAATTATAATTAATAATCATGATGCATGTTCAAGGAAGCAAATGTATTATTGCGTAAGTTCGTGTCCGATTTTCATAGATTTCGCAAACTGTTCTGCACTGCGGAGCATAAAAGAAAAAATATATCAGGTTATTAAGCATGAAACTTGACAAATGTGTTTGAAATTTATGTTTTATTTGTCAAGTTTCATACTTCATGACCTGATACATATAGTCACCATTCTTTCGTAATTGTAAAAAAGAATTGGTTTCTAATTGTAGAAACGAATGGTGACTATATAATTGATTAACAAAGCTGTATTCAATAAAATTTAAACATTGAATTTTATTTTCAAATCGGGCACGAACTCGTGCAATTATCTGATACTTTCCGAACGACCTAATATTATGGAAGAGCATTGTCCGACTGTCTGGCGGATGCAGTCCTCTCGGGAGCGGGTTGCGTGGTGTCACGACATCCGGCGGGGGTGGTGGATATCGAAAAAAAATGTAATTTAACGTGAACAATCGATCGTAAATTGAGACACACCGGGTCGACCGCGCGATGGTTGTATTAAATTTCGGGGATTCGAGTTACACGGAAGCCATTCGAAGAGCAGGCATAGCAGCTAGCGTACAACAGGAAATTGTCGGGCCGTGTAAAAGAGCATAATGCGAGGACGAGTCGGTTACCTGGGTACGATGATTGCCAGTAATCATCGATCTTCAATTATACCAAGTCGCGTTTCACCAGATGGATTTAATACAAATGCGATTTTCATTTCCAGGAATTATCATCGGCCGCGATATTACCCCGTGGTCATCACCGAGAAAATCGCGGAGAGAGGTGAACAATACAGTGCATAATGTGGGATTTAAGCTGGTAATCGATGATTAGCGTGGCGCACGGATTATACACGATCACGTGTAAGCACGGAAAATCAGTATCGCAATAAACAATGCGACTAGGGGGCTCTCTGCCGCGACAGCAGATCCCAACGAGCTCTTGTTCCCACCGTTTCGACCGTGTAAAAGTGCTCGTTTATTTTCGACAACGAAGAATTATGCATGTGTTTAATCCTCGCACGATCTTCACGAGTGATTGCGCAGGGAGACCTTCCGTAAATACACATCCACAGATTATGACAGAATCGCGGAAGAATAAAAGATTTTACAGTATCTAACTGATTTGATGCATTTCTGACAAAAATGGATAGATCAAAGCAAAACAGTGAAAACATTAAAAAAGTTTTAAAGCTTTGTCGTGTTGTGGTCAACCCAGCAATATTATTAAGAAACGAAATAAAGGGTAAACTTTACTTTACCCGACTCAAAATTTGTGCCTTTCTCCTATAAATTATGATGTATTTGGTATGTAATCCAGTAGATTTGTACCCGGGGCGGCTGCAGATTGAAGTTTCGATCTTGTAGGATCAATGGTTCAGGAGTTATACTTGCTTAAAGTTGAGCAACCTGCAGTGTTTTTGACAGGTAAGGGCGCCGCCATATTGGTTAGTAGTGACGACCACGAGCCGCTTACCGAGCAGACCCGCCGGTCCACGCCCCCCCCCCCCGACTAATCACCAACCAACTCGGTAAGCGGCGCGTGACTAAACTACCAAAAACACTGCAGATTGCTCAACTTTAAGCAAGCATAACTTCTGAATCATTGATCCTACAGGATCGAAACTTCGATCTGCAGCCGCCCCGGGTACAAATCTACTGGATTACATACCAAATACATCATAATTTACAGGAGAAAGGCACAAATTTTGAGTCCGCGAAGGTAAAGAGCAGCCGAAATAAATGTCTATGTAGCTCCTGTGAATTATAAAATTCGATTCACTAAAACAGAGAATGGGATTAGAAAAACAATTTGCTGTCTTCGTCAATGGTTTGTCAGATTGCAAGTTTGCAATATTGCAGGTTTCGTTTCACACTTGAATATTTTAGTCAAATGCTATTAACAATGACGCAATCGTGGAGAAATAAAATATTTTCCAGTGCGAGGGTTCGGAGTAATTTATTTTCGACAGAGGAGTAAACGCGGAGCGTAAGATGACAAGAATAAACGCGTGTTTACGAGCTTTTCCCGATATACAATATTTAACGCAAACAAGATGGCGTCGTAAAAACATTTAGGTTGCAGTATATCAGTTCTCGTGTAAAGAATGTGGGTCATTTCGATCCAGCCCGGCTACCGTCATATTTATTTATTTACTCGTTTATTTACACGGTTATGTACGTAGTTCATTAGCAGTACCGATAAATATTTTATGCATAATTATCCTTCGAAAGCTACCTCGTATAGGAACGCTATTATTATCATACGACCGGCGGTCGTAAAAATTCCACGAAATCGGAACGAATACTAAAAAAATTCAGATTTATTATAGCGATTATTACACTGCGGGGTTCTGTAATTATTCAACTGTGTGCAAACGGTAAAAGAACAACAAGTGAATTTTTGCTTGATTTTTTTTATATCTTGCCCTAAGTCATAAATAATCGAGTCGAATTACATCGTTTATTTATTATTCTGCTTTCTCAATTTGTTAACGAGTTGCTGACGAGTTTACACTAAAACAATCATTTTTTGTGTGTATGAAAGTGTAGCTATACGGAATTCTTACTATTTTTCTGAAGTGTGTGTGTGTGTGTTCTATATGAAGAATGAAATTGCAAATATACATTTAACAACGCTGTAGGTACCACTATCCTTCAGGTAGATAGTAAATGTTTTTTCCACGCTGTGGCTTTAACAATTTCATCTCCCTGGATATTACTTAGATACTAATTAAGAATAATTTGAGATTTTATTCTGTTGTCCCCTCCAACAAATCTTTATTTTGTTCCACTTAGGATAATATTAATTTTAAAACGTCTGGGATTTTCTTGTTCTCCAACAAATTTCTATTTCGTTTCGCGCAGGATAATTTTAATCTAAAAAGAAAATAAACACGTGTATCAGTAACCCTGCAGAGATCTTGAACAAAGTCTATGCAATTGTTTATTGGAGAGTCTTCTCAGTGTAATAATTATATTAAATTAATTTATTAGAAATAATTATATTAGAATTCTTTTGTTTATCGAACAACAAAAGGTAATCCTCTGTTGAAGATGAACGGGGTGGTATATATTTAGTTCAGTTTCTCATGCATTTACAATCTAACCGCTGATTCGTGCACAGCGGAGCCGGATGAAAATAGGCACACGAGAACTCCGGTGTTTCGTGGAAACGAATCTCAAACCGATGTCAACAAAATAAACTGTTCCCCGAACCATTCACACTCTTCGCCTCCATATTCCGCGAAGTTTATGGAGATTCTTGTCGGTCATTTCTTGAGGACGAAGCTCGAGGGGAGGAAAAGTTTTCCGGATCAGTTTAAATGCCAGATTCGTATCGTCACCTGTTGATTATGTTTTGACAGGGCCAAGGGGCGACAAGAATCCACCCTTAAAATAGCTGTTCCTCCCAAACCGAGCATCTCGAAGCCATCGCTGTCACAACCGACAAAAAAAACGAATATTTTCATCGACCGAGATATGATAACTGAGCAATGCTATAGTTATTTGTCATTTCCACGATTCAATTTAAAATCAAATAAGGGAAGTAAAATAAATGAGAAAAATGCGCTGCGGCCATTATACCGGTCCCGTTCGCAATTCTACATGCAAAGTTTCTATTAGAAACGCGATCATATAAATGTACATTTTAATTATTGCCCTGTTTAATTAATATTTTAGTGACGTTTACCGCGTCTGGCTGTGTAGCCCGACTTTAGTAGCGTCTACGTTGGCTCAAATAAATTTCTTTTCGAGACTTTATATTCCCATTTATATGGCAAATAGTAACAGAAGGAAGTCGAGAGGGTAAGGACACGATTATTTGTAAACTCCGAACGGTTCGTGCGACTCCCTGCGATTTATTTCGCGATATAAATGGAAAATATACGCGGGTCGACGCAGCAAGACACCCGGCAAATATTTGTGAAAATATTTTTCCGTGCGACAGGTGCGATCATCGAATTTGGAGATCGGATCGGTGTCTTTCGACCTGTCGTTGCTCGCGTCGTTCAGACTCGCGAAATGACAGTCGATTTCGCGAACGCTATTTTTCTTTTTTAATACCGTGAGTGCGCGTCGCGAGAAGAGAACGCTGCGCACGGTTCTATTAAAAAAAAAAATTCACGATCCATCAGAGAGGACGCAGAAAAACGAGCAGGTGCAATTGCGTTTCCGAAGCTTTGTTAGACTTTGTCACCGTGCGACAGATTTTCATTTCTGTAACGGAAAACAGAATTAGCAAGCCGCTGAACGGTGCCGTTTGATAGAGCTTGCTGTTTCGCTGATGAAGCAAGCGATCCGTTTCTCGTTTTTTTAGGGCGTAAATCAAGAAGAAAGGGAACTAATGAATTAATCGCACGAACCTTATATAAACTCTTTATACCAACGTAATTGGCTCGTAATTAGCTCATTGATTCTTGGCTAAAAATCGTTATGGCTCGTATAAGGGATCAGGAATGCTGTGCTGTTATTAAAACCATTAATGTCCACCGTTCGGCCATTGATAATAAAAACCATCGTGACCGGTGGGCCAATTAGCCGAAAATTAAAATCTCACGGGCCCACGGGGATTCTTTTTAATCGAATTCGTATCGGTTACATCGGCCGACAAATTGTAACTTTTTTCAACAAAATCTGCGTTATCACTTTGCTCGACCGCTCCGCAGGGAAAACGATCCTCTCGATCGTGCAGTTAGATTTTGTGACTGGGACCCTTAATTTTCAAAATCCAATTCCTAATATATAAATTATTTCCAAAAATTTCTTTTCTTTCCTCTTTAAAAATAATACGAGAAATTAAACCGAGGCCCGGGGTAAGATTAAAATATGAACTCCTGGGTGCCCAAAAAATCTAAATAAATGTTGGTACAAAATAGGGTCCTCTCCTACAGATGGATCAACAATTGATGTGTTTATATTTCGACCTATTAGTAATAATATAGCGATAGCAAGTACTGGTTCTCCCAAATTTTTTAAATACGAGAAACTGTTGTAATTGATGAATTAGTAATATTTTCATTTCATTTTTACTACACGGAATCTTTTAGTCAATGAAAGGCAGCTTTTCATTTGGTACGTACGAAGTCAGCCATTAATTGATTCGCGTAAACGAGCTTCTACCGCGCGAGCATTTGTTTACAAATAACCGAAAGTATTCGGAGAAGTGCAGCACTCGGTAAACGGGGCTGTAATTTAATCTTATCGGTTCAACAGTTATTCAAAAACTTCGTTCAATTTGGAACAGGAAACTCGAGAATATTCAGATATTGGAATCCGATGTAATTTTGTCTTGTGCGGCGTGCAAGTCCGGCGCGAACCGAACTATACCGAGCGATGGCGCGGTCTGGCAGCGATACACGTGACTGAAGGCCACACGGAATCCATGTATTACACCTCGTCTTACATTATGGAAGAATCGGGCTGACGTTCAGTCCCGCTGTAACGCGAAATTCGTTAAACTTTTACCCATTACCTTTCCCGCCCCGCGCCGGGTAACCCGTTCGGGTGGCTGGAGAGAGTAAATTTCGAATTCACCGTGTACACCGGTGAATTCGCGGAAGCGCAAAAAATTTAATTAAAATTTACCGGAGGTGGAAATAAAGTTAAACGATTTCACTCAAGCCGGAGACCCAGCGCCCGCCCGCCCCTCCATCCCCCATCATCCCCCTTAGTTTAACGCGAGAATAAAATTGAACTTTCCGCGCGATTCGAATGCCGTTTCGACGAAGCATTGTAGCACCGACTGACTATTAGTTCCCGTGAATGCGAGAAATTAATAGCTTAACGACCTGTAGCCGCCGCCGCCTCCTCCGCCCCCTCCCAACTCCTCCCCCGTAAGCTCGAATACAACAAACGTCACGAACAAGCATAATAACGATCACCTCGATGATTCCCCGGCAACTTTAATTACAATTCGCCGTTCCTTTTTTCCCTTGTACCGGCTGAAAATTTGTATTTTACCGTAGCCGCCTTCATAATGCGCGCGATTACGTTATAAACGATCTATTACTAAAATTTAACTGTATATCCACAGACTCTATTCCTTGATGTGTGAATTTTGTTAATTTTCCACGATTCCTTTATGGATCTTTGCCAACTTGATCATGACACTTTACCGGTTGAAACGAGTTCAATCGCAAAATAAAATGACTTTGTTACATTAAAAACAACATTACGATATTCTCAAAGTTTTCTGATCTTTTACTGTTTTATATTTCACCCAACCAATTTGTGCGTGAATATATAAAGATACGTAGTCTATTTATCCCCAAAATAAAATTATTTTCGACCTATCAAACATAATAACACAGTTTGTTGCAAATCAGGTAAAAAACTGTTGCACAAAGATTCAGTGTGACTTGGTTTACATTAACCTATCTGTACAAAGCTATCTTATTTCACACATTCATTCCTACCCTGTCCTACTCTTTTAGTATCCTAATTATCACTAACCCACTTAATTCCATACTTATTGCTTCCCTCCCCATTCCCTAACTTTTGCATTTTTGATTTGGTATTCTCTTCGGTCTATTTAGCTCTCTTTTCTCTTTTTCTTTTTCTAAACTTCTCCAACCACTCTTCAACCTTTCTATCTTTTTTCCCGCTCACTACATCCTCGAGCCTGATCATTTCCCCTGCATTATCCTGCAATCCCTTGTCAAATGCTCTAATCAAACAGGTTCTATTGTTCGCAAAAGTTTCGGACTGTCCCGGAGAAAAATCCGCGTTTTACTGGTCGGTGCAGAGAGGGTGAATAATTGGCAAACAAGGCAGCCGGCAGGCTACGTGCACAGCGTGTCACAGCTTCGTCCAACAAATGCAGAAGTAATTGTTTGTCTTATCACCGTGAACAGCGGTTGATTCTTTAGAGACGCGCGTGGATAAGCGTCTGGCTTCGTTAGCGGGTCGCAAGCTTATCGGTCGCGATTTAGCAGTTAGTTGGTTTAGCTAGGCAAACACATGCGGGGCGTTCGTTAGTTTGCGCATCTGCGCGCCTGCTGCCTCTCCCTTCTTTGATCCGTCTTCGTCCCTCTTTGTCTCGACAGAACGGTGTCGATCGTTTCGGTTCGCGTGACCAAAATTGTTGGTTCTGCCAAAACACACGCGTACACACACGCGTACGGACGCACACACGTGTCTGCGAAAACTGCGAGAGGGAACCGGGAGGCATCAAACCCGAATTAATTCACAGCCAGGGATCCATACATAATAATACCGCGAATGATAGCGGGCCCGATTGGTCACGCTTTTCGATTCGCAAGCGTGTTTCGGTTTCGGAAACGACTCTCTTGCCCCGGAGCGAAGAGTGGTCTGTCGAGATGAGCTGCGATTCAACAGTTCTTCGAAACGAAACGAGAGCCTGTTAATTGTTTGCTGGGGAGGATGCTTCCTCTGACAGAGGGTTCTCGGTATCCACACCCTAGTTTACCCCGGATAAATGCTTTCTTTGCCCCGAATGTCAATAATCAATTTTTTTTCCACCGTGTCCGAGCACGGCGAAGGTTTCCGACAGCAATTTCTGATGTAGTTAATTAATCTCTGTAAAGGGGCTCGTTCCTGTCCGGGCGATTTAAACAATTTATTAAAAAATCGCAGGTAATTATTACGATATCAAATATTTCAACGAATTATCTGTCAAGATCATTGTGATAGGATGTCAATTTAGGATGTTCGAAGGCACTGCAGAAATTTTTTAGAGATCAATTTTTGATGCAGTTAAGAAGGAGTACTAAAACATCCCTTGTACAGGTGCTTATGAAGTAGTTCCTTTTTTGTTCTTTAGAATAGATCAAAAATGTTACGCAACGTCAACAGAGTTGAAGCATTCAATAATGAATGAGCAATGTAACGAACAGGGTAATTTCGTCGAAGCGTAGCGGAGACTATCGACAGCAACTTTTGATGTAGTTAATTAAAAATCGTACAAAGCAGTACTCGAGAGAATGTACATTGGACAGGTTCTTTTGAAGTAGTTCTTTTTTCTTCTTCAATCTTCCCGGTTTTAAAAGAACGAAAGTTGAAACGGGGAAAATTAAAAAAATTCGGGAGAGTTGAGATAGAATAATTTTTTAAACTGAGATTAATGGTATAATAATATAAAATTTCATTCAATTTAATTCCAAATTGCACCGTACGAGAAAAATTTTTAAAATAGCCTTTGGTGCACACATTTGCCCAGTAATCGCGCTCTGTGAAGTTTATCAAGCCTTCCCCAAGCATTGCTTCGGCAGTTTAAATCGCCTTCAGGTATTGAATTGATACAACGATAAAAAATGGAACAACAGAACGAGATTGAAATAAAATAATTCGCTGATAAACAAGCAGAGGCGTGTAAAGCGTACTCACCAAGAAGCGATGAAAAGCGTGGAAAATTGACAGGATGGAGGACCGAGGCCGGACGCGTCGCCAATTGCGATTAGGGTGGTTCGAGTGCGGTTAGCGGTGGAGCAGTTTCGTTCCGTAGCAAGCGAGGCCCGCGCTCGCCGTAAATACAGCATGATTTTGTAGGTCCGATAAGGTGTTACGGTTGTTTTGTGCGTTCCGGGGAATTGGACGGCGGGGGCGTGCGAAGGTTCGCAGTGTATTCATGAAATTTTAAACGAGCCAAATCGGCGGAACTGCAAACGAAATAGGTATCCGTTTCAATTGATTCCGAAATCCAGATTGTTCCGGTGCCACGGCAAAACTGAATATATGATGCGCGAGTAAATATTCATTCCGAATGTTTTGTCCCGTTTCACGGAGATCGCGCCCCGCGATCAAACAAAGGAAAAACCCAGCCCGGCGCGACCGGCGCGTAACGAACCGGCTAATTCGTGTAACCGAATACGAGAGCTTTTACACCCGGCGGCTGTTTAGCGCACCGAGCATGTTCCACCGGATAAAAACGACAATGCTGCCAAGGGAACCGCACCAGACAGCTAGATTTCTGCGGCGAACAAAAAAGATTTCTCTGTGTCCTCCTCTCCGTGACACGTATTAGGTGACCCATTTTAAAAGTATGAATGCTTACACGGTAGACCGCCGCGACGCATCGCGCGGATTATACACGAATCTTCCCCGCGCGTCTCCGGACAAAAGATTTATGAAAGGTGACGGGGCCTGATTAGAGAAGGTTAATATGTCAGAAGGTTAATATGTAATATACTTTTTCTACGGCAGAATAAAAAGATAGTGCGGATTTCATGCATTTACGACGAAAACGAATCAAACTGAAGACAATGGAGATGTACAACAAAGTTTTAAATGTCGATTATATTCAATCTTTTTTAAACGAGTAAGGACAGGAACAAATGTTTATGCAGTTCCTGTCTCTTGCGATTTTTAATTTGCATGAAAATCCGCAGCCAAGATATTAGGATTTTTAACGTGTTTTCATTGATAACCTTTCTCTGCATGTTTAGAAGAACCTGTAAAATTTTCTTTTAATCAACGATCTTTACAAAATGTTAAAACTGCCTGTCTCGAGAGGATTAATGTACGAGAAACAGGAATGAACTATATATTTTGAATTATTCCATAAAAATTCGAACCCAATATAAAGTTTATATTGTATACATTGTGATACTGAAGCAACCTTACAAACTTGAATTTTTTCATACAGGCTGCTGGTGCTAATAAAACCGTCATTAAAAAATCGAGACTAACAGTATGGCTCTCACCATTAATAATTTTAATAAGCTGAAACTGGTATACAGATGCTCTTAATTTTTCTAATCTGTTTACTGCTTCAAATTGCACCCACTCATTTTCGTTATAAACGCATAAAATCCACAGTCTGCTTAGAATAGAGCCATTAGAAAATTATCGAGGACCTACGAGTCCCACGGTGGCCTCCACTTTGTAAGAGATCTGAATCTGGTATGACGTATTTTATATACTTTTACTGAATTATAATCTGGGGTCACTCGTACATATACGCCGGCTCGATAAGGGCAGTCGATATAACAGTGCATAGAAACGCAATTTCAAAGACGGTCGATAGTTCTTCCCCGACGTAGAGAACCTGCAATCCCTCATAGAAGACTAATTCCGGTTCGCATGAAAAACTACCGGCCGTCCATCCGTCTATCCGTTGGACAACAAAAAAGCGAGGGACGGTGTAAAAAAAAAAAAACAGAAAAAAAGGAAACAGGCACACACGCGAGGGCAGCAGATGCACGAGAAGACGGATTCCCGTTAAAAACGGCCGATATGGTCGAAAATAATGGCCTGGAAGGAACACGTTTTGGCACGACGTGTGGCCAGATACCGGGGAATGGATTTGAGCCAGGGAGAATGATATCTCTTAAACAAATTTTGCACCCCCGTTATCGGGCTTTGCACGACTCGAGAGGACACAGGTCCCTTTCGCCCTCGCACTTTCCGTAATTGGCCGCAATTCAATGGCGTCGATGCCTATTACATTTTTTCGACAATTACTGCCTTTTATAACCGAATTCAAAAGATGAGACGAACACGATGTACTTTCCATTCTTGCGTCGGGAAGAGGGTACCCAGCTGCCCCTTATAATACACAAAAATAGAGGATGTAGTGTGTTCTACAACATTGAAGTGAAAATATCTCCTAATCATTTTTCTGTCTATCTGTTGCCATACTGAACAATTGTTGCTAATAAAGTTTCTTTTTTATCTCCAAAAACAACCGAAGTATTAGGTGCTGAATCTTATTGGAACACCTATATATTTCATCCCCTATTTCCCCAGATTCATTAACCCGGTGCTGTTTAATTGGTACAATGATGAAAAATCAGTATAACAGCAAGATACACGGTTAAATTATTAGCTGCTGCATTAGAAATAAAATTATTCCTGTTGTTCGTAAATCCTCTTTCACGAATATCGAGGCATTACTGGGGATAGAATGTTGACAGTTACGGTGGAGACCTTCGCGACATTTACGGAGAGACGATACTGTACCTGCAGTTCGGGCTCGCAGGACAAATTGTCGCGTTCGTGGGGACTCGGCCTAAAAAGCACGTGCCGTGGAACATTCGCGGATCCAGCTGGCTGGATCAGGCCGAGCAAGTGAGCTGACGAGCAATCGAGTCACGCGAGGAATTCAGCTTCGCAATGGGGAGGCAAAGTGAGGCGAGCGCTCGATGCGCCGCTGGGATTAGCAGCGTTCACTTTCACGTGCAATTATCTGCTTTTACGAGCTTGTCTCCCGGGAAGCATTATCGCGCAGGGAGGCACAGAGTCCTCCTCCTTCGGCCTCTGTTCCCCGAGCACAGGCCGGGAGACGAACCGCAGCACACGGAGAGCGCACCGAGCGGGAGAAATTTTCCAATTCTACTTTGTTAGTCGTAACAGGTTGTTCTCTCGTGATATCGAAGCGTTTACACGCGATCGCTGCTTTACGCGCGCACGACACGAACCGTCTTGGGAATTTCGTTTCAACCGGCGACGACGACGCCGAGCGTCGCGGTGCCGTTGAAACACGTATGTCGATGCGCGCACGATCCTTTTCCCAGAATAATACATTCCTCCTGCTCGGGAACAAGAACATTCTCTTTTGGAAGTGAAAACTGTTTATGCCTGCGAGTCTGGTACAGAATTCTGCACGCGACGGCGGTATTGGCCGTTCGCATTTGTGCACGGTGTTTTTCATTAACATTCGGACTATTTTCCACGGGGAATGACTTGGTTACAATTGGGTCAAACGGCATCAGCTCTCTGGAGAAGTTGGAAAAATTTCTTTACCGAGATAGAAATTGTTTGCAATAAACAGGCGTCACTTACAAATGTCTTTCTTCTCTTAACAACTTGAAGATTCCAACGAGCCTCTGCAGAAAACATAGGCATACAATAAATATAAACATTCGCGTCTTTTTCTATGAAATTTTGAACGATGAAAAGTATTTATATATACAGGGTGCCCCGTTTAAGTGAGAACAGCAGAATATCTCGAAAGGCGTTGTCGTTATCAAAAAGTGTGTTCGTACAAAAGTTGTTTGGTATGACGGGCTACGTTACGTAGTATTCATTGTTTTCTTGTGGGTGGAGTGGTGGAGGAGATCTGAAGATCAATCTACTCCCTTTAAATGGAATACTATATTTTTTCTTCAGAAAATAATAGCAGGTACTGAGACAAATCCAAAAAGGTACTATATGATATTATTCTGAAACAACGCCTTCCGAGATATCCTGTTGTTCTCACTTAAACGGGACACCCTGTGTATACTATAACCACCAATTAATTTTACAAAAATTGTAAAAAAGTCATTGCTTAAAGTTCAGCATTTTCTCCGCAACTCCGACTAACTGCGATCTTCAAATTTTTTGTACATTCATCGTTCAGTAATTTAATCCTTGTAACTTCCCAAGAAAATGCTTTCGGTCCACTTGCAAAAAAGTTCTGTTTTATGGGATGTTCGCCAACACCGCTCGAACAAGCGGCAACATTAAAATCGTAAAAAAATTACCGAAGAAGTCGACTTCGTCCTACCAAAACTAAAAAACAGAGAGTGTACTTCGCGGTGGAAGCTCTGAAAAAGGGACACCAATTATATCCCGCGAAGTTCCCTCCCGCCCCTGTGTCCACCATATTCACCAGACCGCCCTCGCGAGCGGATTACCATCTGTTTAAAATTCTGAACAACTTTTCAAAACAGAATAGCGGCTAATTAACAAAGAACCTGTGTTCCCCGACTGTCGCTCGAGTTCCCAAACAAAATTCGAAACGCGCGACCGTCGTCGCGATGCTTTCGAGAGTGGAACTTGCATCACGACCTTGAAGAGCAGCAGGATTTGCCAACGCGGCAGTCCCGGGGAGCGGTATTATTGACTTTAAATTATCTCTGTCGGGTTATATCTGCGCGCAGGATCTTCGGCTTTATTCCTTTTTATCTATTTATTTATTACTACTTATGGCGGCGACTTCTTTCTCTTATTATTGGTTAGATAAATCGAATTTTTGCACCACCTTGCAGCTTAACTCTCGATGAATCTCTCATTCGCCTAATCGATTAACTCAACAATGTGAAGAATGGAGAAAACGACTAAAATTTTGTGTGAAGACAAAATATTTTTAAGACCATGTGTATTAAAGAAATTTATTTTAAATTGATAAATTACCATTTTTCTTTTTCTCTCAAAACGACCGTCGGCCGGTAATTAAATATATCCTCATTGAAATTGTCGGCTTATGCTTCCGACATTTAATTATCTAGTGCCTGGCGGATTAATTAACTGAATAGCTATTGCATTGGTACAAGAAGTACCTTAAACAATATGTTTTAAAAAATCTAGCTGAATTCATTCTTACTATTTGTTAAACACTTCTCCGATTTAAATTACACCAACCCGTTTATGTTATAAACGCACAAAATTCGCAGTCTAATCGCGGATTAATGGTAATCTCTTTTGCTGGAACATATAAATCAATGTAGCATTCAGCGTATACGGTGAAATCGATGATCCCCAAATGAATGTGAACTGTGAGCCAACCGAATTCCCAAAATATACACGGTCCAACTCCTCGAAAAGTGCAGAATGGTGAACAGAACGGGAGATTCGTTCTTCAGCGGACTTCGACACAGCAATGGCGGCGCGGAACGTGAAATTCTGTCTTCGCGCTCGGGTATCGCGTTTCAAATTGAAATTCCCGGCGTTAGAACGGATTGCCGTGCCGTGAAACAAACACCGGGACTCGTTAATTGGCAATTCCGGTTCTTTACCCCCGGGAGCCTCTCCGCGGACCTCCGCGAGATGTTTATAGAGATATAACCGTTTTCATTTTCATTATCATTTCATCCGTACCTCCGTCTACGTCGTCGTCGTCGTCGTATATTTTACAGTCAATATTCCCGCCCGGTTGTCCCCGGTTTAGTGTTTCCTTATTTTTTCACCGGGACGCCATCTTTGTCCTCGGCGCGGTCTCGCTGCCCGCGGAGGATTATCCCCGGGGTATATTAAAAATTTCCTCTTCCAGATGCTACCGGACAAAATTTCCTTCGTAATGGAACTCACTCTATTATCTTACGTCGGATAATTAGGTCGAACGCTGTAAGTATACTCTAACCCGGGTCTCTGTTCACCCTATGCCCGCGCTATCTCGCGCCTCGCATATTTTTCCTCGCGAGAGGAGAGAGTTGCAAGGTCCGTAAATTCAGCAGCGAATTAATGCGGGGAGGGAGAGCGAGAGAGAGAGAGGGGGAATTTAATCGAGGCGGCTCAGGTGGATCGGAGAATTACTTTCGCGGGAAATATGAAATTACGTCTTGTTTGATCAGGCTTGCGCGCCCGATCAAGCTAATTCGCATTGACCGCAGCTCCCCGAGAAAAGTTCTTCGAATGTTTTCCAGGAGGAAGGAGAAGGGAACAGAATCGCCAGATTCCGGATTAGTCACGTGACATCGCGACACGTGCACGACAGAAACGAAGCGCGTTACGTGAAAAATTCCACCATTTTGGACCCTGCTGCTGGAGTCCTATTTTACGAGGTTACCCTTGGTTCGTCGACAGCCCATTTCACCGACAGTACGTTTTCATCGACACGGTCAAATCGTCGAAAAATGTCTTTTTTATTGCTACTTTTTTAATCAGAATTTCTTCAAATAAACAAACTGTATTAATAGGTATACACAGTTGAATAAAAAGTCAATATTTCATTTAATATATCAAACATAATTGTGTAAATACATATAAAAATGTGAATAAACAGAACGAATGTTGCGAATGTACATATGTATATATATGTATGCTACAAAACATAACATAATTGTACAATAATTACACAAATATCAAGTAATGAAATTAAAGCGATATGGATAATGAACTCAAAACCTGTCGTTAAACACGGACTGTCGATGAAACCAGTCGACGAACCAAGGGTAACCCTTTTTACGATGGGATAATAAGGGTTGTGTTTAGATCCTTCTTTAGCCACATCTGTGTGTTCTCGTATGTTTGAGATCAAAAGTCAGGCTTATTTGGAGGTATCGTTAATTCCGATGGATTTTTTCCAGGTCCCAATTACGGCGCGAGAATACATTCGACACGCTATTAAATTAATTGCCCGACATTCGCGGGTATCAAGAGCCGTTCCGAATGCGCGCGACACAGTGTCCTGTCGATTTTGGTATCGACATCCGGTCAATTGTTCGTGACGTTTTTCTACATATATGCGTTTCATAAATATTGCGTCCAGGGGTGGATCCCCGTCATGATCACGAGTCGGTCGCGAACACAGTTTTTACATCCCCTCCGCGAGCACGGTGCTGCAGTTGTCCTCGGACGAATAATTTTTATCCGCGTTCGGCGTCGACTGTTATCGAAGAGATTAAAAATGTTTTCCAATTTCGCGTTATTTATGGCACCCACTTTCCAATACCGACACGGCCGGGGCGCGCGAGAGTTGTAAAACGACCAATAATATCACCCGATTTTGATGATGTGGTGAAGTACAACGAAAATGATGCCGCGTCACGCCGACGTAAATCGATCGCGAAATGTATGTTTATCAAATTCCATGTTCGCGCAACGACCGCAGAATCGTAAAACCTCGCGGCTAGTTTACGAATCAGCGAGAGTCGACGACGTGACAATGATCATCTCTGCGAAAGGCTTCTTGCTAATTGCTTCGCCGGGCCTTAATTGACCGTGTTTTGTAAAATACGCTGTAATCATTATTTAATGGAAGCTTCTTGCACAATCATATATCATGCACGCAACATATTATATGATTTGAAATGCAAGCGAAACATAGAAGAAACTTAACAGCACTGGATTAAGATAAATTGCCCTTATTGATTACTCTCGCGCCACCTTTCTGCGCCCCCTCGCCTCAAGAATCATTCTCATCCATCTTTCCGCGTCTTCTGTGTCATGCATTATGTCCTCCGTCGATACTTTATCCTTTAACCTTGGTATTTTATACGTGTACCTTAGTTTTCTGTAGTCTCGTGCCAAATGTTTGAATACTCATCCATCTTCCGCGCACAAAGTTTTTATATAACCTTCCACGCTTTTAATATTCTTCTTTTAATCGTAGCACGCTGGAGGTTCCTAAAGGTTTAAGGTCTGTCCAAGGATCGCAATTTTTCGCGTCCTCATAAAGCTTGAGAATCTTATTTTGTTTGAAGTATATTCTGTGGACGTATAAATACGTCATGCGTTTCTTACGACATTGCAAATACTCGAGTAAGATATTGCTGAACATTAAGGGACATATGTGCTTTGAATTTGGACGGAAATCCATTGTTAAGCTATAACCCAAATAATAAATTAAAAAATGGTACGCCGACGGATTACGGATAATTGGAGGCTTAATTGAGCTGTGTATTGTATTATATATTTTTCTAGAAGGGCTACTAACTAATCCTCGATAAATTGATCACAAAAGTGTTCTTTTGCGGGTCACTGTATTTCACGTAAATTTTTAATTAGAACTTTAGAGGTGTGCTCGGATCAACAAAAAAATCTCAAAGTCAACTTGAACATTTCATATTTCCGCAGAAATATCCAAATGTTAGAACCGGTAGAAAGAAATTTGTGTACATCGCAAACTGCTGGCCAGTTAAGGGCAGAGCAACTAAAAGAATGTGTGTGCGCTTTCAGCGATGCCGTTTCAAAGTGCTAGCACTAATCGCGCCCGTTTAGCTTGCAGGAGCGAAACGGACATGAAGGGCTTTCGCCGAGACTTATTGCGAGCAGAGATAATCCTGCCTAACGGAAAACGGACCAATGAGAAGTCGGTCACCTGACCAACCCCACGCCCATTGTTGTGTTTTGCTCTGATAGGAATTTCAATTGAAAACGTTGGCAAATACGAACATTACAACATAGAAAGTTTGACGGCTCTTCTGATCACTGCACCGCGGATTTTATGCATTTATAACAAAAATGGGTGGCTGTAATTTGAGACGGCAAAGAAATTTAAAGAATTGAAAAGTACCCAATTATTAAGGGAAGTAAAACATCCCTAAAAGTGGTTCTTGTTTCTTGGAACTGATGCAGACAATTTTTATTTTGCATAAAGATCCACGGTGTATTGATTACTTCTCTGTGTGCAGGTATTTAGAATAGATTTCAAGAAGCGATTTAAAAGTTTAAAGATATATTTCTCGAATCTCATGATGAAGATTTTAAACAAAGTCTAACAAATATGAATGAATTTAAGCATTAAAATAAATGTAGCCATATAAAAAATATAAATTTTCTTTTCTCTTCTACGAAATTTTTGGGGATGAAGACGTTTCAATTACTGGAACTGTAAAGGAAATGATATACGGCAAGGGGTTAACAGAAGGGTTAAAGAATGATCGGGGTGCTCTGGTTCAGAGACAGTGTGAAATTTTTCGACCCTGAAGAACGGAAAGCTCGGGGTGGTTCCGAAGACGACAATAAAAATTCCAATTATGCCCGGGGTCAGGGACAAACAGAGAACGCGCCGGTGCAATTACGCGATGCAGTCTCACCGCTGCGCTGTAGGCAAACGCGTTTTGCACGGGGCGGCGGGTTAAAGCGTAACTAGAAAAGAACGGAGAGATAACGTCGACGTGGTCCGCGCTTGAACTTTATGCTATCCTGAGTGTGCCACGCCCAGTTTTACGGGGCGAACCGGCCGGAAAAAAGATCACGGAGAAGGAAAAGCCAGCTACGCTTCGCGGAAAATACCGGGGAGGGGTGAGAGAACCTGCGGGTGTGTAGGAGATAAAAAAAAAAATGAGAACGAGGAGGGAGGAACGTGTGACACGCTGCGACGTGTTACCCTCTATCCAGTGACAGTAACCGAATTAGGGTAGAAATCGCGCGGAGGGCGGACTCCGATCGGTAACGATGTATCGAACGGGGTTCGACAGGTCGCCGGAGCCATCTACCGTCCACCATTAATTAGGTAAGACGGATTAGGGAAGCTTCCGGGGTCTATCGGACTGTAAAAGTGCATTTCGACCGGATCGCATCGACGAAATTGCATCAGGCAACGATCGGACCTCGTTGACCGAGAGGAAAGGAACGACAACGAAAAAATACGCGGGTTATTGCAAACTCGAAAATTGATCGACAGGCCCACTCGACGGGGTTGGATTATTAACCCCTGGTCTGCCGGCATTTTTCCACTAAAAATATAATATTTTTTTCGGAATATTTGTACATAAATCGGCTTATTGTATCGCGTGGAGTACTCGAGATTTTAGCCGGCAGGAAACGGAAACGAAAATTTATGCATTTATGAAGAAATTTTGGTTGAGTGAAATATAAAATAGCAAAGGATTAGAAAAATTCATGAATATCGTAATGTGTCGCTTTTGATGTAACAAAGTCATTAAGGGATGAAATCAATTTTCATTTTACTCCTGCTTCCCACAATCAATGTAGAACATTTTTATTTTGCATAGTGATCCGCAGTCTACTCATTAGAATTAGTATCTAATATTAGTAAACTTGGTATAGCATCAATAACGATAATAACGGAATTTTGTGTTCTCTACAAATGAAATACCTGGGCGGCGAAGTTGAAAATTTGTATGCTGAATTTGTTCATATGCAGAGTTAAATCTTAACGTTTTTGGCCTAACGAGATCACTGAGCACATATTCCAACCACGGAAAAACTAGCGAATTTTTTCCGCGTTTGCCGGTCCACTCTAAATAAAGCGAAGACTTTGCTGCAGTTTGCTAGAGCCTTTATTGTATTATTCAACCGTGGATTTTATGCGCTTTATGGTACCTGCGTGCGATGTAAAAGAATAAAAATGTTCCACTGAACGTCGAACGACTGGGAACTTATTAATAGGTTTCTGAATGGTTGAGCTGCGTAAGAAAGAAGTGATTTGAAAAATCTACCTGGGAGCCCTGTGAAATGCAGATCTTTAAGAAATATTAGAACCTCTTAACAGAACAAGTAATCTTATTAGTTCTGGTTTCCATGAAACAGTGCGAAAGATTATATGTAATTAGATTTCATTTGTGGAATTTTTATACGAAACCTCCTGCAGAAATTTTGTTTTAAATTCAATTTCTTTGAAATTAGCTCGCAAAAATATATATTTGCATGAAGATCCGCAGTCTAGTCACGACAGAAATGAAATCTACACGTACCCAAGCCAACGAACTCGAATATTTCAGGCACAAAGTACACGTGTTCGAAAACGTAAACATTATTACTCTACACCAACTCGCGGCAACACACACGCGTCACTCATTCTACACGCATTCTGATAACAGGTACCATCTGCTAATCAAAATTCCGATAAAGCTCTACGCTTGGCAATATCTACATGCATACAACGGTGAATGAAAACACATGAATGAAATTATTTCAATTTCATCGACTTTTTAATCTATGCAATACTGTCAACCCAATTACAATAACTCTCTGGGTCAACGATATTCGAGGTGTAATCATTAACACTCTAATCTCATTCATAATTTGGAGATGAGAATAAATTTTCAGCTTTTTGTGCTTGTATTACGTTGCTTACAAATTTACTATACTTAAATTAAGAAATTTTGCTTATCCTATTATAAAAGTTATCCTATTCTAAAGGTCGTACGAATAGTTTTTACACTCACTGTAGATATTTAAACCTGTTAGCAGTAAGAATATAAATTCCAAGGGGAAAGTTACGAAGCAGTGAGAGTTCTTCTGAAACTCGGCGACCCACGCCGGCGAATGGTTAAATAGATGCAAATAAATCTTTTCACTGTAAATATCGATGAAATTGTGTGAATGAATATTGATGAAAAAGTGTGCCACCCTTTCCGAGTGGCCGAGACTAGAGAAGCCAAGAAGCGAGCAACAGCTCTCGGAAGCGCCCGGTGATACAAGCAAAGGCGTTAATAAGTTTGTTTGTGCGTGGGACAACGCGGCTGGCGGAGATAATTAATTGCACCTGGAAATAATTAACTGCCCCATTGCAAATGTACTCTAATGAATTCACGGTACATTTACCTTCGCAACGAATTATTTCTTCGTCTAGAGTCGACGGAGAGCACGAGGGAGCGGTGCGAAAGAAGAGGAAGAAGAAGGGCGGCGCGAAGGGGTTGAAACGACGAAGAAGGCGTTGTCGTCGTTGCTTCTTTTGAAAAACAAAGGCGTCGCGACGCACAATCGCGCGAAGCGTCGTCGTCCGAGCAATAAAATTAAACTCACTTCAATTTAAACTCTCCTCCTGTAAAGTTTCGCGGAATGATTTTAAATCGCCGCAAGAATTATTGTAATCGCACCTTGGAAAACAAAGCTTGCGCTCTCGTTTTCTCCCCGCCCGCGCCACGCCGCGCCGGCCTTCGTAATTTTCTACCCGCTTCCGTAAATCGTTCCCGACGAAAACAATGGATAAAAACATTTTCCACTGTGTACCGGTTCGAACAAGAGCAAAAGCTGAAAAATGACGCGCGCCGCTGGAAACTCTGACACCGGGAATAACGAGCGTTTTGTTGCGCGGGACCATTCTAAATTAGCCTCGTAAAATTCCGCCGGAGATCGAGCGACGTTCACTCGATAAACAATTCGAAGATTCGGTTCTTTTTTCCTCGTTCCTTTCACCCGTCACCCCTTTATGGATTTCTTAATTAAACGCGCCATTTTTATCGGCCGTTCGAAAAGTTCGAAGAATGATTTTTTTACTGCCATCTCGGCACAGCTGCGGCGAAACGGCTGATCGAGAAACATCGTCCATAGTCTCATCTATAAACAGACACAGTTCCACAAGCGAATGGCCTGTAAACTATGCAAAACGCTAAGGAACTTAGGTTGATTAACGAGATAATGATGCTCGCGAGTGCAAATATCGTACGACAACCTGTTCAGATGGACCGTAATCCCAGTGTCAGATCATCTGCATCAACGACGTGATAAAACGAGTTGCACACGATCAGCTTGCAGACGTTTATGCAAATGCGGATTTTCTTTGCATAAATCTCGCAAAAACGGGTCACCGACAGAAACTACTTTCATCTCTTGAGAATCTTAATGATGTTTTTTCTGCAAACGTTGTAGAAATGCGAACGTACTGCGTGCAATTAAACATGATTTACATACCCGATTATGGTCGAACATAATACGCCGAGCGTGTGCGCCTTACTAATTGTATCCAATTCATAAATAGGCGATCGTTTTTCCACGCTTTTTTTTTTTGCGAAAGTTTATGAAATCTTGGAGTACAAGGAGTTGCAAAATTTCTAGCTGTTAGCAGAATGCATTGCGCGGTACGTCAAATAAATCAGAATATAAATATGCCGGATAAATTAGGACATGGAAAGCACATTATAGTTTCCCTCGTACGCTTCCCATTTTTCCACTTTAATTTTTCGACTCTAATTGTATGTGCATCTGCTTATGTATTATGCGCACATAAATATGTATACGTATTTAATTTTGAGCCATCATACATAGAAGTCGTAATTCAGTTGTCACCCAAGTGCTTTCGATGCGTGCCCGCACTGTTTCCATCTTTATAATTGAACACTGATAACAGAGGATGGAAGGACTGCGAATATAACCGGAAATCCAATCATATTTTGCATATAAATGCGTCCAAGTGCATATCTCTTGGACATTTTCTGCATATTTGAATACGTTACAGCCGCGTAAATATTCTCGGTCTACTAATGACACTTCCAGCTTTATATTCCCGAACGAAAACAGAATCACGCCTTCTAATTACGTTAGAATAATTACATCGAAAATAAAGTAGTAGAATAAACCGCACAAATATTAAAGTAACCGGCGCGCAATTGCATTGCCCCCCGCGTTCTATGCAAATTTGTAAAACATATTAACAAAAATTAGCAGCACTTTTATTTTATTTTCCTTTCCAAGGAATCCCTTGGTTTTTTATAATTTTTATGGAAATGCGCATTTGCATAATGATCCGTGGACCAGCCATATGTAATGCGACTAAGCTCTCGCTGAACCTATAAACCTATTTCCCGAGAGACGGCTGAAAACGAGAGGCTCGCCATTAAATAAATTTCCGAAATTAAATTCTCACGTCCGTAATTCTGTTCAAAAAATTCGTAGAATCGCGTCAACGAATTTGTTGATGTTCTTCCAAGGCGAACGATTCCTATAACTACATAATTGATGAAGCTCAAGGTCATTCACTCGGTTGTTTCAACAAGAATGGATCTGAAACTCCAGCGAATGCATTAGAACACCTCGACAAGCAGTAACAGAGTGGTGAAATTTTCAAATTCGACTTCAACTTTGATGACGTCTTTAAGGGGACATTACACTTTCTCGGGTCGGAAAAATCGACTCATTTTAGGAAGTGTCATATTTCAGTAATATTCTCTGAAACGAGTATAGACTAGAATAAATAAGATTCACCAACTTTGGAGGTGCAACCTTTTGTGAATTTTTGTACGAACGAAATAATCGTAGTCTATAATTCTAGTAGAAGATAATTCTTTTTTTTTTTCACATGTTCCAGTGAGCCGCGCAATCGCGCACGCCAGCAGATCAAAATTTTTTGAATGACTTCTACGAGGCTGCAAAAAAAACCGCTATAAAAAATCATTTACAAAATTATATCAAATTTTTTCTTATATTTGAAGACTTAAGATATATGTCAATAAAGTTACGGACTCAAAAAATGTTTTTTCATTACTTTATCAGTCGCATAAAAATTATTCAAAATTTTGATCGAGAAAGTGTAACGTCCCCTCAAGAGGTCCGCACGAAAATTCGAAGAAAAGGGATTTTGCAGCCTAGGCAGACTCGAAGAAGGAAGCCTGTAGGGGTCGGGAGCAACGATGCCAGAGCAAACGTCGCGTCGTTCCCGTGGGTTTTCCGGGATTCCTCCTCGAGGATGAACGCCACCTGGCGTTCCGGGACACCCAGTCGTAAGAAAGTCGTGGCAGAGAAATGCACATGCGCCCGCCGATCGTGTGCGTACACGTATCTTTAACGTGGCGGGTTATCGAGCCGTGTGTTGCGTTACTCGGCGCGGGCTCCGGGGTCACGGGTGTCGTAATCGGCCTTCCCCTCGACGAGAAAACTCGCCACTGATTGGAAGGCTGGCCGTTCGAGCGGCTCGTTACGCACCGGGATAGTCTTTAAGGGGGTCATCGTACCACGGATTATTGCGTTTATTTATAGCGCTGACGAAAAACCGGGAAGAACGGAAAATTGATCGCCAGTCCGATCGATCCGATCTTCTCGGTTTCTGTTCGGCCACCGGACACCTTGGGATCAACTGCGCCACCCCGACAGTTGCTAGCCTAATGCTAAATCACCCTCCAAGGGACTTATTAGTACAAATATTTTCGTCTTATTCCGGTCGTAAACGTATCCGCGTCGTTTTCGTCGGTGGGGGTTGCGTCAAGGAGGTGGGTGAAATGTTAGAGGCACTCGACGAGTTGGCGATTTTAAAACAATCGATTTCTAAGTGAATGTCTGTGGCCTTCTCTAGCCGGAGCCCAGCTCTCATTTTCGAATTTTTTCCGTCCGTAGACGTGTCCGCGTTGGTTTTATTTTATTTTTATGTAAAATAGAAATGTTCTACGTCAGTTGCAAGAACTGTGTGCCACTTAGAAATGTCTGTCTTTCTCTAATAATTTTAATAACCTTTTAGTAACCGCTGATGTTTAAATGAAAGCCTAGCGTCATCTACGCGGAGCATTTTCTCTCATAATTTTTGAACTTCATCGTTGAACTTCAAATTTTATGCATTTATGATAAAAAGAATGAGTAGTTTGCAAAACAGCAAATAAATTTCAAGGATTTATTAACACTGTTGTATATTATCTGCAACTCGTTAAAACCACCCCTCAAGTTTAAATCAGGTTCTGTATTTTGCAAACAACATGCACGATTCTTAATTTTATTTATTTCAACAGGCTTCGTTATCATTAAGATCTTATATCCCAGAACACAATCCTAACATATTTGCATTCATGTTCTGCGTTGCAAATAATACAGACGATGTTAATTTTGTACAGAAATCTGCAGTCCCATTTATTATGGTAGTACTAAACTGTTTTTTATCCCGGAAAAGTGTACATTACAGCAGCCTTCGTTATTGTTAAGATTTCACGTTTCAGAACACAATTCTAACAAGTTTGAACCAGGCTCTCTGCGTCTTTGCTAACAATAAAGACGCGATTGTTATTTCGTACAGAAATCCGCAGTTTAGTTATATGGTTGTTCCAAGCTTGTTTTTATCCCGTAAGTGTACATTACAGCCAGGCGTCAGCTAATGAGATGGTGACGGCCCGATAGCAACGATCCGCCATTTGGCCGCCATTCCGGCTGGAACACGATGTTTCGCGAGGATTTCGGTCCTGCTCGATGCCAGGGGATGTCGATATCGCTATTTTTCACGATCCCGGCACCCGTAGCGAGGGGTGGAAACGATTAGGGGATAAGTCGGCACACTTGCGAACACTGCGCGCGCGAACAGTTTCGTCGAGTTTTATCGCGGGAACTTGCCAGGGATCGGGCGAACACCACCCCGAGAGTTCTGGATTCGATTCCGGCAACTTCGGCTGCTTATTATCGCGAAACGAATAATTGACACCTTCAACCGTGCCTCGCCTATGGAACTCCAGCCGAAGTTACGGATACGCAAACATTAGTCGGGGGTAGACTGGCTCCGAAACGAATTAGGGAACTGCGCAAGATGTTATACGAAATTCCGCTATAATTGAATAACTTTCCGACTGGATCGAATAATCGAGTTATGTTTCTTTCAAAGCAGCACATAATGCTTGGCTATGACGTCTTTAATGGCCGAGTCATTTCCCTCCAGTCAGCCCATATTGCATTTTAAATGGAGCGTGTACGGAGCTTTCTTGAAGTCATCGCTGCTTTTATAACCATTTTTAATTTACTTCACGCACGTTTCTCGGATGAAAATTCTGTTTTTGATCGTTTGCAGTTTGTGTGATCTTCTGCCGATCGTGTTCGTGTAAAATACCGAATTATGAAGAGTCATAATAGTTTGAACAAAGGTGCACAAGTAATTTTTGTGTGAAGCGTATGAGGGTTAAAAAGAAATACATAAAAATTATAATACCATCCGGCAGTCTGCTTAGAAATATTTTCATTCCCATACACATTTCTCTCTGATGAAAATTCGCTCAGTTCCCGTTTTTGATAACGTGCAATGTTGCTGTATGATCGTCTCGAAATTCGATATATGTTTGTTTAAAATACTGGATTACGAAGAAGGCGATTAAACAGACAGAACGAAAGCGTACAGCGAAAATGTATCAAAATTGCAGAAGGATTTTTCGTGCAATATTTTGATGAGCGTACGAGCGTATTTTTTTCATAAAATTCCATCGGCTTCTGGATTGTTGTTTTTAATCCGTATCCGCGTATGCAAAAGAGACATCTGAACCACGATTTCGTCTGAAAATGTCGATCTTCTTTCGTTTTTAATTTGCCGATGACGCAGTAAATGAAATTGCATTTTAGCTCTCGCCGGCTCTCGGATGAAAACCTCGAGTCCCTGAAAGCGTCATAATTATCGTTTTCATCTGTATCAAGCTCCGTGGCATTTCCGAGATCATCGGGAATAAATGCGCGATTAAGAGTCAGCATTTAAGCGGAGGGATTTAATTGGAAAGGGAAATTACGAGTGACAAGAAGTTCCTGGGAAACGGCTGTCATTCGGTGACCTACATCGGCCGGCAGGAAGTCGGTGTATTTCATTGATGGTTGGGAAGCTGATACGGTTTAACCGGTTTCCAGCCGTAGCACGCGCCAATAAAGTATTATACACGTTTTCTTGTCTGTAATAGCGTCGTCTAAATAACGCCGCAAAGGGAACAGCGTAAATTTAATTTCAACGGCCGAACGGGTTCTCGGTCTACGCGCGTTTGCGTAATAATTCCGCTATCTGGATAGAGTCATACGTCACTGGGGAAACAAACTGCTTTGCACTCTGTACTCCACCGATATAACCAAGGTGCTCGTGTTTTTTCATTGGAATTTTGCAACAATGCTGCGGCAAACGTGTCGTGAAAAGCGATCGACAAATGCTAATATTCCGACGCAACAATCCGATAAATCCTAATCAATGTCGTGTGAACGTTTCTACATGCGTATTTATTATTAGATCGCGGATTTTTACGTGAATAACAATTTTCCGCGTCGATTGCCAGATACTACAGCTCCATGAACAACTTATTCGAGGTAATGTAAAGCATTCTCCACGCTGGAGCAACAACGAGCAACTTTTAATTGACGTTGCAGGTATCTTGAAAAAGTCGCTGCTTTTGAGAAAAAGAGGGCAACATGGGGCGGCGAGAAGTGGATCGAAGTTCTCTCAGTGTGGACATAGCTTAACATGTTCGCTGCCACAAATGTGACATCCATAATTCTGACAGTTCACTTAAAAACAGTCAAATTAGTCAACAGTCTTCGTTGTTTAAAGTCATAGTGGAATGCATAATTTTCAGAGAGTCTGTGACTTTCTTCTGCCAAACTGTTTTAATCATTTAAAATTGGGTGCATTTAATAAACCTTTCGAACAAGGAAGGTGAGCAACGAAACAAATGCTGGTAGCGAACGTGTTCACACTCTAAATTCTTCTTACTCTTTCGTATTTCACACATTTTATTTTATAATATACCGTAGTATATACTACAGTTATTTTTGTCGTAAAATATCTGTTATACGTACGTGTTATGTACGCTATGTATGTCTGTTACGTACGTGTTACCTTTTACTATTGTAAAATATTTAGCACTTGCACCTTTCGGAAGAATCCGAAGATAAGCTTTTACGGCGGGCCAAAACGACCCGGCATCCGTGCGCAACGTCGCTGCTGTTTCAAGGGTTAGAGGAAGCCTAAATCCTAAATCATTCGAACAAGTACAGTGTACGTGCTCGAGACGTTATGACGCATTCCCATCGAACGTGAGCGAACCACCGACCGAGCAAGCATAAGGGCTGGCGAGAATTTTATAACCACGTTGTGGCGAACCAATTTTTTTTTTCCCCTCTCTTTTCCCGCAGTTTTTGAGGTAAATGAAACGTGCTAGAATTATTACTGTAGCTACACTCTATAGACAGGGACAAATGAAATTGGCTGAACCGGCTTTCGAACACGGAGCATTGCTCTTGTTACATGTGAGCCCTCTCTAATTCGTCAATTGTGTATTGCATCTTGAACAATCGGAAAAATATCGAAAATACCCATCCCCCTTCTCGCGACGAATTTATTTTATATTTTTTCAAAGCTGCCACGAATGGCTCGATTGTGAAGATTGAACTTCTTTTTTTTTTTTTTTGTGAAATTGTGAAGTCGAATTTCGAAAATTGCAGTCTGGGAACTACTGTAAATCGCGAAACAGTTCTTGTTTTCCTCGTTTTTCTTGTTAGTTCGGGAAAACCGAAATAAAATGCATGTTTCAAGAAGCAGTGAACAAAATGTTAAATTTACAGATTTCTCTTATCGTACACATCGAATATTGTAAAGCAACGGAGACCATATCGAATTGACACCAGTTCGAAAAATCTAACACAACAGAATGATTGATAATGAATGTTGTAACTTCTTTTATCAAAATGATTCAAATAAAATACTGTATATTGAAGAGCAATGGAAACTATATCGAATTGAAACAAGGTTAAAAAGCTAAAAGTACAAAAAGATTGATAATGAATTTTGCAAATTCGCATATCGAAAATGAAAACGGGTGAAATTAAGATAGACTACTGTAAATTAAAAAGCAATGAAAACTACGACGAATAAAAGCGAGGTTAAAAGAGCAATATAACATAACGACCGATACTTAAATTTGCGAGTTCTCCGTAAATAAGGGAACAAGATAAACGTAGAGTAAAATATATAAAAAAAAATCAATGAGAACGAAATTGACACAAGGTTTTCTCAAAACGTTCGCTATCTTCTGGTACCTTTAATGCTGCGGAGCGTGCGTCTCGGGTGGATCGATTAACTTAAATGCAAGAATTACCGGCGATATCGGGTTAGTGTTTTAGATAAAGAATTTAAATGGCTCTCAAGCGCGCGCATAATTTTTTTATGGGTCCGGGGGTATCACGATCTTTTAAGGGCGCCGTTATTTTTTTTACGACAAATGGATCTTCGTGTAAAGGCTCGTTTTACGCGACTCTGCAGCCTCGAGGATCGTGACCCGCATCGGTCAAGGTCGTTCGTCCAATTAAGTAGGCTATCTTTGCGTTTAGTGGACGGGAGGACACGCGGTAACGTTCCGTTTTCTTCTTTTTTTTTTTTATTTTATTCGTTTCGATGCGACTCAAAAAATATTGTTCTCAATTAAGAAAATGGCCGTGTGTGTGTGCACGCGCCAGCGAATCGATGTTGCCGGCTAGCGTCGAAACATATTTTTTTGCTCGATCAGTCCTGGGACCGTTTTGTCTTTTCCCGCGGAAAAAAACAGCGCGGGAGGTCGTTCCTGTCCAAACAACAGGAACACGGGCCAACATAAACGACTGCAGGCAAATGTTTGCCCGCGCTCGCTTGATCCAGCGGTGAAGTAGCGCCGGGAAACACCGGCCGAATCGATGCGGAACGACCCGCAAATGGTTTGTCGCGCCTTTCCGCAGGGATTCCGTGTCTCCCGGTGAAATGTGTCGCTGGTGAAATGCTTCTCGCGTTTCACCCGCCGAAGATTTACGATCTCCTCGATAATCATTCGCGAGGGCCACCCGGAAGCATGTCCTTGCGCTGCGACGCAAGGTTCCCACGGCAAACATGATTTGACATGATCTAGAAAGAAGTGGAGTCGCCAGATGAGGGAAGAAGTTATCCTCTCTCTCTCTGCCAGTGCTGGATTAGTCACGTGACATTGTGAGACACGCGCGACAGAGACGGAATGCGTCACGTGGCGGAAGCGTGGGGGAACAGCGTCGGAGAAGGGGAAGGTAGCGACGCAAGACTTAATCTAGCCACTCTGACAGAGCTGGGGAAAATAGTATTTTAAATAGTAAATAATCCTGTTTCTTTTAAAGTGTATGTGTACAACTCTGAAAATAAAATATTTTATTTGTGTGTGTATTGCAGTCATTTTTGAAAATATGTCTCTGTATATCTTAATTAAAATACCATTTTCTTTAAGCAAAATAAAATCTAAAATATTAAATAGTATTTGAAATATTTGTTTCGCCAAATAATGCCCACCTCTGCACTCTAAGTACGGATCCTTATTCCACGTAAAGACACGTGCAAACTCCAGAATCCGGACTTTGCTACGTGTAATATTACATACACGGCTACCCGTTAATTTCATGAATATTCGTGTATCCAGTGTATTGACACGGTGATGAAGCGTCGAACAGTTGAGCGTGAATTTATTGCTGTCTCGCTAGCGTCTCGCTTCGAACATGAGCACTCGAAAAGAATGCGATCGATAAAACAAAAACGCATCAGCTGCCTTGTATTAGTACATCCTCATTTTAATTAGAAGATATTAATTTATGGACGCGGAAGCCGGGATTCCATGAAATGCTGTTATGTCGGTACAAGAACGGGATAACGCATCACTGCAGGACAAAGGGTAAAATCCGTGCTAATAACCGGGAACAGACAAACAAATACGAATTTCGTTAATTGAACATCGGACTCTGATAGGTCCATAGCGCGAGAAGCTCCTAAGTAGCGTAAAAAGGGATGCTGAGGCCAGTAAAATTTGTGGAGCAGCCCGTAATGGCCATATCAAAATGGGGAAGCAACGTTTGCCACGATTTCGAAGATAACACAGTGGTTAGGCGATATTGTCCATGATTAATACGGACCTCCGTTTACAAGGACGTTTAAAGTTGGCGGTTTCTAAAGCTGCAAAAACGCGAGCAGCGCGGGTACTGTCGATATTGCCAACCTTCCGCGGCGCATAAAAGCCGTCGTCGCGTTTTACTTCGCGTTTCCAGAATGGACTCGGTCTGGTTTTATTAAACCGTCGTTCGCCGTTTATACGGAGAAAACGGCACACGGCAACGAATAACCCTTTTCGCGTGGCATTATGCGTTTCTGCCTCGATTTACCAGGTACCCTTCCTCTCGGAACCTTGCCTGCCTCCCTCTGAGCCCTCTTTCCCTCCTTACCGTCACCCCTCTGAGCGGTTTTATAGGGTGTACCCAAAATATCAAGCTTCGACATGCTACAAGTGATCGGGGGGGCGATTCTGCATCCAAAGACAGGTCGAATAGAAAGAATAGAATTTTTTAGTCTGACGCTTTGCTTTTCAGAAAATCGCACATGCCCACAATTACAAGTAAAATCTGTCGAGAATTGTTTATACTTTTTGACAAAAGATGATCGAACGAAAGGGAAAATATCTTATTCATTAAAGTTCATTGCTGGAATATAAAAAAATTGGGCTCTCTTTATTTCACCTTAAAATACCGAAATTACTATCTTGCAACCGAATAGATTGAAATAGCCTAACTCCTGCTTCAATAGCACGATCGGTCTCGATTTTCTCGAGAACGGGGCGTCGAGCAAGAAAACATTGTTCGTTTTTTCCATTGTATTCGTCCACGTAGAATCGTCGGGTTGTGCCACAATTTCGAAGACACCGTGTAGCGAGGGTCCAGCGGAAACTTGAACGAGAATCAACGTCCCTCGACTGTACGCGGCGCGGACGGCGCGCATATTATGTTGGCGCTGCAGTCGCCGACCAAACTCAAAGCTCCTTACTTGGGAATTACCTTCTTCTTATTGGCTTAGGTAGCATTCATACGACCACGTCGGCTCGGCACGGCCCCGTGCTCCACGATTTCTAAGGCCTGCCGGGAATAAAACACCGGGCGAAATGTTTAAACGAAATGAAAAACTTTCGGCGACCCGCGCAGCTTGTCAGCTCTCCTCGACCGCCCCTTCACCCCACTCGTCTATTTCACCGTGAAAATTCGGAAAGTTCCTTTCAATCCTTTCGATGCTGCGGAATAAATGTATTTCGTGGCATGACGGCACAGACAACCGCCGTTCAACGAAATTTTATTTTTTCCTACGCCAATTAATCCTCCGCTATGGGGAACGTACTCTTTCTTGGTCCGTTGAATTCTTCGAGTCCGATGAAGGAGGACGAGGCTTGCCTAATTGGTTCCGGACGGTATCATTTACAAGGGACGGGACTCCTCGAAAATCTACTTTTAAGGATGCTTAAATGATTCGTTCTTATTTTTCTAATTTACTTTTTGTCCTTAAGTATCGAAGGGTAGGAAAATGGTACCACGCCAATTTTGTCGAAAGATAAGTTTCATAAATCCCTTATTTGAAAATGGAAAAATAGAGGAAGTTGCGTTGTTTACAGGTAATAGAACGACAAGCAGATGTCCACTCTAAATCAGTAAAAAATGTACCAATTTGATACAAGAGAAGGATAAGGATATAAGAGAGACCCAATTTTTGGAAATTTGTTGCAAGTAATCGAATGAAGCAAGCTTTCTTAAATTACGGCTTATGTACCCATCTGGCTGTAGCTTAAAATCCGCGCCACATTTCAAGTTTTCTATTAAAACTACACGAACGAAATTTGTTATGCAACAGTACAAACACGAATAAAGAAGTTTAAAACATTTGTACATTGAAAATTTTGTATGAAACTGGGAAAAATCCGTTACAGGAAACCGTAACACAAAAGACTATGGAAATAAATAAACAGATGTCGCATAACGGTTTTACTTTTAATCGTCGTTTAATATTACACGGTTAAAGGATAAACCACCGGGCATATGACCAGCAAATTTCGCTGAATAAAACGTATGTAGTTAGCATTTTATTGGTCTGATACGGCAGTAACAAACAATCGTTTCAATCTCTTTCTGTTTGCAACAATGCAATTCAGTGTTTCGACAATGAACGGTTATAATAATTATCTGCGGGGATCAGCTGCGGTGATTGTTATGCAAGTACCGCGAGGCGCACAGTGTGATTAATTTTTCAGAACAAAACTGTTTTGACTCTTTCGATGAGACAGCTTCGAACAATTCATATTTAAATCGCTTTTATAAAAACGGTTGGGAGCTATTCTGGCGAGATTCGTTCAAGTGGTTCCCGGATCTAACAGTTGCTATCGTCAAAACTTTTATGGACCATCATTTCTGTGACGTGAAACGAAAATTGTCTATTTAATTAGCTAACATTTAGGAGCGGAAAATTGTTTCAGTATTCAGACAAATATTTTATGAGAGATACATGATGCAGTGAATGAGAATGAATTTATTCTTAAAATTATGAAACGTCGACATTTTAATTGATCTTTGTTTCAGTAAACGAAAACAATTGATTTCAGTTCGTTTATCCTTTAGTCTTTTATTCAAGATAAGAATTGTTTAAGTCGATTGTAGGAATTGGAAACCAGATGAAAATTCTAGATCCAGATGAGAATAACTAGACTGCGGATGCATTCATGAAGAAATTGGTTGACTGTTGAATGTTGTTTTTAATGTATAAAGTCATTAAAGGATGAAATGAAATTTTATTCTATTCCTGCGTCCCACAATCAATGCAGAACATTTTTATTTTAAAATTCTTCTAATGTATCTACAGTTTTGTTTTACGCTCTTCCATTTTAAACCAGTTAATTCTGCATGAGTTAATTCCAGTAAAAACCGATCTGCAAAGACTGTGATACCGATACTAATCGGAAACGTTTGATTCTGCCAGTTGCCTGTTAAAACCACGTTCGGCTCTCGAGAGGCAATGTATCGCGAGAAGTATTAAAACGTTCCAGAACAGCCGGGATTATCGAAAGTATCGATCACGAGAAGATGCCTGGTGAAAAACGAGGATTGCCGTGTCTTTGTTTGAGAATCGGTCGGCCGTGAAAATGGCGGCGATCGTTCCGACGTCTGCGGACGGTCTTCCCCAGCGCGGCGAGCGGGCTAATGACTATTGTTTAAAAATGTTCGGAACAATGAGCCGGCCGTAACCCGATCGCGGAATGCTTCAGGGGGGAAAAGGATATAATTTTCAGGAAATATTTCGTTACGGTGCATCGGGTAATTGAGTTAACTGGCCGGGAAGGCGTGCAGGCGGCGAGAAGGTAAGCTGAAGCCTGGACGAAGCCGACTTCCAGAGGATGAGAGAGAAAGAGAGGAATAGGGAGAGAGAGAGAGGAGTCGAGTTCGGGCCAACTTCGGATCAGGTTCGGGTCAGAAACCTGCCAGAGACGAGGCGCAGACGGGCTAGAAACGGGACTCTTCTCTCCGCTCTTCTGTCCCCGCCATTATAAAATTACGCTCCGAGACATTCTCGAGGACGCGCCACACCGCGCCGCGACGACACGAAATTTTCACCGCGGCCAACCCCCCCTTGCCATAATTTCCCGCAAACTTTCCGCACTGTACAGCGGCGCCCATGTAACTCGGTCAAACTGTCGTCGCGAAGCCATCGAGGCAAAAAAGAGTTTGACATGGAATCGCATGGTTTCACAGTGTTCGAAGAATTCAGGGGAGGCTCCCGAATTGATCCTAATGTTTTTCAATGTCGCTTTAAAAGAATCGAGTTGCTCTTTCGTTAACTAAATTAATGTCCTATCTCGGCACCATCGGGATTAAAAGAAGAGTTTGACATTAAATTGCATGGTTTCCCAATGATCGAATTAATTAGATCAAATTGTCTTCTCGAAATGATCGAGATTAAAAGATAAGTTTGACAACGTACACTTGTAATCTTAATGTCACTTTAAAGCAATTAAAAGCTATTAGACAGTTTCGATATTAACTGGGTCAACCTGTCATCTCAAAAGCATCGAGATAGAAAAGAAATTATAGACAATTTGAAATTGAACGGATTTCTCCACTTTTAGGAATTTTAACGTAACTTTATCTCTTAACTTTAAGAGATTAAGAGTTTAATTCGTAATCAGATTCAACAATCAAAATCATCGATGTAACGAAAATAGTTTGATTTGAAAGTTAAAAGGTTTGCAAAATCATTTTCGTAATAAAGAAATATTTTCAGTAAAATAGAAAAACATAAAACTGCTCTATTATTCTTATTTTTACATGCAACGCTACGGCAATGAAAGAATATTATACAGCTTCATTATTAATTGAACCAATCATCGCGAAAACCATCAGAATTAAGAAACGAGTTTGAGGGAATAAAATCGAATGGATTTCATTGTACTCTCTGGAACGGTGTTCCGGAGATTTTAATTCCACTTTTTAATGTAACTTTGGTACAATTGCGGGACAGTAAATAGCTTTGTTAGTAACAGGACCAGTCACTCCAATTTTATTTAATTTTCGCCGAAAAACAGGTGATGAAATGGTTTGTAATCATGTAATTAAACCTGTCGACTTAAAATCATCGAAATTAAAGGAAATTTTGATTAACTATTTAGTAAGTGCTTTCCCAAAAGGCAGCGGTTCATTAAATGCGGCCATTTATGAAATAAGGTAAGTTTTTGACAAACCCATGGATTCCCCGAATATCATGTTATGTGTTACGACTTTAAATAACAACGTGCATAAAATTCATTCCACTGCTCTCACATCATAAAACTGCAGAATTCCGTATTTCATTTAGCCCCGCTGACTTGGTTTTTACATCCGCCATATTTCATACGTGTCGAACTTCAAAATTGCTTCGGCTTCGTATATATAAAAAAATCCACAGTTCATAATTTTCGTAAAAGTCCCCAGTGTTAGATTTAAAAGCGCCGATGATTAAACGCGCCGAATCGAGCTCGTAAATCACACCGTCATTACTCCCGTCTTATATATCTGTTATTTTTATATTTATTTGAACGACGAGTGTGGAATAAAGATGATTTATCGTTTTTATCGGTCTAATAAACGAGACAGGGGTCGTCGGACGACAGCGGGCATAAAAGACGTCAAATACCTTTTTCGTTATTGAAACACGTTCATTTGTGAAACCGATAAAAGAATTAATTCGATCAAGAAAGAGAGAGATATAAAACACAGTACCGTTCGAGGTGGAATTTTTAGAAGTGAACCAAATGTGTGAGGATCGTAAAATAATAGCGAAGAAAAATTAAAAAATACAAAATTTATGTCAGTTCTGCAGTTAAAAAGTTTTATGGAAAATGTCAATTTTCTTTATGTTATTTCTGGAGGCTCAGAAACAAAATTTTAGCGAATTTTGCTATTTATTCTTCGCAACTCTGACCAATTGCAATATTCTAAAATAATAGTGAGGGAAAATTTAAAAATATTCTGCTTGTGAAAATGTAAGTTTTCTTTATCTTGTTCCAGGATACAAAATTGATTAAAGTTTGCTATTTATTCTTCGCGACTCTGACCAATTGCAATCTTCTGGAAAAAATCGTCAACTAATCGTTCTAGCATCTAAAACAATCTCAAATCGTTTAGACCGACTTTAAACAGGTTATTTTTATACCATTTCCGTTTTCATTTCACACGATCTTCGGAGATCGGATTGTCGCGTTTTAAAATGTAACAATAAAGATCGACCGTCAAGATTAAAAGGTTGAAAACCGTCGATATCTTCAATTGTCGAAGAATTATGGCGAGAGCAATCTCCGTGGTAGCGTACAGCGCGCACGCACGCCGCGAGCATAATAGCGGTTTTACGTTGACTTTAATCATGAAAATTTAAATCAAGTTGAGCCTAATTTATGACGCTTTAAATTAAAGATAGCTGACGGCGTCGGGGCCATTGTAAATTGGACTTAGCCCCGTTCGGAATCCACGATGCGCGCACAGACTCTCCGGTTCGGTTATTGTTGCGCTGTCCGTTGATAAACGTTAACCGGCCACGTCGCCGTCGCTAATGAGATCAAGGCATGCCCCATCGATATACGACGCGACCGATTTTATCAGCAGCTCGGAAATGGATGGGTACGCGTGTACCAACAAATTCGACGGTTAATCGTCTACGACCAAACCTTTTCGTCGTGCGCTGATTAACTAACTATAATTAATTAATTATCGTATGTATGACGGAAACCGTACGGCGAATATCGAACGAAAGAAATTTTCGCGTAGGGCTTCATCGGCCATATTGGATATTCGACGAGGAACGTATCGGGGAACTGAAATCGACTACATTTTTAAGGGAGGAATTGCTCCAAAGGATTCCGGCAACTGGAGCATCGATTCCGGGACGCGACACAAATTTTTCTTGCAGTTAATTAATATTTTTAACGCGTTGACTGGCAAGTTACAACCTCAGAAAAGTCGAACAAAGTCAAATTGATTTAATTAACGAAGCCGAAACTGAGAAGACGACATTTATCGTAGCGATTACTTCCTTAATCCGGATATAGTGCAGTCAAAATTAGTGTCAAACGCATATGTGTAAATTTGATGACGCTCCGTGAATTTACGCAAGGGTTGCACAAGTATGCGATAGGAGAAATAATTATGTTGCGGATGTTTCTGCGATCGCAGCATGTTCGAATGTGCAAAATAGTAAAACGGCTAAAGGGAATAACAAAAATTTTTATGTTACTATAAATACGTTTTATCTGTCCAGATTAAAGTGCGGAAGCTGGAAATTACATGAATATCCGCGGTCTACAGATAATAGTCTGGTGTACTACAGTTACCGGTGCTGATCTACGATGTTGTTTTCATAATATTCCAACTTACGGTACGTGTAAAATTTGAATATCAACAAACGTTGCTGCAGCTTGCAGTTTCTGTTTACCCGGCAAAATCTTGCAGTTAGCACACCGGAGGTTTTACTTATTCTGATGAAAATGAGACTTCGCAGAAACATCTGCAGTCTAGTAAGTAGACCGAAACAGTTTTTCAATTACCTTTTCAATGCGTTGGTCGCCGAAGTACCGCCCGAAAGTATCCAACAAAATCAACGTAATTCCTCCAATGAAATCGGACCTGGAACACAAAAATTGGTTCGTTAGTTTCTGTGATATATAAATTCGTCATAGCGAAAACCAAATCAAATTTCATTCAATTAAGAAACCTGTTAGCCAGAAATTTTCTTCTGGAACCTAAAAATTTATCAGTTTATTATGCTCGTGTCAAAATAACTCGCTTTATTGTCCAGGAATAATTGTCCTAACTAACCTGGATGCTCATCGGGCATTGGGAAAATAATTTGTCAAACCGAAAGCGGAAGAATTCAGCCACCGAATATTTTCTATTACCTTAGTCAATTAGCTTTGTTTTACTATTTAATGAAGCAGTGGGCCATCACAGAAACGTAAATGTAGAACAAAGGATACGAATAATTTCATGCAATCCTTTCCCAACCGGATGCATAAAATCCGCGTTCCGAAACTGTCTACCAACGCACGGCTTTGTTGGAGGATTCGATACGAGCATAATACGTCCGATTTTTCGCAGATGGAAGTTTTGCATAGTTCCGCTGTTCCGAGCGATGAGCAACGCACTTCCCCGCGACTGGTCCGTTGATATTCCAGCCGAGCCCACGTGCCGGCGTTCATAAAAATGTTAATTAAAGTCCGTTCGCCGCGAGCGAGCCCTAGAACGTCGTTTTCCCGTCGAACGAGACGAAGACTGCGGCTTGGCGGAGCTTGTCCGTAAGAAATTATTAATTACACCTATCGGCGTGGCTGGCATCAGCGTCGACCTGTAATCGACGATAACCCGTGCCCGGAGCCTGATCGACGGTAATTTATGGCCGCCTAATGTAACCCGATATATTTCTTATCGAGCCCTAAACGCGAGCAACCCTTCCCCGGGTCGTGGGGCCAGGAAGCTACGCCCCCGATCCCCTTTCCCCGCTGGCTGGCCTTAATATTCTAACGCGGGAGAGCCTATCTTTCCAGAAAGCTCCGGATATCGTGCGGGTAGGCTAGCATAAGGAGACTATATAGAATGGAGGCCGACGAGAGAAAGAGAGATGAAAGAACGGAGGTTGGCTTGCGGAGAAGCGAGAGAGAAAGAGGGAGCGTTCACAGGTACGAAAAAAAGAAAGAAAACGGGACACGGTAGACCAGGTAAGCCGAGGAGGAGAGGAAGAGGCCGAGGAAACAGGAACCGAGTCGGTGCGGTGGAGAGCAACAGAGAGCCGGAGAGTTCAGAGGGAGGAGGACGGGAGAGAGAGGGCACAGAAGGTGAGACGACCAGAAACAAGAAAGAAAAGGACGAGAGCGAAGGCGGATGCGCAGGTGAGCTCGGGATACGAATAAGGGTCAAACGAAAGCGAGTTATTGGGCAGCAGGGCCAAGGAAAAGGGGCGAGACCGTAAACGAGACAAACAAGCGAGAGGAGACCTGCCGTGGAAACATGAACGCGATTCTATTGGTCGGTGGGCTCACTTTTAATTAATAGACTGCGTGGCTCTAATCATTGCAAGACATGGTGCACTTATGACGAAAATGGATGCGTACCATTTAAAGCAGTGGACGTATTAAAAGGATTGAAGACATCAGTGTATCAGTTTCAGCTTACTAAGTTAATTAAAAGAAGAAAGAAATTTTTGTTTCGCACATTTTTTATTTCACACAGATGTCTTTAATCCTTTTAATAATCTTTTATTTAATCAACATAGATGCAATGTAGTTCATTCCAAATTGAAAAAATACAAGTTTTTTGTAGATTTGTGTCAGTCGTATCAAAAGATTTCATCTGCGAAATATATTCACCTTTATATTAAAGTTAGATGGCAAGAACAAGATGTGCAAAAATATAGAAGAGGTAAGAAAACATTGAAAAGTATGCAACATGGATTAATAAAGCTAGTGATTGCATATGTCTCCAGAGGCTGAAGCTGAGGAACAGTCCGACACTCCGCATCCGAATACAATAAAGGAAATACCAGAAGAAAGAAGGTCAGGGGGGCGAGTTAGAGTGGCCGAGGGTGTTGAAACAAAGCGGAAAGGGGGGAGAGAGAAAAGAGGAAAAGTAAACCGAAGAGCAAAGACTAACAGCAGGATAAATCTAGGGTGGAAGTATTAACAACAAGCTTGAGATAGGACGGCATACTGATGCCAGAGGAAAGTAGTTCCAACTTGAATGTCAGCCTTAGCTTTAGCTTCAGTTTTAATGGAGACGGTGGAAATGTTTTTCCCAGTACTTATGCTTCTCTACACGGAGATATCCTCCGATATGTAACGGAATTCTCGCCCGCAAAGAACCGGGAAAGTAGAAGATTTGAACTCGAAGATTTTCTTCGGAACAGATCCACTGTAAATGTACGTACAACGCGATTGACTGGTAAATGTAAGAAAAGCTCAGCTGTGGACCCACGGATTTCCCTGCATTCATAGAGACTGCAACTGAATGAAGGGCAGCGAAATAAAAATTTTATTTTAATAACGTTGAACGCGCATTCTTCCGACTGTCTCAGTTATCTGAAACGTGTGTGTGTAATTTCTGCTTTCGCTAATTAGCCTCGCAAAAGACTGGTATCGCTGACTCCAGCATATCAACGTTCTTTTGATGAATTTTGTTATTAGATCTTCGTCACATCTGCATTTGTGATTGTACTTATTGCGTCTAATTTACTTGTTCGTGCATTTTTCGAATTTTCCGACGCCAAGAGTGCAGCTGGTAATTTTTTACTGCTTGACAAGCTTCCAAATTGGGATCATTAACATTTTAAATTCGCGACGTTATAATCTTGATTATTTGACTGGAACGCGTCGGCCTAGTGCCAATTTTAAACTTGTAATTTTTTATGAGCTCACGCTTTAAGCCGTACCTTTTTGAAGCAATTAGGCCTTCGGCGAATGGCGGAACGCTGTGCCTATTGCGACAGAGAAAAGTCGATTTGCCAAATAAACGCTTACTTATTGGAAATTCATTTATTCCGGTGCATTATTTATTGTTCGATTTAGTAGGAATATTATAAGTACGAAGAAAATGTATTTATTCAGACTTTTAAGCCTGAAATACAGTGAAATAGAATAAATGTGTTTTATGTCTTAATATTTCTAGTTTTAGTTATCAGCAAGTTATTATATATACTGAAATTAGTAACACACATAGTTTGTCTCCATAATATATTAATTATTAATATGGTTAACAAATTTCAATTATAAAATCGTGAATTTATGTGCGAAATTAATATAGGTAGGCGAAATTCAGTGTTTAATTGATTCTCCGTTGTTTCTGATAAACGCAATTATTCTGTGCATTCAATGTATTAATTTTTAAAACGTTTCTGTTCCGATTTCAGACCAGGCTTCTCTGATGCCATTTTTTAATTGATTTACACTAGAGTGTTGTTTCATATTACTGTAAACTGTGCGAGCTAAAATGCCTCCAAGGTTTCCAATTGTATTAAGGTCTGGACATGTTGATGGCCAGGCGAGTTTGTATAATTAATTCTACACGATAAATTGGAGCAGTATCATGCTGAAAAATCGAATTTGGTCAACCAATTCTGTTATCATGAAAAACCCTTTATTTCTCAGGTGTCGGTGACCTGGCACACCTCAATCCTCAATTGTACGACCCCGACAATCTCGGTGAACATTAATATTGTAGTATCCTCGGATCCAGCCGAAGGAGCGGTGCCCTCGTGGGTTTCCGGGAGGAGGGCAACGAGAATTCGCATAAAAATCGGTGGTTACGTGTAGAGGAAAGTTGTCGGGCAGCAAACAGTAGGGTTCGGAGTGACGAGGATTCGGTTGGTCGGGGTGCTGGACTATCGGAAGGGCAAAATAAGAAGGACAAGGGAGAACGGACGGAAGAGATACGGCGGCTGCCGATACGGCCGCGACTCGTCTTCTCGTACTACAGACGTACACCGGGTTTACTTTAGATCCGCAGTGCATACAGAGCGCAGACAGGTTTTATTAACCCCCTCGACCACTCCGCGGACGTGTACCCCGGATATATGCGCTTTCCCTACGAGTTGCTTCCTCGATGTTCAAGCGAAAGCTGGGTATACTCGCGGCGATCGATCCTTGGCACGATGCCACCGATGTTTCTTCTTCTTCTTCTCCGCTCATTCTCCATCTCTCTCTCTCTCTTTCTCTCTTTTTCTCTTGAGCGTCTTTTCCCATCCTTCCCTACCGTTCTCCCTTCCCCTCTTCTCTCTCTCCTCCTAGACCCATCCTTCTTCACCTCCCTTCTTTCCGTTCGTCGCGGGATCTCCACGCATTCCTTTCCCACGAGCTATGAATTTGCTTTCGATGATATTGTTCTAGCGTCGCCTGCACGCTCCCGATAAAAATCTAGGATCGTTCGCGGGGAACAGCCGGGCATTATGGTAACCGTTCACGATACCGGCCTCGAAAACTGAATTTTAACGAGGAATTTAGGAGGACGAGTCGGCCACGGCCTCCGAGGCTGGTCGTAAACGTACGCGATTGAAACGCGCGGTTACGGATTTCGGGGGGAGTTGATGGAATTTCACTCGGTTACGCCCTAGATTAGATGCCACTCAGATAGCCCCTTGCCAATTGACACTGCATATGCTTCCTTCCTTCAAGACACATAGCTGAATCTGATACCAGGCTAAACTCGCTACCAGACTATGGATTTTTATGCAAAGTTGAGTACAAGATACAGGAGCTAGATGAACATTTAGTTATTTTCTGAATCACTTTCAAGATTTCGTGTCGTCCTTCGACGACAGTGCCCAAGTCTATTCTGACACAGAGTATTAAAATTGTAATTTAATTAGTCAATTTCTGATGATACACTCGAATGAATAGCTGCCACATTAAGAACGATAGAAAGATTAATGTATCTACAAGAAGTACCTTCAAAACTGGGTTTTAAGAAAATTGGCAATGAAGCTGAGAATGATCATAACACTAAACCTACCGAGTCCCAAAAGTAACTGGAACATGCTCCCTTATAAAAATGACACGATTAATTTGATTTAGACTTTGCGCGGCTCCTATTGTATAATACGTACTCTATTAAAGACATCTATACAATAATTTCTTATCAAATAACTGTTATTATTTCAATAAGTGTAAAATAAAATGATAAATTAATAAAAACGATCCATATCTGGAAAACATTCCTACAACATCCACAAAAACCTACAACTACTATATTATCTAATATGTCGGATTTCAAATTATTTGTAATTTGATCGTTCAAATACTTCTTTGACAGTCAAATAGTCAATCAAATTGCAAAGGATTTTGGTTGGAACTATGCATACGATGTTTAGGGGATACAATAGTTATGAAGTATAAGTATATTGAGAACTGTTTGGCAAAATATAGGAATCGAGCCGAGAAATTGAAATAGAATTGTATATATATGTATGTAGTATACGCAATATGTATACGTAAATAGACCGTGTGCTCTCTTTGTGAGAGGATTTAGAGGATAATGGAACCGCTGACTGAATCTCGTCGACTGTCAATCAGCTAATTACGCTCGATATTCTGGATTATCCAGCCGCCATAGCTAATCGACGACTCTCAGGACGTTTCGCCAAGGCAGAGCTAACGTCGAATCGAAATTCCCATTTGCAGGGATTAGAATGCTACAGCTGCAAATGATGCTAGAACTTCGAATTCGATCCTAACCTCTCGACAAAGAAGATATTAAATATAATTTTGAAACAAATTGTAACGATATCATTTTTATGTCTCATCGTCCTCAAGATGTTTATTGTATAATATTATTAATTATTAATATATAATAAATGGTGAGTGTATTCTATTTTTGATACAACTGCCTTGTGTAATCAGTAGATCGGATTTTATGCAGTTATATCGTAGTCAAGATATTTAAAAAATTTAAATTATTAAAAATGAAGAGAAGCTTCTACACGGCCTTTGTTTCGTGCAATTGATGCAGACAATGTTTATTTCCCATGTAGATCTGCAGTCCAGTCAGTAACAGCCAATGTAATTGACACAATAAGTATGACTAGAGACAAAGAATAACTTTTTACAATCCCATAAACTTTTTATAAAAGGGGACGACTATGCCGAAGTAAATACTCTAAACACAGGCGGAATACCTCAGCATTCTAACCGAAAGCTTAGAAATCGACGTACCCAGTGTCCGAGTAATTAATGATCAAAACCAGTGCGACGAAGACACGCGGTTTTCAATGAAGCGAAGCAGGATCAACACGCAGATACCAATACATTAACCATAGTGAAACGTTCGTAAAAGCATACTCTGCTCTCGCGGAGAGAACGAGGTATACTTTGTACAGGTATTAATCCCTTAAGCGCGCGACATTAGCCCCCGTTTCACCCGGCAGTCGCGTCGATTTCGATCGCCATTCATGATACAGCGACTGTTGTCGCGAAACACAGCGCCGAACAAATGCTTTTGCGTTAACAAAAACCCGTTGCCGCTGGGCACAGAGGAGGACAGAGGAGGGAATGGCCGACGGGTGGTGGCAAATGGATGAAGAGAATAAATATTTAACCGGCGCGAAAGAGCGCACGCGAGCGCGTCGCTTTGAACTGCGTTTAAAAATTATTCAAACGCGCGCGGCCGAAGGAGCCATTGTCCCGGAGTGCTCTTAAATGCGTATCCGGCTTAATTGGCCCCGGTAGTAGTGTAAATCAGCGACGGGGCCGGCGGCGACGGCAGCCGGGCCGCCGCACCGCCGCCTGTGCACGCATAAACATTTCTCTACCCGATCGGTCCGCTTTAAAATCGCGGGGACGCGCGTCCGTTACTATGACGACTTTTGATTAAAACGCCGTCCCAAATTGGCTTTGTGCGTTTGCACTTGACAAAACCCTCGCGATACTCCCTTCGGCACGAGAGTTTAATATAATAGGCATTAGCGATGTTACGAGAGCTACTCGAAGGGGTTGCGAATACCCGGTAGCAGCAACCCCCTCCTCTCTCGCTCTCTTGCTTTTTCTTTCTCTTTTCAGCCCCCTTCCCTGGGGGGTTGGCCAACTGTTCGGACTCGCGGGGGGTTGCCCCGAAGAGATCATGCAGAAGTAGATAGCCTGAAAAGAGGACCGAGAGAGAAAAAAAAGCTGAAGGACCAGACGGTGGGATTGTACCGAACCAACGGGGATGAAAGATCTCCTCTATAAGCCCTTCATCCTACCCGCAGCACTTCCCCGGAAATGGATAAACATAACTTCACGGAGGGTCGAAGTCCTGGGACCGGCCGATCGTGAGAATCGATCTTCGATTTGTTCGGAATCGTGGCGATTCACGGATTTTAAGTGTATTCTATTCGTTGCAAGGCGATTATTTGCTTTTGGTATTCCCGTTTCGCGGTGGGACAATCGTTGGGAGATTCTGTGGTCCAGTGTTTTTAGAGCTCCATGCTGGTTTAGGGATGGTACCAGATGATCTTGTCCTTCGAGTGGACTTTCGAAGCGAACTTTGAAAGTGTAGCAACTCAACTTTGCTATCGCTCTCGGTAAAATGTTGTTCACTGTCAATCTTTCGGCCATACGCGCTCCGGATATACTTTTTTATAAAAAAAAATGTAGGTCTTCATTTTAAAAAATATCAATTCACACATTCACACGACCGCTACCGTCTCCAGGTTAGGAAGAACGATTGACACCATCTTGTAGCCCTCCCGTAAACATTAATCTTTTTCCTGTAACTTTTTACAATTACGCGAACCAGCCCGTATAGTCATTGAAAAATACATAGGCGTAGATATAACCTTCCTTATTCTAGGAAATTCTGAACGACCGAGAACGCGTCTAATCGCTGTAACGATAAAATAAATCGCAGTACGAGGGGGTTGAGGTAGACAAAGTTACCGTCCTGGCACGTGTAAGCTTTCCATCGAACAAATTGGTGCGAATCGAAGGCATTCCGAAAACATGGCCGGATACGCGATAAATACGAGACGAGCGTTCGCGATCGGCGGCTCGGCGGGCAATCATCCGTTTTGTGGCGAGATGAATAAAATACGGGAAGAATTTTTCTATCGCGGTTGGGAACTGTTCCTCCGCCTCCTCCTTAATCCAGTTAGAGTTCCCGCGGAAAGGGGGTGTAAACGTGGCTGTTATATGAGGAGCAACACGGTGGGCGGGGGTGGAAGGAGAAAATGATGTAGGAAAGAAACGGGGCGAGCAGTGATGGATAAGAAAGCAGCGGCAACAACCGTACGAAGAAAATGAATAAGATAAAAGCTTCTCTTCGTCGGAAGGGAATTGGAGTCTAGGTTGAAAGGGGTTGAAAAGAAAGCAAAACCGGAGGAGCGAATGAGAAACGGACAGAGAAAGAGGAAACGAGAGAACGGAGATAGACAGTGCGGATGGGGAGAAAGGGAGGGAAGCCCGTGGCTGGCTCTTTCTCCCCCGTCGAGTGGCTTGAACTTTAGAACCAGTCGAATCTAAGGTCTTCTATTTCTCAACCTGTTGAATTTCCCACAGACATGACGCGCGATTTGTTTTCTCGCAACGTTACTGTTGGGAATGTTCGAAACCGGCGCCGGCCGCGCTGATCTCGTTGTTCGCGCGCGGACGAGCGCGAAAATGGAAGCGGATGGATTAACCCGTGAAAACCTCCCGTCCCCCACCTCCCGGTACAAATGGCAATGAGGATTCGATGAATGTCGACCACCGTACTTTCCATATTTCCGGTCCGATCGTTTGTAATCCTTCATCCCCGGTTAATAGCGGTCATCGCGCGCGGGCCCGCCGCGCTTCGTCATCGCAGCTCTCGCGTGAAACGACTCCGAAATCGAGGATCCAATTGGCAGCCGGACTATCGGCCCCTGTACCAAATTACCGAAAAATGAGAAAAACACTTTTTTCACCCCCTGCCCGTCGAACTGGCGCTCGAAACTTTTTCGGAATATTTTTTCGGAATATCGCGTGGCCACCGTCCATGGAACCCAGGGGGCGGGAATCGCGAATCCGGCGCCGTTTTTAAAGTAAATCGGCCGTGGATGGAGAGAATGATCTGATTCCTGCCTGAATAAAAAGTATATCGCGCGAGTTTTTCGCCGGAAAATCGTGGTCCACACGGTTTTTGGTCGGAGGTGGAGGGAGACGGTCCTGTCAATGAAAGTTCAAAGGGAGAAATGAAACGTGCGACTACATACAAAGTTAGCTTATTCCTGAATAGCAAGAGCTTGGTCTAGTTCATCTGCCAATTAAAATCATTAGTCATTTATTTCGACTCTTAAAAGAGATCATCCCGACAGAACCGTGTTCAAAAATGTGTCAATAGGAATTTGAATAGAAGGATTTGAAAGGGTTTAGCTATCCTTCCAAGAGCGTCCGCCATACGATGATCAAAACGCAAAAATGATTTCGACTGTGATTTTTAATCCTACATAAATGTCGAATTCACGTTGGTTCTAAAATCCGGAATTTGCCGAAAATAATGATACGAAATCAGCGTGTATCTCGCGCTGCGAGCATTTTAATTGGCATTTAATGCTAATGGCGAAATTGTCGACCGAGCGTACATGACGACGACCTCTCGGCGAAAAGTAATAACGATATAAAAATACATACAACACGGATCTAGATCAAATTATAATCTAAAATCAGTATAGTGGGCACGCGGATTTTAATTGGGCGCCAGTGAACTTTTTTGTTTCTCGCGACAAATAATGACAGGCATATAATAATATCAAACTTTATATATCGACTCGACGTTCTCGACGTAATAATGGAAAAAGTTGAACGGACGTGGTGTTTCGAAATTCACAATTTCCTGGAAATTACGATTCAACATCAGTTGGCTGTCTAGGCGGGCTTTAATCGGATTTTAATGCCTCCAGTAGAATCGTCAAGCACACGGGAACACAATTACATGAAAATATAAATATCTTCCGCCGAATAAAAATATTTTCCCGTTGCAATCCCGGAAGTCAAATAGACGTTCGTTTCCACGCTACGAGATTTCCCGAATAACTACAATCTGAAAACGTCGGAGTAGCTGCACGGATTTTAATTGATTTTGAATGACGGCAGTGGAAATTGCGGTGCGTTGGTCTCTCGCGAAAAACTAAATTAATCTTCGATGGAAATAGAATTTTCCCCAAATTCACGGTTTGACCACCGCTACGCATTTCGAGACGGTGCACTGCAGTCTGAAATGCGTAGTACATTCCGAACGAGGGAGGACTCCAAGAAAATTACAGTAGCGCCTCGTTGGTTGCACGAAATAGGGCCGAACAGGCGTGCAGAAATTGAGGTTGTTCGCACTCCATATTTTTCCTCTATGTAACCATCGCATGATACGAGCCACAATTTAAACCATTAAATAAAATGATGTATTTCACACACCATTAAATAAAATGATGTACTTCAACATTAAGTGTTGTATTTCAACATTGAATAAAATGATGTATTTCTACATTAAATAAAATGATGTATACAGTGATTAAAAAGTCTTTATGCACGAAAATATCGTAGAGAAGGGAAAGGAAAATTTATATTTTTTGTATGGCTACATTTATTTTAACGCTGAAATATTAATTACAAACGAATCTAATTTTATTTCATCGAAAAAGAGAAACGCGTAATATTCATATTTGTTAGACCTTGTTAAAATCTTCACGACGAGTCTGACTCGTTAAAATACGGCAAGGGGTTAACGCAAGTTTCGCGTTTTCTTTGTACGAAGCGCCGTGCAAAAAGAGCTGCAAGCGCATCCATCATTCGAAACCACTTAATTACTCAGCGGACAAGATTCTGGTACAAGCAATAACAATATTTTGGCGTTAGAGGACCGGAGCCGGGTCGTGCAGCGTTAAACGCGGCGCACTCGACTGGTGTGCGGTGTCCTCCAGTTTCGCGGCAGCAGGCATAGCACTTTCATCCAACCCTATCCGTGTATTTCTCGCCTCCCTTCATCCGCCTCTCGTCCGTACATATTTATGGTGAAATTACCTTTATACAAACGCCCCGGGGCAAGACAGATCGTGTATACGTTCGCGCGGGCGCGGTCGAGTTCGAGTTAGAGTTCGAGTACGGGGACGTGCGGATGTGGATGTGGGGGCGGGGGAGGGGAGGGAGGGTGGTATAGCGGGTGGATCGGTGAACATTGCGAACGCGGCTCTTTGCTTGTGCCGTAATGCCTGCTGCTCGGAGCGTAACGACCTGCCGGCGTATCTGGCCCGGCGCAATGATAGCAACCCCTAAATGGAGTTGGCAGCTTTCCTTCGCCGTTTTCACGATAAAGACGCGAACTTGTTCCCGGAGTCTTCCCCGACCAGACGGGGAATTTCATTAAGCGTCGGCGGCGATACGCGCCTCGGAGTTCAACGGAGTTAATGCGAGACCGCCCTTTATTCTAACTCGCGAGAATTTTCTTTTTCGGGAGAAAACGCGCGAGGAACGGCCCGCCTCGCGGACATACAAACACAATGCTCCCTTAACCGTGCGACAAAACGCCGAAAATTTACAAACTTTCTTTTACTAAGCTGACGATCACGCGAACTCGACGATTCCCCGCGATCCGACCACCATAATCCGCGCGGATGACGGTTCAGAAGCCGTCCTCCTCTTTCCCCAGCGTCTTCGCGAGATTGTCCAACTTCCTGTTTCTCGCTAACTGATTCTTTTATTTTTTTTTTCTTCTACAGGCGCGCGCGGGGCGTATCGACACTCGTTCCCTGGCTGAAGTTTCCTGTCTTCCCGGGGAAAACGATTATATTCTGTTCCGCTTGAACTTCCGCCGCGAAAGTTAGGGGTAGTGATTGTGAGGGCCCGAGCACGCCGCGCCGAGCGCTCGAAACGTTTTCCAACTGAAGTGAGCGAAATGTTCCCGAAGGACCGGTTTAACTCCGTAACTGCACAGGTTTAAGTAACAGCCCACAACAGTGTGTGAAATTACAATCTGCTGTGTACCACTCTCTCCGCGGACCGGATGAGAGAGACGAGAGTGAAAAATTGCCGCGAGATCCACGGGGCTGGGCGTGAGACTCCGGACAGGTAGCTGATTTAGATAAATAGCTGCTTAATATTTGCTCCTTGTGAAATTAATCGACTCTTGTTAAATCATTGGACAATTATTTACTGCTTTTATTTTGACGATTCACTTCATTTTAAAGTGTGTAATGAATGTGGATTTATAGCTTCAAAATGCTTGTGCAAAAATTCTCGGCACACCATTCAAAACACCATGACATTGTCAAAAAATAAAAATTATCTCTTAAAAACTCTTAAATACTGAATTCGAAATTAAGTGTTTACATTTCTTGGTTGCCTACGTTACTGAAGGTATATTTACATTTCTCTTATGGTACTTTTAATATTTATTTATTATGGATTTATAATGGATTTTGATTTTTTTTGGAATGCAGCGCAGTCCCTACTAGAGCGAATACATTTTCGCTCAGATGCAATGTTCATACAGAATGTTCCACATGTGTTTTACCTCCTTTGGAATATAGTACATCCCCTACACTAGAACGAATACATTTTTGCCTAATTGCAATTTTAATACAGCATGTTTTATATAAAAAGAGCCACCTAATTATTTTCCCTCAATTGCAACGACACGAGAAATTTCTCTTGTGCGATTTCCACGAGCGACTGAAAGAGAAAGAAAATTTTTCTATCACGTGAAAATCCTTCTTTACTGCGTGTAACATCTGATTTTAAATATTTCTTTGCACTTCGTGATATCTTGATTTCCGCTAACCTGTTCGCGATGCTTTCTGAAGATTAATAGAAAGAGTTGTTGCCGGTCGATCGTGATTCTACACGATTACGAATGCAAATCAGACCGAAGTAAAGGAGTGCTCTGATTCTCGCAGATTTTTGTCTTGGCTAATTTGCGAAACTACTGACACGATGTTACACAGCTAAGGCTACTTTGTAGGATCCATTGTGTACTGTATTCCGCCGGCGTCCAGTGTGCAGATAAACTGCCAGCCGATAACGATCAGCAAATGGATTGCGTGTTCTGCATTAGGGATAATTGACTTGTGTTGCGAGTTATTAATACGATTCTAGGATTTACGTAGTATATGCGGGCTCCGATGGTATCGAGCACGGTAGTTTCGTCAGGTTCATCGAATCATTATATAATTGTTAATGAATCCCTCGCTCACTCGATAACGATTCGACCCGGAACATGGCTGTTCCGTCGGTCCTTTTTGCGAGTATCGATCATGCACACGGCTCCATTTCTTCAAGGCTAACTGTGCTATCGCAGAAGAGTGGCGAGTAAACTGCGGATTTTTATGCAAAATAAAAATTGCCCGCATTCGTTGCAAGCTGACAGATATTTATATCTCTTTTTGTTAACCTTTTTATTTCACTAATCTTCTGTTAACCCCTTGTCGTACTTTGACGAGCCAGACTCGTGATGAAGGTTTTTAACAAACTCTAACATCTAGTGATGAAAAATTAATATGAAGTCGAGGAAAGAGAGATCGCGATAGAACAAAGAAACGAAGGAATATACAATGTTAGCTGCGTAATCTAGTTCTAATTAATAATGTTCTGACATTTCGCTCGATTTGGAAAGATAGCCTGGGCAATTACAGTAACGCATACGTCGCATATCATTGTTACTTTTAGTATAATTATGCTGTCTTTTTACTGCGATAGTTAGATAAAAGTACATCGATTGTAGAGCATATACATAGAATCTTGCACAAGCGCGAGGCGTAGCTCGGGGCTGTTTAAAAGCTGACCCAGAAACTAAAACTAATGTCGGACTGTGAAGTGGAAGAAAATTACTTGAAACTATAATAAAGAGACGTTTAAGCTTACACGGATTTCGGGGAGCGGGCTAGATAGGAACTTCTCAAAGAATTTCGCTCTGTTCTATAAATATTAATTTCGACGTGCCGGAACTTTGATACGGTAAACAATATTTCTCTCCAGCCTTGGTTTAGCAAATTTAAATTTCCACAAAAATTCACAATCTAACGAGAACACCTGTGTCTCATAGTGAGAAAAATATTTAGAACATCTATCCAATAACATTGACGACCTAGAAATTTTGAAGAGCATCGCCTTGAAAAAGATTATCCACGAATTTGATTTAAAAAGTAAGGGAATCAGATCGTTCAGTTTTCAGAAACTGAGAAGGTAGGAAAATCGCAATAAAGAAGGGGTAAATGGCGGGATTAGAGTATATTTCCTAAAATCATTGTCCATCAAAAAGACATTCGAGATACCCGGTAGCTCAAGTGGTAAAAAACATCGTCATTAACTCCGAGGGGAAAAAGGGAACCAGTACGAAACAGGCAGTATTTCAGGTTCAGCGACAGTTACGAGGAAACCGATCGTCGACGATCGTAACGGACCAATAAAAGAAATCGTTGGGGCGGTTTTAAAGCAAACACGACGGGGGAAAAGGATGGAGAGAGAAAGAGAGAGAGAGAGAGAGAGAGAGAGAGAGAGAGAGAGAGAGAGAGAGAGAGAGAGAGAGAGAGAGACGGGCCGGGGCGGCTGTCGGTAAACGAACCAAATTCTTCTCCGGGGAATTAGGTGAAATACAGAGACTTAGGATACGCGGAGCCGAGGTCGGTGTAGATACACTTACGAGATCCGCCCCGTCGAGTCATTGGAAATCCATGAAATTTCGCGGAGGGCCCGATAAAAAAGATTTCAATTCCCTTTAGGTCGGCAACCGGTGGGATCGTGACACGCGCGCAAATACTTCCGTTTTTCGTGGCGGCGCGCCGCCGCCTCGGGACACGATCGTCCTCTTCGAGGCATAAAACATTTTCTTATGAAATTCCAACGGGCTAAAACGATACTGACCAAGGGAGATACTTCATTCGTTTCGCCGTATCTTCACTGTCGACGCGTATAACAGCTTTCCACGACGAAACAAACTCGCCTGTTCCCTCTGCTTTTTCTCTCTTTTTCTGGGGACTTTTTTGTTTTGCTAGTCGCGCGACTCGTTCAGATTACGTGGGACCATTCGAGCATCGTCAAAACGGTTGAAATTTGGTGCTATATTTGTGATTTGCCTTTCGCTAGGGGTAAACACGGAGTTGTTCAAATTGAGTGTCACAACGTTAGATTGAAATAAGATACTAATTATTTGAAACCTTCCTCTGAATAGGGACTTTTTCTTTGGTCTTCTGTCATGGTTACCGTCCAGATTGCATAGAATTATTCAAATTGAGCGTCTCTCACACCATCAGAGATTGGAATAACATAAAAATTATTTGAAACTTTACTTTTGCTAGGGACTATTTTGTTTAGTCACGTGTTCACGTAATGTAGCACTACATTCCATAAACGCGACGTATTATTGATCAAAACGGCTTTTGGTCCTTTGATTAACAAAACAACGTCTAATTACAACCAATTTCTCCGGCGACATGACTAGCAGAACGCACGAAGCAGGCCGCTGCGAAAATAAACGCGAGTAACGAGCGTGATAAAATAACGCGGCTGGACGTGTCTCGAATAGTTAGTGTTTAATTACAATCTGAAGATGCGACGCTTAATTTGTATAATCCTATCTTAGCCAGCGGAGCGGACAATGAGCGTCGTGTTTTTAATTATCCGCTGCGGGTGGTCGAAGGGCGCTTTTGTGTCGCTCCCGGCGAAAATTCGGAGCATGTATCAACAGCATTTGGGTCAGGCTCGCGTAAACATCGCTACTGCTACTCGGTAACACGCAACCCCGAGTCGTAGCACTTTTGTTTTCGCAGCTCTCCGTGCATGCACGTACGGGGGTGGAGCGCGCGCGCGAGAGAGAGAGCAACAAACCGGCGAGAAAAACTTGGTAACGCCTGGTAATGGGCTCTGGCAGCGAGGGTGGCGGAAGAATTGTCTTACCAGACTGCGGATTTTGTGCGTTTACAGCGTACAAGGGGCCGCAGAATGCGACAAAACGCGCGTCTTGCCGGGACTTTTGTTCGGAACCCTTTAAAACCGCCACACCGCGGACCAGGAATAGGAAAAAACGAAGAAGCGGATTTTTCATTTTAGTTCCGGTTCTTGCGACGTAATCTAGGAAATCTAAATTTGCATGAGGATTTACGATCCAGTCGTGACAGTACAATGTACGATAAATATGCGCAAAAAATAGAACAAAACCAGTTTTTTTTAGCGAGAGCGAATCAAATCTCCATAACAATAAGTTGCCGTCTTCCGCGGGAGTTTTCAGCTGGCGCATAGAACAACGAACATTATCGTGTCATTATGAAAATGCCGCCGATCGACTGACGTTTTACGCGGTGAGACGAGCCCAAACACGGCGTACATCGAATAGCGCCGCAGAATGCGTTGAAACTGAGAATTTTTTGCGCTTAACCGGGAAGGGCTTCGTTTCCCGAAGTGCTTGTAGAAACGAGAGGTTATAACGGATTAAAAACAGATTAAAAAGTGGCACTCAACCGGGGAGGGAATATTCCGTATTCTGCTCGTAAAAATTACAGGAGACACGGCGTGTTTGGACTCATTTTAATCAGAACGACATTTCCAGCGAACTGATCAAGTTCCTGCGACGATATCGTTGGAAATAAGAATTTGTTGAAAAAGGTGATATATAAAATCGGAACAGCAGAGGTTCAATTAATTCTTTCGTGTGACGCGACGATGACAATAAGTCCGCGAACGGTGGCACGGTGAACGGTTTTTCACCGAAATCGGACGGCAAATTAAGCACGATCATCGTGCAAACGCATTCGAGGGGTCGGAGTGACCGTTGACCGGACCGGCGCGGCGCGGCGCACTGTTTACAATGTCGTGGACAAACTGCGTTGATTGAACGCATTCCGTAATAGACCGGACGGACACGAACATCGCTCTGCCGAGGGTAATGTCGCGCGATCATTTTCGCGAGGACACGATTCACAAGCGGACAAGAGACTCACGGACGTCCGCTGGAAATAATTTCGCCCGATGGCTGCCGATTCAAGTATTTCGCTCCTGATTGGCCAATTGTGCTCTTATTAGAGCCGCCGATCGCGCGAAAGTTCAACTGATTTCTGTAAATGGCGCCGTATTGTGTTTTTATCCGGGGCTGCAGTCAATTCCGTCCGTGTAGAATCGCTTGACATCACAATTTCATTGAACAACGACTCGAGACTCGAGCGACAGTAACCGTATCATAGTTGGCTGAGACGATCCCGAAAGGTAGGTTGTTCCTTTCTTGTGAACGAAATTATGTGTTCGATACGAGAATCATCACGTTATAATTAATTTTCTTTGATGTAACACTACACATTCGAAATGAAGTTAGTTCGAAATTAGTTAGTTAGTTGGAAAGTAACAATACTTGCAACGTTGCTAGTGGTAGTGATTAACTATGAATTTAGCTGTGTAGTATGGAGAAGGACAATATTTGCGGTACTAACAGTGGAAATAACTGACTATGTATGTATCGTAGTAAATTAGGTCCAATATAGACGCTTGTACAAAGTCTGAAATAATTTTTGAATAGTTAAAGTAGCGTTCAGAATAAAAGAAAATGCAATTAAATCGAAATGTACCTTGAAGTTACAAGACAATGCGTGATGAATATATACAAATATTACCTCTCTGGAAATCAGTTTTATGAAATAAATACATTTTTTCAGTTTGTCAGTTCCAGAACTGACCCGCATTGAACGTGTTAAAAGTAACTGGTACATGTTCTCTTATAAAAATGACAAGATTGATTTTATTTAGACTTTGTGCGGCTCCTATTAAATACGTGCTCTACTAAAGATATTTATAGAATCAATTCTTATAAAATCATTTTTATTGTTTCTCAGTAATTGTGAAATAATAAATCTGGAACCGGTCATTTTGACCGGTGGTGGTAGGTTTAGTGTTAACAGAGGGCTGGAGATAGATGACCACGAACATTTGTTTCAGAATTCTTAGGGAGAACGGGCGAACGCGAGCAGGAATATTAGCCTAATATTAAAGTTTGACGTTTTGAGGAATGGGTCACAGATACTGTCCCTCTTGTCGGCCATGTTTGTCACATGGCGGCGTGCGGCACCTTTTGGTCTCGAGATCAGGCGAACCAACACACGGCTCTTCAGCAAATGTTTACGTTTCACCGATAAAACGACACGCGTGTCCAACGGAAGACACACGCACCGAAGAGCCTGCCCTCGAAGAAAAGGTACAAGTCCTCAGCGATTAAGGAAACTCCAGCGTGCCTCTGGATTTACACGAATCAAAAACTAAAGAGCCCGCGAGTAACCTCGAGTGGCGAATGAAACCGAATCGACTAAATCACGAACTTAAGATCATAATTAGTTGGATTCACCGCCGGAAACTGCCGAGCAATTTCAACTAGCGCTCTCTAATGACTTTTAATTGATTTAATAATTCCCAGGGAAAGCGTCATTGTAATTTCTGAGGAGCAGAAAGTCTGAAATCCGGCATTTTGCCATGCTAATTAAAGTAACGCTGAATCCGAAATGGCACGCCATTTGCACACAAAAGGTTTCGACTTAACCATGTTGCTGACAATTCTGCGAACGCAGTTGAACGCGACTCGGCGAACGAGTACGTTCATTTTTTATGCTACTAATCGCGCATCTTTCTAGGATTAAAAATTAAACGTGTCTTGTGCTCCATTTTTTGAGCACGACGTGAACATGACAATCTAAATCGTGAAATTATTTTTTCCGATACTTGGTTAGTAAAATTGTAAACAACAGCGTTTTTTTATCATTTGTATTAACACTTCTTATTGGAAGACCTTGTACACGTGTTTAAAGATATTTGCATCAAAATTATACACTGTCTTTTTGGAGTATAGCCAACATACGCAAGACAGTTTGATCAACAGCAACCTGACAATATGCGAACGTGTTAGATGTAAAAACAATGTGTACCGATGATATTCAAAGTAATTATTAAAGAAATTCTGATTGCTCGAGCAGCGAAATAATTGCACAGAGCTCTAGAGAGGTTAATAGATACGGGGCTTCCTGAGTGTTTGTAGTACAATTTCGTCCTAGTCATTATCCGTGTCGCGTTTACCTAATGCCTCTTAATAAGGAGTCGCGCGAAAGAGGAATGCGCAAGAGCGGTTAAGAAATAGTCATGCAGGTTGGCAACAGTTCGGAGCGGTTAGGAGCAGAAAACGTGGCTATGTACGACACGTCGTGATTCTGTCGAAACGTCTCGGGGCGAACGGCCGGTGGTTTTTTCTCGGAATCGTTTCTCATCGTTTCCTCCGGTCTCACGGGCCGCTCTTCTCCGAGTTTCGTTCTCATAAAAACGGCCCGGGGAGCACCGAAATGAGTCCGAGGGCTGGTCTAATTGTAGGAGTGAACGGCGAAAGGTATACCGAGAGGTATATACGCACAAAGCGACGCGACGCGGCACCGCTTCATCTTGCGTACAGAGTTTCGCACCCTCCGAACGCAGACGCCCATGGGAGCGGATACTTCTCTGTGTCCGAGGGCCGCACGCACACCCGCACGCACTTCAAACACGCTTTTCAGCTTTTCAGCTCCTCTCCGAGGAGCCACGCCGCCTGTCTGCGTCGATGCGTGTCTGCTCTCATTTTTTCATTTCAATCCGCCGCGAACCGATAATCTTCATTCCGTCAGAGGCTCGACATATTTTTTAATCTGCCGCATTTTTCATTTACGAATCGGCGCCACCCGCTATCTCATCGGCGAATCAGAATAGCTGGAAAGGTACCGTGACGTTTTTTAAGAGTGTATCTTTGTAAATTATCTCCCCTTCATCGCGAGTTACACTCCGCTGGTTTACAGGTCGAATTTATATATTTTTTTAATCATCTCGTCCAACTAACACTTGGACATTGAATTAGAGACTTCGACAAGCATCTCGGAATTTTTTTACATTTTTTGCGAGGGGTTTATTTTGATTATAAGGGTGAATCACGAATCGTGATTAGTAGAGATTACTCTGTTATTATCTGTCCGATCGAAAATGTTCTTATCACATATACATGGTTTCAATAGAACTTTCTAATTAAAAAGATTAAAAGAGCAATTGAAATCCTCTAAGAAATAGGCGTAAAAAAATTATAGACCTTAAAAAATCATAAAAAACAGAGTGACGAAAAATCTGTTATAAGAAGAACTCTTTTGTGGTATGTACGCAAAGAAATAAATTTGTTATAAATAATTTCTCATTTAAAAAATCTTAATAATTGTAAATTAAAAATATCAGAACCCGTCATTTTGAGAGAATTATTCTCAATGGTTGAATTCTTCCGGACACGCAAATTTATAAAAGTTGCATGTAATAAATGCGATCTTTCCATGAAGCGATGTCAAATATAGTTCTAGCGTAAAGGTAATATTAGCAGTTTTTAACCGAACCCCAGTTTCCACGGCGAGACAAAAACTGATAGTTGTTTGATGAACGATAAGGTAGAGACAGAGAGGAAGTGTGTAGTGTATCGACGCGGAGGTAGTAAAATTCCGTACATTAACCTTAAGGTCGTCACGCGCTATTGTCTTTGTACGGTGCTATTTTCGTTAGCCTCGTCACGATTCGCCGTACGAAAAAATCGTTCTGTTCCCTCTCGAATTACTCAGCACGTCAGACGGGAGTGTCGTGAACGTCGGGTGATTAATACACGAGAAAATCGCGTTTAAAATGGTTGAGCGGCATTGTCCTCTTTTAATCAGCGTCGACGCCTTCGTGCCGAAAATTGAACCGATATTTATTACGTCTCTCACTATCTATAATAAATGGACCGTGCATTTATAGCACCGGTCGATGACAGTGTGTCTTCGAGGAATTTATAAAACCGATTAATTCATATTACCTTTCAATAGCAAAATTAACAAATAGCAGCAACGGTTTACAAAAGCACTTTTACAGTAAAACAAAGGATCTAAAATCCATCATTTTGACGGGTCCGCTAATTCCAGCGTCAACGCAGCTCCATTTTCAAATAACATTCTTCAACCACGATATTAACGTTGGAAATGAAATTCTACTTCGCCTTGCAATGGTTCACGGTGAAAAATGTAAATTTGCATATAGAAACCGCGTGCTAATAATGACGAGTACCCGCTTCCGGCTTGCGTTTGAAAATTTCTTTACACTCCTCCACTCGCTTTTACATCTATCGCGTATTTCTCTTTATTTCTTTTTTTTTTTCAAATAACTTCGTATGCTGGTCCACATTCGCGATAGAACGTTATATCATGCGTCAAAAGTTTCAAACACGATTCGGAATAATTGGATATCGTAGAAAATGCCGGTTATTGACAGAGGGGTGAACCGTGTGCCGAAAATATTACGCAACGTGCCAATCTCGCCGCGGTAGGCGTGCGTTCGCAACGCTCGCGCGGATAACGAATATTTTACTTTCGCGTTGCGACAGTCACTGATTCGGCTTACATCGACCGAAACAACTTCCTAACGAATATGAGTCGGTATGTGGAAATCGGCAAAAGTTAATTCGGAACTGACGAAGAACGTTTCCTTGCGCTGTGGCTTCTTTTCCTTCGATCCAAAATATTTAAATGAAATATTTCACATTTTGCTATTACACACATGATGATACACGTTAATCATAACTAGTCAGCGGGATTTATGCATTTATAACAAAAATAGGTAGGTCTAATTTAAAGCAGTAAAAATATTAGAAGAATTTAGAAATACTGCAATTCAGGTAGAAAATTTTTAATCATAACACTATTACGAAATTAACACCGTGCACAAGATGTTCATCTGGAATATAAAATTTGACCAAAACAAGAAGTGATCGATTCATTTTTTTTTAAATACTCAACTCATATTTCCCTAATCCACGTGACATACTCGTTAATTCGACCCAAGCAAAACGTGCGTGGTCAATGGATTTTTTAAAAAATATTCAACACAAATGTGTAGACATTCATTTATGTAACGTGAGCGAGAGAAAAAGTGATTCAAAAGATTAGATTTGAAAAACACATAAAATTAATTATTCCGAAATATATTAAAAAGCACTTTTAGGTACACTCTTGTTGTTCGTTCATCTTCTAACAGAAGAACAGTAATTTTCATTTTGAACGCGCGCATGTCGTAACATAAATATTATTTCCAACATATAATAAAAATTTTTCGTACGGGTGCTCGAATAAAGAACGTTTGTACAACAAACATTAACGGCATTTCTAAAAACCCTTTGCTCCTGTGGCGAATCCTTTTTCCGTATAAATCACCAGAAAAACAATCCGTCCGTATTGTATAAATAATTCCGCGTAACAGTCCGGGGAGAGTGCCGGTGAAAGGAAAACGATCTTTCCCGTTTGCAGCGAACAAACAGTGTTGAGCTGATTAAATAAACGAAGCGCTATTTGCGATGGAAATTCATATATGACGGTAATTACAGCGACGCATTGTACGTATAATATGCTTATACTCGAGAGCATAAGCACATTGAAGGGGTGCTCAATGCCAGAGCCTAGCAATGAGCTGCAACTTCGAAATACCACATATCCTGGCGAGTTGACGATTTCGCACACGCAACGCGCGCCTGGGAAATTTACTCGTTTGCGTTCACACTGTTTTTGAGGACAAAGGACAATCCCGGTATTCCGTCGACGCGACGCGACGTCGCCGCTAAAAAGTGGAAACGTGTGTATCGCGAATATTAAATAATCATTATCATAATCAATATTAAAATAATGCACACAAATCCCATTCGCCATAAAAACTACGTAAAATATATTCCGTCCGCGGTGCGGAAAAAGTAAATGGCTGCTCTTTACTATACGGGACCAAAAATTTTTGCCTTTCTCCTATAAATTATTATCTATTTGGTATGTAATCCAGTAGATTTGAACGAGGAGAGCCTAGGAATCGAAGTTTCGATCCTATACGATCAATGGTTCAAAAGTTATGGTCGCTGGAAGTTGAGCAAATTTCTCAACTTTGAGTAAAGTATACAAGCGTCTGTGCTTGTGCTTGTTCACTGCTTCACCGCGGCGGGGTACCATCGCTACGCTCAATTGAACCTGCCGCCAAGCTGGACTTGGATTTCTGGGACAACTCGTCTAATAATTATTATAAAGAAAATGGATATAATAAAAGACGACAAAATGACAAGAATACATGCTATAAAAGAAATAAGTACATTAAAAAATGTTTAAATTTTGATGGCTCGATTGGGATCGATTAAAATAAATTCAATTGGCAGTTATCACAAAACGAAATACTGTAAAGCAAATAATGCGTTAAAGGAAGGTAGGAATTTTTCGAATATAATACATAAAAGGTTTGCCCTTGTGAAGTGCCATTGTATGGAGTGAAACAAAAATTAAATTTTCCGAAGTTAATTGAAATTCGATTGAAAGAACTACCACTCGCAGTCACGCAAGGATAAATATGAGAAATTAAACGTGTTTAAAGAGCGGTAGAAATGTTTCGAATAGTATGGCTGAAAATTACATCTTCTGAATTGAAATTTGAATTTTTCGACGTCGAGGAATCAGTGAAGAACCACACGTGTCTTCATTCGTATGGAAGCGGCTTTTCGAATTAATCTCGAAACATTAATGTAATGCCCGACTCCGAGTGATAGATTGTCCGCGCGAATAATGTGCAATGAAGGTACGGCGTTAATATGGGCTCGGGTAACAGTAAAACATCGCGTAAAACGGTAACAATGGGAAAATGTAGGTTACCGCTCATACGTCAAAGTTGGCGCGACGCGTTCGATACAGCGCCCTTAAATCCCGTGACCGATACCAATTCCCTAACTGAAAATCACCGTGGATACTCGTAAATTGGAGTGGGACAAAAAAATAGAATGCATGTACGCATGCGAGACTAAATACAAAAAATTCTGTCGTTGTATTTATAGGTCCCCTGTACTTTCTATTGTGACATAGTGTGGCGTCAACGAATTCACCAAGTACACACAAACTCCATCAAACGCTCTGGATCAAAAAGGTACACTCTGTTTTTTTTTTTCTGTAATAATTTTTTGCAGGAGATCGGCACGTGCGATCTAGATTTTCTGAAACGACACTTGTCACTTGAATTAAATACGAGTCGGCACATAGTTTTGAGGAGCAGCAATAATTCTATTTGAATATTTTAAAACGTGAATAATTAAATCAACTACATTTAACTTGTTGGATTTTAAAATTTACAGAAACGTAACAAAAGACAAATTGCTGTCTTTAATATTTTGTGGACATGCTAAAAATAATAAATACTCAACATTTTTTAAATCTGAATTATTTTACGAAACGAATGAGATACAAGCCAACACACAGTTTTGTGGAGCAACAATTATTCGAATTTGAATCGTTTAAAGTTTAAAAGATGATCATTTTAATTTTATATATTTACAAAGAAGTGGCAAGAGACAAGTAAAATTGCCGTACAAATATCTTGAACATGTTAAAGATAATACGTACTTAAAATTCTTTAATTCTAACTGTTTCAGAATGCATCTACGAATTCTACTAACAACGCATGCAAACCGCAGTTCTTTTATGAAACGAATGAATTATTAGTTGACTTACAAAGGAAAAGAACAAGAGGGCCGAGTTAATTCGTCTCCTCCGGTGTAATTAACATTCCGTCCAAAAAATCATGTCATCCTCGCAGTCCCGTGCTCGACTCATTGCAAAGTTGGGTAACCCGAGTAAGAGCGTTCCCGGACCCGATGAGAGAACAAGTTTCGGCAAGGTCGCAGCTCACTCGCGTCCATTTTGCTCTTATTATTATCGACTTGTGGCCGCAGGTACGCGGGGCACGTGTGCACACAGTTACACAGGAAAATCCTCTCCGTGGCAGAAGGGCAGCTCGTGACACGGCGCGCCAAAACATGGCCGCCCCTTACGAGATAGAAAGTTTATGCATGCAAGTCGCGGCGATTCTGCGCGCGGAATACCGCCACAGGTTGATCGTATCTACCTGGGGAAGATACCATCGAAACGCGGCCCGCAACTTCGCTTGTCCGTAAATTACACTGTCCGCCACACACTTTGTGTCCCAGCAGCCGATAGACGGAGTCTTATAGATTTTCATGCACGGAATACCAACCCGACCTCCATCCTCAAGCCCCTCCCTCTCGTCTTTCATTTTCCAAAAATTTGAAAAGGCTACGGATCGCGTTTTTATACCGATTTTAAAAGCCTCGTTCGTTTACCTGAACATTTTAAAAGAGATTTAGCTTGCTATAGAGAAAATTGCTAGCTGAACTACAGATATCTCTTTATTTAATTTGAAATCCTCTTTACGTTCCTTTGCGAGCATTTTAACCGTTTCAGTCACGAATTATTTATCCCTGGAAAAAAAGAATCGTGGCTTTGCTAAACACAGTTCTTTGAAAATATAAATATTTAGTATATTACTAAATTTATTTGGACATCAAATTAGTTGTGTTTATATTTAAAGCCTCGTTTTTCGGGAATAATTTAAACAAGATTTAGCTTGTTAGCCGTAGAAAATTGCTAGCTGAATTTAAGAGGGTACAGATTTTTTATTGATTTTGAAATCCTCGTTTCTTTACGAGCATTTTAAAAAATAATTTGTGAGAAATTGGTAGCTTAATGTAAGAGGGTGCTGACCTTCTTTATTTAAAGCCTTGTTGTTCGTGAATAATTTAAACACGATTTAGCTTGTTAGCTGTAGAAAATTGCTAGCGGCATTTAAGAATCGTGTCTCTTCTTCTAACAATTTTAATAAGCTGGACGTAATAGCACAATATTTTTAAATTCTTTTAACTTCGTTTCGCATTTCATCTGTTCAATCCACTAATTATAATTACTGAACGGTTCAATCATTTGGCTTCTACCCGAAGCTGTACAAATGCCAATTTTTCACGAAGTTCAGATTGAGCATGAAAATTGAATCCTCACAAAACCATTTGTAAATTATGAAAGACCGTCTTTTTGTATGAAAATGCGAAGAAGATTGTTCTGTGTGTAACTTTCACAATTTTTGTCCGAGCTCATTCAACGAGTTCCACTCTCTCTATTGGTTTTCCTGAAACTCAATTGGATCTGCTGAAACTATGTACGCCGACTACAGCTGCGCGCTCCTTCGCGTGCTGCTATCTTTAATGTTCAATAACTTGGAGAATTTTCAACATCCTGGCAATTATTTTGTTTCGAATTACTTGTAAATGTATCTATTGCCTGTCAAAAGTAATTAGTATGTTCACTAAACCGTATCGGGGTAATCCAGGCATGAAGAAATCATTGATTTTTCCTATGCAATGGTATCGTGCCTTCTTAAGACGGCATTCCTGCTCTGGAACACTGAGGAGCGATTTCTCTAATTCCATTTATCGTGAAGTGTATGCTTTTCTAAAGTATGTTTGCAGTAGGTTTCATTTCAACTCGGGAAAATAAAGATGGTATACAGGGTGGATCACGATTAGGTTAGATTATTCTGCGATTCGATCGGAAATTTTTCATCTGAAATAACACGTTTCAAGGAGAGCTTTAGCATGATCGTACCAAATTTGTTGCTAATCCTTTTTTTACAGAGTTATCATCTATCTCATCTTTTAACTATCTTTAAATCAAAGATACATTAAACATGAAATATCATTTGCCTTAGTGAAATTGATGCTCAAAATTGTATCCACTACAGACAATAGACTCATGTAACGGACTTCTTTAATATTTTTAAATCCAGAGAAAAATATTTATCATTAGACAGCGGATTTTACGTATTTATCACAAAAATGAGTAGTTGTAATTTAAAACAGTAAAAACAGAAGAATTTTAAAATACTGCTATGTTATTGTATTTCCAACTTATCACACACATATTGAGAAAGAAAATAAATGTCTATTTCACTCCAGATTGTTGCAATTCGGGTAGAAAATTTTGATTTTGCATAAAAATCCGCTGTCTAGTTATCATGCATATCCATGCATATAATCCGCAATCTACTGATAAGACATTATCAGCACGAGTCGAGTGGAATCGAAAATCGCATCCGGCATACTGCGGAGGACACGTGTAATCGTCGCGGACGATAAGGTTCGCCAGTTCTAATCCGAACCACGCGCGCGCGGACATGTTAATGAAGAGAAATCGCCTCTTACCCATTAGGTTAAACCGCGAGCATTCTTAGCCATTACGCTGGAAAATTGCGGCGGAATGGGAAAAATTTTTCCCGCTCGAACCGACCAACTCGCTCCGCGGCTATTCCCCTCTCTTCGTCACGTAGTCTCTTCTTTCCTTCGGCTCGTGGCTAACCGGTATGTAATTGTAGTCAGTTCAATTTCGCGTCGCTATCTCTTGCCTAAGCAGCCGGGACTTCCGATTGTCAATTAGGATACTCGCACGCAAAAATACTTCTTAACCCCTTGCAGTCGGAGCTACTTTGACTCGAAAATTAAACATTTCTTCCGAGATAGGATAATTCCATTGCAATTTTTAAGTGGTGACTCTGAGTCTTGTGTATTTTTCAATTTTTTCAAAATTTCTTTTTCACGTCATGTGGTGAACTAATTCCAGCCTCTCGATAAGATCCATTTTTCAATAAATTTATTTTATTCGAGACTGCACTATAATGAAAACCGTAGGCTGATGAATTAAATCATTACTACATATAAAAGCAATACATATTGCATTTGGTGCTCAGTAGTTTTAAGGTTAATTCTCAACTCTAACACTCGCTGGTTTATCCGCCGATATTTTGTGAGAACTAGTGAATCGAATTCAATCATTGAATAAATATAAATACTGCAGTTTCCATCGCTCACATTCACTGCGAATGATCAATGTATCCACACGATGTACACCAAAAGTGAAAAAGGATAAATTCACGGTCGATGGTCCATGTTCGCGAGGTGCATCCAAAATGAAAGGGTATACATTCGCTTTAACCGCCTACAGCACCATTTTCATCATGGCTACAGTGATAAGAACGTCATTCTTCCATAAATGTCGCAGAAGATAGAAAATCTGATTTACTTAAACGTTCATTATAATAACATTTGATTTCGTCACATTTTTTCGTACTTGTCCGCCATAGTTTGCTAGTTGAAATGCGGGGTTAACCGAACGCACGCGTCAGGATCGCATCTCGAGACAAGTGCCCAGGATGCATCGCGTGCGATCGAGAATCGCAATCAGTGTATCAGCACATGTACTATAACGGTGTCGCGTGGCGATGGATAAACGGATAAGTGGTTCGCGTAATAAGATACGCCCGGTGATGTGTGTCCCGACGTGGCCGCGTGGGAAACGGTAGAAAAACGCCGGAGGAAATTGCCGGCTTCTGTAATAATACAACCTGTGTCTTCCACTGTCAACCGATGTTTGCGCATCACGTTAACGATCTCCGTGGGCTGTACGCGTCGTCGCCGTGGACCTGAATGGGTATGTTAACTTCCGCGAGCCTCGGTCGTAAACAGTTGTAACTCGCGCGCTGTTATTACGCCGTGACGCGTACGACGTTCCTTTGTTCCGCGAGAAACTATGGCTGACGACACCCTTGCACCAAGTATTGGCTAGGCGCAAAACTTCTGATGGTTTCCTAATAGATCGCCATTATTTTCTGGGGACAATGCGCAATCTTGCTCGGGCATTGTGCGACTCTGCTAACGCAGATAATTAGCTGTTTAGCACGGTCGCCGTGTCCGCAGTTGTTCCAAACAGTATTTGCACTTTGAACGATTTTAGAAATATTTTCGATATTTATACATTTGTCGTTGGACTGCGGATTTTATGCATTTATGACAAAAATGGGCAGGGACAGTTTAAAGCAGTGGACACGTTAAAAGTATATATGTAAGGACATCTACTTTTTATTTGGATCCTGCGTCCAGCAATCTATTTATTATAAATGTTACTGATCGTGTAATAGTGAGCTGCTGATGCTACAGAACTTAGAAACCTCGTTTTTACTATACAAAACCCGAAATACGAAAATTGTTTTTTAGAGAGCGAGGTTTTATCAAGAAGCATCATTTTCAATTTCGCGATTTTTATTTGTGAAGATTCGAGTTGTCACTCTTCGACACGTGGTAGCAAAATTGTGAAAAATTGTGAATTGCAAAAAACAGCGTTTTATAATCATTTAAAATAACACTTCTTAATGGAAGGCTTGCATTTCAGAATTGCAATGGAATATCGCGGAAATCGATTCTAAAAGTGCATTTTATAAAATGAAAATGCAGATATATTTATAAACGGGTGGAACGCGCGCGGCGCGCGAAGAAGTGTATAATCGAACAAATTGTTTTTAGTAAGATCACGGAACTATTTATTTATAATCCGTAGAAACGATTCCGCGCCAATATTTGCAATACAAATAGTTGTATGTATCAAACGGAAATGTTGAATAAAAGGATCACAGTGTGTATTTTCATGAAGTGCGAAGTACAGATTTTTTAAAAATGTTTGTTAGCCTAGCGTAAATGATGAAACTGTAACAGAGTAAAATAATTTTTTTTACTTTTATCATCCCTTTCGCGCTTTCACATTCCGCCGGTTTATATCAATGCGTCGATCAACTGAAGCGGTTTGAAGAAGAAAACTGATTTTTCCATGGCATAAAAATGCACCGGTAACGAGCCGTATTCACGCGTAGTAAGCTCGGTTTTTAAAATGTTAACCCGGTGACAGGTAACGTCACGTACGAGTGACATCACGCGTTTGGCAGTGGTCGGCCGGTGTCACGCAAATGTGATTTCGTTGTTTCGAGACCTATCATGCAAAATTAAAATCCTGATTTTTCGAATACCAGTTAACCGAGGCTCTCCTCTGCGTTCATCTATCGTTCGCAACCTCTCTTTGTTGTAGTGAGGACATTCCTCAATTTAATACTACCACAGTTACAATTTTTAATTTTGTATTTCATATATACGCAGTATTTCATCCATATTTGTTTTTAATTTGAACTTTTCAGCATGAATTCAGTATTATAAAATACGGGGTTAATGTTTGAATTTGAATTTTTACACGAAGAACATTTTTAATTTGAAATTTTCACCAAGAATTTAATATTATGAAGTAACGGGTTACTTTTAACTATTAAACAAAACCCGAGAAAAAATGCACTTTTTCGAATTTTATCCAATTACAAGAGCTCGATTGCAAATAAGAATGGTTCTCCGCGCGCGAAGCGTTTGCGACAAGCGCGCGAATGGCTTCGGTAACAATTGCAGCAGTCGTTTTACAATTCCGCTGGTTTTTTGTGAAATTTTGAGTCACGTTATGCTGCGTTTTATTCGATTCAAGGCAAGCCGTCGATTATTGTAATGCAGACGATTTGCATCGTGGTCAGCGGCGGATCACGCACCACCGTGTTTTTCGCTCGCTCGAGGGAAACTGTAAATCACGTAGCAATCCGTTTTTTGTCTGTGAAGGGAAAGTTACGCAAAATATGGCGCGCCCGTTTGATCGGTTGCGTTATTCGATATTCGACGGTTGGGCAATGAGCATCGTGATTCAATATTTAAGCTTTTTAATTTGATTATCGCGACATCGATCGAGAACACAAGCACGTAGAACCGACACAAGTACAGTCTAATTGCGACACCAAATACATAACAATAAGATAGGTGCAAATTTGTAAAATGCAAGAAGACGAGCATATTAATAAAAATTAACTGTTTTCTCATTTTAAGTTTACCACAGAAAACTATAAAATAGTATAAAATGTAATAAAATATAAAATGTAATAGTATAAAATGATTAATGAAAATTTGCATGAAGATCTACTGTTTATGAATGCTAATTTCTGGAAATGTATGTATATACCAAAATACAGATATGTATCTACAAAAATCCAGTCTAGTTACAAAACAAATTGCGCTCTAAAAAGAATTGTATTTAAAGATACTTGTCTAGAAATTGATATTTTTGAGTAATAAAAAGTTCGAAGCTGTGGAGCACAGTAAAATTGTTTTTGTATCATTTCCGCCGATTTCAGGAGACGATTTAATAGAAGCGTCCAACATGACCGCCGGTGATAGGGGCAACGTTGCCACCAAATAACACAATTCTTTTGCCAGAAACGGACAGTCATTTTATTAAGAACAATAAGCGCGAGTATTTGCCCCGCGTCGTCTATTCAATCATAGAACCGGCGGCCGAATCGAAACAAAAGCATCGACGGGGAATCTCTTCCGGACAAAAGTGGCGCGCACGGTGGATCTTTGACTCGGGTGGGGAGGAAAAAGGAAAATCAGCCGAGCGGAACAAATTCGCCAGCCGCCATTGTGAATACAAACATTCGCGGCCGCTTTTGCCATTCAGTAGCGGACGACCGCTTTGCCGCGTTTCAATTTAAACGAATGATAAAAACATTTCCTCCGCGAAGCTTTTTTTATTTTTTTTTCTCCTCCTCCCCTCGCTCCCCCCCTCGGTACCCGCCCACCACTATTTTTGTTGTTTAAACGCCATGTTTCTCACTTCGCCGGGTTTTCCGGCTCGCCTGGTCGGCTCGCAAACGCCCGGAAACTATTCGGAAATGAGGAACACCGATGACCATTCGACGTACACTTGCTCCACAATCTTGCGTTTTTCCGAGAAATAGTAGCGGGTGAAAAAATTTAATCGTATGTAATAGTAAATTAGTTTATTAACCCGACGAGACAGCCGAGTGATTCTTTTCGTGTGATGGATATGACGTTATGTTACTGTATCCATAACTATGTCCAAATATCGTATCTAATAATTTGACCACGTATGAGCAATTTTTGAATGTTCTTCGGAGTGAGCATGGTGTACTGATGTCGTTCCTGAGGGGTTAAAATTTGTTTAATTCTGTTTCAATTCCCATTTAAATGGCATGTGGCCTTGTAAAAATTACACAATTGAATTTATTTAGACTTTGTGCGGTTCTTGTGTTAAAATGGAAGCATCTTTCTATAAAGAAGTCTCAATATATTGTCTTGAACTGATTAACATTGTTAACAGTAAACCCACCGACCATCAAATGCCATACACAGAGTCACATTTACATTTACACAAAAATAACAAGATTAAATGTCTTTATATTTTGTGCGATTCTTACTATAATATATACTGGAGTCAAAAAATGTATTCAATCAATTCCCATGGGAACACCTGTACAATCTCAGTAATTGTCAAATAAAAAATCTAATTTCGTACACACACATCGAAAAACGATATCACTTATATCAGTGTCCGCAATGTTTCTGCAGCTGAAGCAGAATCCCGCGGATTTTTTTCCTCGAGAAATCAATCGGGTGCAAGGACGTTCGCTAAAATGGCTGCGTAGGTGCAAACCGAGCACCAGAAGAGGAAAGCAGGAGGTATAGGTCGGTGTACGTCGGTGTTTTCATCGGCTATTTAACGATAACCCGGAGCGCAATTAATTTCCCCGGGCGTGTATATTTTTTCTCTCCTTTCTCCGTCCTTTCCTTTTTCTTTATGGTCGCTCGTAAAAAAGAACTGTATCAATCATTCCGCTCCGGCGCCGCCTCTTCCGTCTCCGCGCTCCGTCCGTCGAGTGCTCTTCCTTTTCATCTATCTGGCCGCTCGCTTTTTCACCCCCTCCCCCGCCACCCCCCCCGCCCTCGTTCCTGTCGCTGCAAGAGCGAGAGAGAAAAGAGGAGCGGGCGGTTCACCGGTCGGAATCAAACGAAAGAAGGCACTTCGAGGTCCGGCCGCAGTCATTATCTAAAACGTTCCGAGGTAAGCTATTAAATGCCATCGGTATCTTTCTCGGTGGCCCGGGCTTGTCGTGCTTGTCGTTCCCGTCCTTTGTGCCGAATGGCTGCTCAGCGCCTTCCACGATCGCGGCCCTAGACATGGGTGGCCCTCTTCTCTTCTCCTCTTCTCTCTCCTCTCTTCTCGTCTCATCTTGTCTCTTCTCTTTTCCTTCCGTCGTTCTCCCCTCTCCTCCTCTACCCGCCCGTTATAAAGAATCAAGATATGGACCGAAACCCAGCAGCGGGACGAGACGAACAGAGAGGAGAGAGAGAGAGAGAGAGAGGGGGGCCGGATAAAGAGGAGAGGACAGAGAGAGAGAGAAAGAAAGGTAGCGACAGAGAGGAGACACGCCGCTGTCTCTCGCTACCAAGAACTGACATTCCAGCCGCCTATTTCGAGAATGACTGGACCCGTTTTGTGTCGCGACATGTACCTCCTCTCCCGCTGCACCCCCTACCCCTACCCACTCGTACCAACGGTGCCCCAACTATGCTCTTCTTTCTCCGTTCATTGGAATCACGCCAGTGTCGCCGACAGCACCGAGAGACTCGCCCAACGTATCGTCCTCCTCCTCTTTCTCACGGCCGCGTGTTCTCCCACCCCCTCGAACCCCCTTTTCCTTGGCCATCCCTCTTTCTCTCTCCTCGCGGGCGACATTTTCGTTCGATACTGGGGCGCGTGCGACTACACACCGAGAGTCCACGGTATGTTCATCCCCCTAACCCGCCTCTTCTCCTCATTCTCTTCTTCTTCTTCTTCTACTTCTTCTTCTTCTTCTTTCTACGTCCAATATCTCGTTCGTCTCATTCGCTCTTCTTTTTGGCACCGTCTCCTTTTTTCCCGCGCCGTGTCGTTTTTCGCTCCACGGCCCGAGCAACGGAGCTGGGTAATAATTATTACTGCTGGAAATAACTCGGTGTTCCACTGTAGGGAAATTGAGGATTCGCGGGTTTTTCCACCGCGAGCCTAGAGCCGCACGAATGGTTATTAGCGACTCGATCATACTCGCACGCTTGATATATGAATTCTTTCTGTCAATTCCACATTATAAGCACGGCTGTTCGAAGCGTTAACGCCGGTCAGCGATTTTAATCCCTCGCCCTACGATTTATTTTACCGTTTCAGTGATTAAGACTTTTCTGTAGATCGGAATTTCCTGGAAAAGCAGAAAAATTCATGTCTATTGTGTGTGCGCCTACGTGTTCTCCAATAGCTGTACATTAACAAAACCAAAATGGAAATTATTAACATACGTTTTTATCAGAACCTGTTCAGAAAATTCATCACGAGTCAGACACGATATTGTAAGGCGACGGGTTAAGCGTTGTTATTATTGATAGACTATTCTCGAAATTTTTTATACGCATGGAACTATACCTTTAATGTGACCTACATCATCTAGCACGTCATACATATTCAGAGCGCTGTGTGCATTCTGCAATCTTGTGAAAATGTAACACGACTCTGCCCGATTATTGGACTACGGATTTTTATGCGAAATAAAAATTGTCTACCACTGTTGCGAGCTGCAGGAGCTTCGTACACAAATTTTTATCAGGCGAAAATAATAAGTCAGCACTTTTAAATTTGTTTACTGTTTTAAAATAATTACAGTTTTTACCGTATCACATTCAATAGACTCGACGAATTTATTATTACAAAGATGTTGATGTTGGTTTGCTGGAGTGTCAAAAAATGATCTGATGTGTTGCATTTCTAAAATTTCTTTTGCACTGTTGAATTTTGCATTCCTCTCGATGATGCACCATTCAGAACGATCCTACAGTGACATTCCACGGTCTGTGAAACTGGATAGCACTGCAGGGTTTACAAAACGAAGGATCGTTCACGGTATGAATGATAAAGACAGGTGTTTAGACAGGGCCTTCATAGGCCGCTCGACGACGCGACGCAGCGCCGAGAAAGACTTAATTTACGACGTCTTTAAACGTCCACTGCTTTCCCTTCCCATGGGATATATCCTGCGGTGGCGAAAGCTAAATGACCCTCGAATATTCGAATTTTTCAGATTCTTCACGTCGTCGTCGCGTCGCATTTCCGCGACGTCTCGTGTGTAACTATGTAGTCACGAAAGAGGAGATGGAGCGCACGTGTTATTCGTTCAATTTCTCATAAATCAATCTTCGGGTGACATTTCGTAAATCTGGTTTGGTGATATGTAACCAAATAATAGTTAAGCATCAGGTCGTTAAGTATGAAACTTGACAAATAAAACACAAAACTCATAATAATTTTTTTAATATCTCACGATTATGGAAGTTTCAAAAATTCTTCCATGGAAAGTGATTCAATTCTTTTTTCTGCACAAAATCTAAATAAATGCACCCTGTCATTTTTATAAGATAAAGCATTTTCAGCTTTCAGTGTTTGTCAGGTTCATTATTAAAAGACCTCTATTTTAGAAAGAACGTCTGCATATTTTCAAGATAAAAATTGATTGAAATGGAGAACATATTGAATCACTATTTTAAGATAGGAACAAATGCTACATCCGTTGTTAATTCCTTGTCGCATTTATGTATTAATTTTACCCCGTCTCTGAACGTATACGTGAATAAATAAACGAGTCGGGGATTTTCGGTGAAAAATGGCGTTCCGAGGTGGTTTTGCGTAATCTTCTAAAGCGAGCAAGTAACGAGGAGGTACGATATTCGAGGCAAATGTAGGGATGGTAGAAGGCAACGTGTTTCACATACGTTCCATTTTTTTCCATTACGTGGGTGAAGTAAGCCGAACCTGTCTACCCCTTAAAAGGGGTGGTGTGTTTCCTTCTGATGAATTGACTGAGTTAGATGATATATTTCAATCTCGCCGTGCTGTCAGGGTGTTTCAAGCGGGAAATACGATTCCGAGACGTCAAGGTGTTCCCTGTGACAGGACTTTAACAAATTCCTGAGACACTGGGGATATTTGAGGTTTCTCGCTCAGGGGTGCTCATAATCCATGATTTAAAATTTCTTCTCGACACGTAGAACGTTGAAAACAGTACATCAACCCATTCCTGTGAATTTTATGCACTTAAAATTATGTGGGTGTCATTCGAATATTAGTAGCGAAATGTTGAAATTAAACTCAGAATACGAATGAAACTATCTAATTTCAATTGACTCTGTGTTTTATCAGTTTTGTACATTTAAGTTGGATTATGATTAACTTGTAGATTAACTGTGAAGAAATATGTTTCACGTGAATATCATCGTTTAGGGCCCGTTAATCGAGTGAGTCGAGACACCGCATCATTTGCATTAGACTACACCCTCCGACCATTTTCCACCACCTCGTTCACGTACCCATAGATAATTAGATTTACACGCTCGGAGATATTTGTGCCGGTGTAAAGTACATCATATTCGTGTTTGTCGCAAGGCAAATTATATATCAAATCCTTTTCATTGTAATTTAATAGGTATTCACGAGCGAGGTGCCATCTTGTTAACAGATTACGCGTTCAATCACGCTCAAATTGGCTTTACACCACGGGCTAAGCCAAAAATCAATTCGCGTGTTCATCAATTTCACTCCCAGCGATCTGGTCCGTGCACAAAAAAGAAGTAACGTGTCAGTTCTTTTAGCTCACCCTATATGCACGTACCGACTGCAACCCCTAAAATGAAACTCCACGAAAAATGAAGAAAAGAAAACTGAATTTATAACTTTGTTGGTTGGACAGATTTTTTCATCTATCATTCTATTCTCGAACTAATTATTTACCAACGACAAAATCATATTTTACCCTGGAAAATAATTCCAAATAGTTCCTGTGCATTTTTTGCTGGTTGCATTAATTTGTACACCTAATGTTTTGTTTGAAAGAATGCTGTACAAAATATGAAATAGACTGATAAAGACATCTTGAAAACCGTAACCAGATCTCTCACATAAAACCGTGCTACTTCAAAACCAATTAAATTTAAACGTTCATAATAACTAAAATATGCAATTTCATTAACCGCTTGTACTTCAATAATCGGGTCAGACTCGCGTGATAAAAGCTCCGAACAGAATCCACTAAATACATATGCACATATACATGTGGTTGTTTTTTTGCAAAATTAATATAAATTTTGAGAAAGATCTGAGAAAGTTGAATTTTCGAAAAGTGTCAGTAAATTCAGAACCACAGTGGGTGTGATCAAAGCGGCAAATACAGTCAAGTCCGTCCATAACCGATCGAAATCGCCACTCGAATATTCGCCACTGGACAATAACAAATTAATTAGGAATCAAATTATATTTCTGCGGACGGCGTTCTGTCCGCAACGAGGGACAACGGGTCTTTTCATCCCTTGGGCAACAAGGCGGCGGCGACGAGCACTTTCAGGAGGGAGCAGTTATCACTCGTGTACCCGGCTGTATATGTGTTGAACCCCCTGTTTCCCACCCCCGCACGATACAATGTCTCACCCCCCTGACGGTCCCCGTTTGTCCTATCTTTCCGTGTGTCCCGATGAAAAGCTCGACTCGGACCAGCACAAGCAACCGGCGGCTATTCAAAAGTGTATTGCAAAAATTCGGCCAATAGAGGGTGAACTTCCCTCGCTGCAGCCACCCTCCACCCTCCGCCTCCGTGTCTCACGGTGCATAGGCAAATCTCGTTGGGTGAAGTGACTCGAAAACGTAATTTCGATGGCGGAGCTGAAAGAGGAGTGGCGCTGAAACGAGCCGGAATAGTTAACCCTGATATTCACCGGGATCTCTTTTTTTCTCTTTTTCTCTCTTTCTCTCTCTCTCTCTCTCTCTCTCTCTCTCTCTCTTACTTGTCCTAACCTCGTGTCGTTATTGGCTGCCTACTCGTTCCACCCCCGCTGTCGCCCGGTGAATTTAAAATCGAACACAATCGATGTGCAATCGATCGTGTCGGCGAAAATCGCAGTCGCTCTGGCGAACGACAATGTTCGGAATTAATTATTTTTGTCATTTGTCCGAGAAATGGCGGGCAGATATGAAAAATGCAATTAATTTCTCGTACCAGTTCGAAACGCAGTCATTATTTGAAGACACAAATGGAGGTCTCGCTTTATCTAGCACCACCGGTCATATGACCATATTGAAATTATGAAGATGCTTTCGTGGTAAATGTTTAAATAAATACATTTAATAGCGGAGATATAATATAAACCGCACAAAGTTCAAACAAAAATCTTGTTATTTTTATGAGGCATCATGTATCGGCTACTTTTAAAGCTCGGTAAGTTTAGTATTAAAATATGTAGTTGGCGCTTCTTTAAGGAAAATAGCATAACAATAGGAATAAAATAAAGTGTTCAATGTCACTGAACTTCACTCTTCATAATTCTTTTTTTAATTTTCGAGAGTACTGTACATTTTTTTATTTTCTTTCCCTATGATGAAACATTATTTGCAGAGGCATACAGTACGCAAGTGCTTACTAAAAACAAACGATAATGAGAATAGTGAATCTTTTTTGTTCTTTGAATCGTGCACGATCCTGCTGTGAAAGTTCGTTTAAAAAAAAATCGCCTATTTTTTCGACGCAGCCCTTTCGCCCGATATCGATAGTTCCCTGTTTCCTGTCACGCGTTAATTACTGAATAAAAAAGTCGATTGACAGCGTTTAATCCATTTTCGATTCTTTGTAACGTCCACTCAATTTTCGGATCGAATGACTTGTACGTTGAAACGCGCTTATATTGGTTTCCAATTAGCGATCTATAATAAACTTTTCGACGTAGCACTATTTTTTCCACACTTTCCCGGTTCGACGACCCAATCTTACAGATTCGATTCGTCTCGCGGAGCGGGGCTGAATAAAAATTCGTTTTTTAGTCAGTCATTTCGGCAAACGGTTAATCAAATTACACACGTCCTTTATAATTTCATTTCGCTTCCGGCGTGGATGCTGAAAATATCGAGGACGCTTCAGGGAAACACTGACACGATAAATATTGATTTAATGATAATCTCATTCTCGCGTGAATAGGTACGCGGCGAAGAATCCGCCGAATTTTCGAAATTTCTAATCCGATTATGATACAAGCTCGTGGCGGAAGTTCCATTGCGAGATGATCCATTTAATAATTTATCTCTCGCTGCTCAAAATTTCAAACTTCGGGAAAACCTTCGCGGGAAATATCGATTTAATAATTTAATCCTCGTGCGAGCTTCTGACATGTATGTGGAGCACTTCACTTTTCAAAATTGCCAACTTCAAGAAAACCGACGCGAGAAGTATGATTTGGTAATAGAATCCTTGCGAGGATGGTGTTCTGTCGAGAATCTGTCGCACTTTACTTTTCAAAATTGCTATATGATTCTTTAATAATAAAACGTCAAATCGAAAATGACGTATCCCCACTTTGCTTCCTGTTTCCCCCTCTACAGCCTTTCAATAAATACGTTTCCATTTATTTGATATAAAGCTTGGATAAAAATAGCGACTAAACCAAATGAATTTAGATTATTATTTTAGAAGCTCGATCATTGGCTGCCAACGACCCCCGCCCCACCGCGGTTCCCCTAACCTCGTCCTCTCGATAAATACGACTTCTCGTTTGTCTCGGAGGCTCTCGAGAATTTCGTGCGTTCGTTTGCAACCGCGTGCTCGCATTCTCCCCACCCTCTGCGGGCATTCAAAGAGAAGGAAGACCTTGACGGGGGTTGCCAGAGAAAAAGAGAAGGAGAGGGGGGAACGGAGGGTTGGGTTGGACAAGAGTTATGAATAAAGCATTTAATTATATTTTTTCGAGTGTTCTCCTTTGTGCAACGGAGCGTAACCCTTTATCCGCAGGATTCGTTAAGTTAAGTGTTTCAGCAGCTGCCTCCCTCTCTCGTTGCAAACCGGAAGAGCCGGGGTGACGCGAACCGGGGGTGCAAAGGATGCGGGGAGGGGAGGAGCGGCGGCTATAATTTATCCTGCACTTGCTTATTTACTACGGCCATTATCGTCGTAACGTAGTTTGCATGCTCTCGCGAATTTCAACGCTTTCAGGGATGCCGGTAAAGGCGCGGAGGGGATCGTGGGGCCACGGAGTGGGAAGGGGGCTGAAAGAGAAAGAGGGGTTGAAAACGGGACAATGAAGTGTCCCTCTAATGAAAAGAACACGGCCACGCTGTACAGGCTTATTGAAAACAGCGATATCGAGGGATTCGGGAGGAGATGATCAAAGAGGGCTTCCGGAGGGGTGATAAGGGGTGGAAACAGTATCGGAGGGAGGGGAGGGTGAACGTTAGCAGTCCTGAGAGCGCATCAATCCTCCTGGTGGTTGATTAAAAAATTAAGAAGGCGCAGAGTGGAACGGGTAAGAAAAATAATTATTAAACTGTCGCAGACGTTGGATTTTTAACAGGGGAACGAACCTCTTCAATATACTTGAGGGTCGAAGTAAGCATCACGTTTTAATTAACACGTTCGCTGCCACCGTCACAAATATGTGACATTATCCATCATCTGACAGTTTAAAAACAGTCTAATTAATTTTATGCACTTCGTTGTTTAAAGTCATCGTAGAATGCATAATTCTCCTGCTAAATTTGTTCTAATAATTCAAAATTGGGTACCTTGCATTTAATAAAACTTTCGAACAAGGAAGGTAAGCAACGAAACACATGCTGCTAGCGAACGTGTTAAACAATACATTGCGACCAAACATCGTAGAATTGTTGCTATGTTATTTCTCCATATTCGCAATATTTTTTAAGATTGAGTTAGGTTTAATAGGTTGCAAATATCTAAAAAAAAAACTTGTGACCTTGATAAGACCATTTATAGGTCATCAAGATCGGTGAGGACTCTTTTCTAAATAATTATCGAATTTTGTTGGAATTCCGCACGATATATACGAAGACTATCAGTGTTGTTTTCAAACGGAATATCTTTTCGTTCAAGAAAATAGGCGTTTCGTTTCGCACCGTGCGGCGTCCCGGAAGACGGAGAGAATATTTTTTAGGTGCTCGCACCGCGTTTAACGGTATTAATACCCGTCCAAACAATTTACGGTGGCCGAGGGAGAGCGTGTGCACGACGGTAGCCAGCCCGGTGTTAATAATTCTCGGGTAGGTAGCTCGAATATTTTTCTCGCGCTCATTATTCCGGGCCAGCGCAGAAATAGTGGAATTCGTCAAGAATATTTCACTGTCGAATAACGCGCGCCCGGCTACCGTTTCCCGGCGAGATCGGCCTCTGACTTTAAAGGGGCTGCCTCTCTATCTAGTCCAGAGAACGCTATATTTTCAACGAACTCCGCGATTTCCTGCGGAACAATTCGGATCCCTTTGCCGGGGAACCTTTGTGTTCATTTTTATTTGCGCTTCAAGGGTTTATTAACCCTTTGCGCACGCCCTTCGGGAAATTTGGACGGTATATTTTCACTCTTTGTCTTGTCTAGCATGCGATATTTTCTGCGGATGAGCTCAGAGCCCTTTGCTAGAGGATGCTGATTTTTATTTGCGCAGGAGATTATCAATCCTTGTGCGCTCTCTCTCTCTCTGTTCTAGAAATTTGAGAATTAATTTTGGGACACATTTAATTTTTAGTATCGATATTATGCATTTATATAATTGTTTTTGGACGACTATTTAAATGATTTACATGATATCAGTTTAACCTTCTGATTGCAATGATTTCTGTGGTTTTTAACAAACTTTTATGAAGGCGACAGTAAGAAAAACATGAAGCCATGATGCAATCTTTAATAAATTCTAGGATGTCCTTAACTTTATATTTTTCTTGGTTTTTTGTAAAGAGAAAAGTTAAAAATTGCATTCCCAGTTCACCGTGAAAATTGCCGTATTTCTCTTTTACCGAGTTCTAATTCGATATATTCGTTTGAAATATGAAATTGTAAATAGAACGCGATTTGTTGGATTAGAGTGGAAACAAATTGGGCGGGCCAGCATCTCTGGATCTTTTTTTTTTTCATTATTTATGTGGAGTTTTACGGAGAGGAGATTTATGAGAGTTAATAGAATTATTATTATTTCAGATCAATCGAATCGAATCAGATTACAGAATAGTGGAGTCAAATTATAGAAGACAGCGGACGTCATATAATTTATTAAGCAAAGTAATTGCTCCATATCAGAGTGATTTGCACATCCTCCTAACCGTTATCAATTTTTCCCGAGCCAATATATTATTCAAAGAGTCCCGTGACACGTACGGTTAGCAGTACGAAACAAGAGTGATTAATAATTCAGATGTAGAGGACTACAGATGCACGGATTATCGATTCTGCTCTGAAATGAATGCTGATCGTGAATAAACAATGTCAGACTACTTATTAAAACATTCTTATCATATGCTAGATACTATTATCAAAGTTGTCCCGTAAATTGAATCAATAAGTTATTAGAATGGTCACGCGAGTTCACTGTCGTCATACCTAAACACTTTCGCTGCCAGCGTCATCGTGTGCGGACCTTGTGGTACGTGCAAACAAGGTCAATGTGACTTTACGCGGGTGTTATTTGCAATAAATATTTGTCTGCGAGCGTACGTGAATTTTTGCAGCTCGATTAAAATCGCGAAAAGATGTTATCCAAATATGATTTGCAAATTTCCATAGGTTAACGTTAACAGTGAACAACATTAACGGGCATAAAACGGCATAACTTCGCCATATTATTTTTGTCACAAATAATTGTTGTTTTATGTAATGATGTGACTTGACAGTTTCCTGCTAAGAACAGGAACTTAACTCTTTGCACTCGGTTGTCCGCTCTGAGGAACCACTAAAAATTGCTGCACCATTATTTAAAATATTGTTTACAATTACTAAACATTTAGGTATTGTACAAGGTTTTATACCAATTTCCAAAATCATAGGGAATGGAAATATTCTAGATCGGAAGAAATGTTTTCCAGTGAAAATAGCTCCGAGTGCAAAGGGTTAACTATTGATAAAAGACAATTTCAATTTAATTTCCATTTAAAATAGACGAATCACATCTGTGTACTGCACGGGTCGTTTCTGTACGGGAATGAGTTAATTTTGAACGAGCCTGTAGCGAATCTGCGCCGACTGTGAGCACACGGGACAGTGGAGAAGCTTCCTGTCAAGGTGGAAATAACGAAAACACGGAACGAGGAGAAATGAAAGGAACACTGGCGCTTGTCTCTACGTGCACGCGCGCGCGCGCGGCGGCGGTACAACATGCAGGTGCTATACACGTATGTGGACTTACTTGTTTTCTTTGAGAAAAAAGGGATGAAAGAAAGAAGAAAAAACAGCGCCGACGGTCTTGCTTATTGCGGTCGTCTGGTATTCAACGGCAGCCTAATAATAGGAGGCCGTTTTCGTGGAAGGAAGCGAGGGAAGTCGTTGCTCCGAATTATTCCGCGCCCCAGACCTGCAACAAGGCGCATAAAACGAAATTAATGCGGCAATAATCGTTTCGAGCGTAGCGTAATTCGCTAAGCCGGCCTCTTCCCCACCGAGGCCAGTTTCATTCTGCAATAATTGTTCTACACGGCAACTAATCACTACGATATTGCCAGCCGCCACCCACGCGCCTTTCGACCATCCTCCGCGGAACACCGAATCTCATCGCCTCTCTCTCGCCGAGTAATTCATATTAGAATTGTTTATTACATTGTTTTTTAATGGAGAATCTCGGGAACGAGACAGACAAATGATTCATTCATTATTCGATCCATCTTTCTTGTATCATTTTGTTTTATTCCTCACTACGAAGCTATAGACGCAAAGCAAATGTATAAAAATAATTTTATCTCGCGATTCGCCCACAGCCAATCGGCTGCCGCTCCTCTCCCCGTGAAATTCTACAAATTCGTCAACGTGAACTTAGACGACGTTTCACCGTAAGCATTGTCGGAAACTCAGACGCTCGATGTCTACGATACGAACTTTCCTCCGGTGATATTGCACTGGAATATCGGCGACAAGCGTGATCACTGCGCGGAGAAATGCAGTTTCAGCGAAATAAAAATGTTCTACCTGAATCGCAACAAACTGGAAATAGAAATGTTCGTCACAAATGCATCAAAAACAACATGATACTCATTTTCGTCAGAAATGCATCAAATAAAACATTATACTCATTTCTGTCACAAATGCATCAAATCTTCAGTCTCCTGATTAATAATAATTTTTAATTACACAATATCTCTCTGGTCGTACCCAGGTTGTTACATTAATCAATGATACGCGATGGTGAAATCGATATCGTACTGTTCATATCGGACGCTTCTCTTTTTCTCGGGTTCCACAACCAAATTCACACGTACGCACACTTCCACCCTCGTATTTACACAGATACAGCCTTTTTTGTTTAATAATTTTAATGAGTCCAAAATGACGTTCGTAAACTTGTATACTATATCTGTTGTGTTTCACTTATTCATGTTTCCTGCAAAAATTCGCAGTCCAGTGATCAAATTATATTCACGCCCTCTTAAGGGAGTGTTCTAGTATGAACTGTGCATTGTTGCGTCCTTCGGGAAATTTTTTTCTGCAGAATTGTAACACTTTCTCGAGAAAAATTTCAGGATAAACACACACACACACATTTCAGTAAACATTAATATATTTTTTTACTGAAACGAAATAGAAATTGGTAGTACATTTGAAACAAGAAGATCAAGAAGATTCTTAATGGGTTTGTGCATAGCACAGAAACCAGAAACGAAAACGTCGATAATTAGAAAGGCAGTGATGATTAAAAACTCCTTAACCTCAAAAGAACTACAACGGCACGGGACCGTAGACGCACATAAAGTTTTAAGCCAATTGGTCGAGCAGATTTCGCAACATCGCTGGAGGACCCGCAGGGGAAGCCAAACAGTTGAGTAAGCAATTAAGAATACAGATAAATTCCTGGAGTAACAGCAGGGTAAAGGAATCGAAAAGCGACGAATCCGTGATTCCCAACTATTTCCATTTCCTTAACTATTCGGAGGTCGGTCCCAGCGAATTTTCGCGTGACGTTTATGAATGGCCCCCGCTGGGAGACAATCGTCGGGTCGATCGAAACCGGAGAACAGGAACCCGGCGAGCCGTGAATCCGTGACCTTAGCCAGGGGAGAGTAAAATTGAAAGTTTCGTGCATGGCATTAGCCGGGGCATGTAACGATTAATGAAATTAGTCGTAAACAGCGCGGGCGTAGCTACAGGAATGAATTATATCCGGCGCGTACCGTATCCAATTACATTACATCGGGGGCCATTATTGCCGCGACAAGTCCCCGGAGAACGGAAGCGGCGTCCACCTCCAGGAATTCAGATAATTATTCCCTCTATTAAACTTTTATCCGGAATTCGCGGAAGGTGGATCTCCCAGGCGCCGGCGGATCCCTCGAAAACGGATCGGGAACAATCACCGGACCGAACACGCAACATCCGCATTATGCATTCACTGGGAAACGATAGATAAAATCTCATCTACGACCGCCTAACGTCTTTCCAACCGTTGGAAATTATGCTCCTGTTTCTCGTTTTTCGTTCGCCTCGATCTTACCCTCATCCCTCGAGATCCTGAAAAATTACCGGACCCGAGCTAGCCAGGATGGATACTAATCCTTTAACTGATACACATCTTTGCAGGATGGTTTAAGGCAAATGTCTCTTTTTTTGAGGACCAGTTCTAGCCACTTCATTTCAGTACACATAAATAAACGAGGTTGGTAAGTTCTCCTTTTTAATCCACTGATTAATGGCTGTTTTTTTTTTATATTCGAGTAGTTCGTGTTAGAATCATTTGTCACATTTTTTGGTAGAATACCTCGGGGACTGTTAACGAGAATGAGGAATGAATTTGTTTAGGTAACAGAGTATGTTTATAGCAAACAAAGCAAATGTATAGACTTCTATGCATGTCAATGTAAAACTTGTTACTGAGATATTATTTAATTGGATGGATTAAATTAGAATATCTACGCGTCTCATATTTTACAAGAAAATGTAAAACAACTGAATTGTTTTTTATTTTTGTCATTGTTTTTATGTGAATGTCCTTAATCTTTTATTAATTCTGATGTTTTAATCTTTTAAAGTGTACCTGCTCATTCGTGCCATAAATGGATTAGATCGGCACTTTATGGGATAGTATAGCTACCAATATGGTGTCGAGAGAGCAGGGTAGAAAAATCATTATCGTGCTAGCCGGTGCCTCGTCAATCATCAGCTCGAACGCACACCACGCAGTCTATTTTCTGGAATTCCCCATAGAAAACCTAGAAACGATCCACCACGGTTTTTCTGACAGTCACGATATTTGATGGGGAAAGCAACCTTGACCAGTCGTCGATCCTCAGGTTCGTGCGAGAGTTTAGGGACAGAGAAAAAAGCGAACAACGAAATCCTTCGAGGATGAGAACAGCAAGAAGGAAGGACGTTGATGAAACGTTCCGCTGGCGACCACCATCTGACGCGACCTCGATGGATCGAGATAAACCGTACATCGATGGCATATATCGACGCGCGCTGCTCTGGAAAGCTGCTTCTCGCGGGCAATATCCGATTTTCCAATTTTCATATATAAAACCAATCGCCGTCCATCAAACGATCGGTTTACGAATTTTTTACGATTATTCAGATTACACAGATGCTATTACACCGTAACGAAAATCTCGCGAAATCGAGGTAAATTCAATTTTGTTGTTTTTATAGGCAACACACGCCAGATTTAAATGCTATGAAAACCAACATTCACAGTTTTCCTAAAAATTTCTACCAATGCCAATATTCTCAAAATTCATCCACTTGCACCACGTATGCATTTTTTAAGCTAGTGTGTTTTGAAACTCGTGCAGAAAATTTTAATTTTAAAGGCTAAGCTGTATTTTAAATCTCGAGTATCGGATATATACATTTATTATAGTACTTTTAATCATTTATATGCACTGAAAGTCGGGTAGTGGAAAGGGTAGTGGAACTTGGGTCCATTTTCACCCAGAGAATTGAAAAACTTCAATAAATTATAATTTTCCAATAGTCAGTTTAAATTATTCTCTCTTCAGTTTAAATTAACCCTCATCCGTCCCTCATTTCACGTGTCAAATTGACACAGTGATTAAAAAAATGGATAAAATAACAAGTCAAACAGTTACTTTTCCATGTTTTTTTCATTGAAATTGATGAGTTAATTTACATCTTAGGTTTTTGCCGTTATATGTTTCGCATTAAAAAAATTAGTCACCAAGAGAGTTTCGGACAAGTTTACCTACAAATAACACAGAGCAGTGTAACTTATTTCAGGAAAACTATGTCAAATCGATGCGAGGGACGGATTGGAGTAATTAAAAAATAAAGTGTATCAAGAGATATTTTCTGGATATCACAAAATTAAAACTAGGTGGTAATTATCTTCATAAACAATGGGTATTGTAAAAAACGCTCGGACACGGGTCTGCTTAATTTTCCTTTAGATTCACGAGAAAAAGTTTCATTAAAATCGATGATCCCACCACTCTGTGAACTCTCTTTGTAAGTGGTAATACCGTCGACTTTGACTACACTTTTACGCCGGCCGGCGAACTTCATTGAAATCGGATTCATATCGGATCGGTCGCAGCCCCTGTCAGTCGAACTTTCGCAGAAGCCATAATCTGCCGGTGAATCATCATCCGCGAGGATCGTCATGCGAGTCGCAGTCAAAGGCTTAATACCTAGACAGAGAGGAGGGTGGCAGGAGGAGGCGGGGCGATGCGTCGATTAGGGAAAAGAAAAATAGGGATGAAAGAGCCACGATAATGGTATCCGTTAACGCCATCGAATTTTAATCGTCGCCGAAATTGATATTCCCGTCCGTCGAGGCAGCCGCAGACCTCCATAAACTATCCACTTACTAGAGACGCCGACAGGGCCGGGCTTCCCATCTACGGAACCCCGTGGCACAGAACCCCTCGATTAAATCCTCGTCTACAAAACCGCACTACCTGGAGGAGAGAGAACGAGAGAGGGAGGAAGAGAGACAAGGGTTCGATCGGCGCGCCTATCCACATCGATCGACGGCTCCGATTAAAACGGTTTTGCCGGGCCGGCCGGAGAGGATTCGGCGCGATCCTCGGCCCCGGCTATAGCAGATATCTCGTCAGCGAGATAAGGTTCGCAGAGGATTAAAGGAGTGGATACCGGTCGATGCGGAACAGAGACCACGATATTACCGGTCAACGGGGGTGGGAACAGGCTACGATGCAGTGGTGCACCGTTGTATCCCACTGGACGCTGGAAGGCTGCGGTTCGTGGACGAAATTGTTAACGTGTGAACAAAAATGGAGCTAACCACCTCCAGGAAAACTTAAAGTTGTCCTTGAAAATGTTTAGATACGTTTTAAGACGTCGACGGTGTCGGTGGTGTGTGGATACTCGAGTCTCGGGCCGGGTCGGGCTTCCGACAGTTTATAACCTGCGAGTACCCGAAGTTGTAGTCGGGTCAAAGTTTGCAGTGTTCCGGAAAGCTAAATTGCAAAATTAGATTGGAAGATCCTGATACAGTCGCGCTAAAATTTTTGGGATCCTCAAACTTGACTCCATCCGACTGCAGCTCCTGAAATTTTGCGATCCCAACCTGAATTTTAAGTTTCGAGCGCCCGCGCACGCCTAATAAATAATCAGAAAGCTTTGTCATTTGAAAAAATGGAAAAAATTGTGGACAGAATAATACCATGTACATGGCCGACGACAACACACAAAGGTTAGAACGCTATACTGCATAAACTTATTGAAGTGACAATTCGTTCGGAGCAATGCATCAAAGTTCAACAACCTGCGATGATCAGGCAATTTTGGAAAATGCGGAAGTTTGGAAAAACCGCGCAGTCAGGACTATTCGTGTAATGGAACGCGCCGACGAAGAGCCGTTATGGGATAGAAGCAAGCGTAGCAGGTTTTCAATATCGCATGTTCCGATCCCGAAAACTTTTCACGGAAATTGTTTAAACGTTTTTGAACGAAGTTGCGATGAAGGTTATAATAGATTTTCAATTTTTTCGAAGCGCAAGAAAGGAAATTTTTAAAAAATGTTTCCTCTACGGTTTCTAGTCAAATTCACTTGAACGCCACTTCAAAAGTAATTGTGCATGATAAAATCGAAAACTTCTCACGGAAATTATTTAAACGTTTTCCAACGAAGTTGCGACGAAGGTTATAACAGATTTTTAATTTTTTCCAAGCACAAGAAAGGAAATTTTTAAAAAATGTTTTCTCTACGGTTTCTAGTCGAATTCACTTGAACGCCACTTCAAAAGTAATTGTGCATGACAAATCGAAATTTCCGATAGCGCTAATAAAAAATTTGAATCATTTGCAACGTCGCTAGCGCTCGCAGATACTTTTGAGTTCGTCCGCCCCCGCCCACGAATCCGATAAAAATGAGAGTCGACTAAATGGCCCCGGTTCCCGGGTTCCGCGCCATTTTCCTCGGGCGCTAATGAAAATTTCAAATGGAACTGCTACTACAATCGTTTTAATGAAATCTATAAATCCATACCGGGGCTGTGGAAAGGGGGTCGAGGGGAGGGTTGGTCGGGGGTGGCGACGCGGAGGTGGTTTAATCGAAGCTGACCTATGGCCGGGATTTTCTATCTGCTTTATGGATGTAGAACAAATTTGCCTGTCGGACGTTGCGACGCGAATTGAGGGACGTCTCGATGTATTTCGCGGGGGATACATTCGACGATTTAACTGTCCGCGTTATTGTGTCATATCGACAGTGCCGGCGCTGGGGCGGGGCGCAGGGGGCGCAAAAAAGAAACGCTGAGTTTTCACGTCGCTGTGCCGCTTGTGCCGTGGTTATTAGCCACTCGCCTGTTCGCCATTGTAATCCTTCGTTCAATAGCGTTACGAATGCAGCGACACGACAGCCGTGTTTGTGTTTGACACATTTTCCCCGTTTCTTGTTTCCCCGCCCCCCCCCTACCCCTTTCATTTTCGTTTGTTTATACGGTAGAAACGTATCGACAGGCTCGACGTAATTTTTCTTGAAATATACGTAGACTTGTCTCGAAGTCTTTCCTCGATCGAAAGTCGAAGTGGAACTGCGAAATCGAATCCCAATCACGCGGGAACAGCAATCGATTTTATCCAGCATTCATTTGTTACGCGCGAAGTATGTCGATAGCATTTTAACTTACTGAATTTCGTCGGAAGATTCGTACAATTTTTGTGTTAATAAAATTTCAATGGCTGCCAAATTTGGTAGGTACCAATATATCAGCGAAAAAATGAATTGTTGAATCTGGCCGGATAATTGCGCCACCCATATATGACACGGCACTCCGCGTATTAAAATAACGGGGACACGTCAATTTTTCTCTGATGGCAGCTCCGATCGGCGAACGTTTTATTTCGAATTCTTTAATAGTGTGTCCATCGAGATCGAGTTTCATTGAAATTTTTCACGATAATATCGAAATACACTGTTTACGGCGGACTGCGCTATTATCCGTTCAATTACCATCGTTTTACGTTCGCTGTTTCTAAAATGAGTAACATTTGACACGAGACAGGACAGGTAGATTTTGTGAAAAATTCAAGTGTCACTGGTCCGGAAATTTTTCTCTTCCAGTTCATAAAGTACAAGTCCTAATTTTATATCACTGCGAAAATTATATAAAGGTACGTCGGGAAGATCAATACTTTCGGTTCATGCTATATGTATAGATATACACGGCAAAGATTCGTGTAATGCAAAAATTCATTTTTCTTTCCATAGATATTATTTTAAACGAAATTTAATTATGACAATTAGACTGTGAATGACAGGAATGAATGGGCCAAATACGAAACTGTCGAAAACGCGTTTTTATTTAACTTCTATCTCTCGTACGATTGGACAGTTTTTAATTTGCATAAAGATCCGCAGCCCAATGATAATAAACGCGATCGATGATGTCTTAGAATGCCATCTGAATATTAAACGGCGTTCAACGCTCGGATTCGAAGGTTCATGTTCGTTTCAACAGGAAATGTGTCGATATTCCATTTAACTTTTAATGTTTAAATTTCAACGATATTATCGTCGATTCGCGATACGTGCCGACAGAATATTTCACTGGAAATATCCTCGGCCGGCGCGGCGTTGACCTTAATTTGTCCGTTGGCGAACGACGGGGCAAGAAATCCGCTTTCCCGCCAACGGAAATTCAATTTTTCAATTTCTATAAAACCCCGCTCGCATAGTAATAACACGCAACTCTGGACGCAATTTCCGGAAGGAACGGGGTGGGAACGGGGTTGGCTGAGGGGGTGGAATTGGGTTAAGTCCGATTTGCTAAACCAGTTCGACAGATTTGTTTAGTTTCCAACGGGACTGGCATGACCCCGTACGCCATTTCCCTCCAGTCAACCCTTATATGCAGTACCTACTGTCCCACTTGATGTTTGCATACACGTCGCAATGCAGGACGAGACACTATGCCACTTTCAGTTTACACGGAGTGCTCTGTACTTCCAATAGCCCGACAAAAAGATATTCGGAGCAAATATTCAACTTTCAATGGTCCAGAATCGAAAAGAGTTTCATTTCAATGAAGTTTCAAGGTGACTTTAACTTTCGCAAAGTTTTGTAGACGATTTCCACGACCTTGGGTTAACCTTCAGCTAAGAAATTGTTGTTGACACTTCCCGTGTGACAAAACTTTATCGTTTCTTTCGGTGCTTCAAAGAAATTTGAACCGTTACAAAATTAGACAAAGTGAAACTGAAGAACTTGAAATCTGCACGCGCGGCGGCGATGGTTCCTCGGTGACTCGACTTTCGAAAAACACCAACTTATTTCTATCTCCGACGAGAATGAGACACCTACTTAAGATGTCTGCCAAGTTTCAAGTACATCGGATGCTCGGCTGTCGAGATATCATGGCAACAACTTCGAGAAACCTGTTCGAGGAGGGTGCGTTAGCGGAGAGCGCGAAATTTCAGACCAACTCGGGAGATTTTTTGCGCGGCGAAACTGCGGAACCATTTAACATCGAACTTTCGAGTGCACTTCGTCGGTTTGCCAACACCCGCGAATTTGTAAACAAACAAACAACAAAATATCGCGCTTGTTACGGGCGATCAAGCGAGTTTGTGACGAAAGCGTGTCGCGACTCGGGGTTATATTTTCAGGGAATAAAACCCCGGGGGGAAAAACCGCACGGGTAGAATTCGATTGTTCGAAGCCGCGAACGCGGAGCGTTAAGAGAGTAATACAGAATGCGAGAGAGCTTTAAACGGAGAGAGAGAGAGAGAGAAGACTGCGATAATACGGCGATCCTTGTCGATCGTGTACACGCGACACGTGGAATAACAACGGGGTCTACCAGAAGCGTAAAATCTGAAGTTGTTATTACGCCACGGTGGTTTAAACTTCTAACTAGTTGGCGTTCTCCGCTTAACTGCGCGCGGAATAAGCTCTCCCGGCGAGCGTTGAAAAGGTGACGAACGAAGCGCAAAGAAACAGAAGCGGCCGGGCCCGAGGAAGGATAAAACGGGGAAACTAACGCCGGCTTTCGAGCGAGCTTGAACGCGAACCCGCTCGACGAAAGTTCGCGGCAGTCGTACACACTTGACCCGATCGTGTTTACCGATTGTTAAAACCGAGTCGTCACCACTTTCAGCAAACTGTCCTCGCAGTTCCGCGCCGCTATCTTTATTCGCTTTGCTCATTAAGCGGGTCTCGTTGCGAAATGAACCCCGTCTACTTCCGAAAGCCTCGTAGACAAAAGTTTCGATGACGTGCCAGCCGAGCTGCCTCCTTTCTCTCTCTCTCACTCTGTTATCGAGACTTCAAACTGTTCAAACCGCCCTTTCAAGTTCCAAGATCTTTCTTTCCCTTCGCTTCTATTTTCGCTCTCATTCATGCCTCCCGTTCTATTTCTGAGACGCGTCCCAACCAACTGGCGTTACAAGAATTTTATTCGCCACGAGTTATCGCCATTGTTGTAGTCTGTTTTATGGAATAACAGTCGTTATCAGACTGTGGATTTTTTGTAAAAACAATAGACAAATTCTAAAACACCCCGTTCACATCTCAGTAAAACTTCTAATAGGAGAAATACATTTTCAAAAACATTAAATACATTCTAGAACGTTTCGTTCCCATCTTAGTAATATTTTTATACAGTTTTCTACGGTCGACTCCGAAAATTTTTAGCCTGCATGAAAATCTAGCCATAACAGTTGTCCATTTAATATTATCGGACATAAAGTATCGTTGATGCAAAGATGGTCAGCTATACATGTGGGTATCTCACATAACAATTTTTTTAAATAAGCAGGCGAGCATTAAACGTTTTCTAAGAAAACATTTTTCTACGAAAGCCTCGTAGAATTTTGAATTGCATTATTTCGGGTGCATGCTTCCGTCAGAAAAGTCTGAGGGAAGAAGCGATGACATTCATAATCGAGGCATTTCGAGAACAACAATTCCAACGATCCCGATAACCAGCGCAGCTTCGACGGTAACGAAAACTTAAAAAATCCCAACGATTTCAAACGATTCGGACAAATCCGCGGCGATTCGTACAGCACGAACAGCACCAAAACTTTCAACAATCCCGGCTATTCCAAGAGCTCTAACGGCTCCGAACATTCGGGCAATTTCAACGATTCCAGCCCATTGCGAAGGTCGCTATGATAGTGCATGATAATTTGCGTGTATCGATCATAACGACGTGCGTTCATGGTTTATCCATTCCCGCGATGCAGTTGCGTTTTTTGAACAATACACTGATCTTCCAATGATTTAGCTTGTTAGTCAAACCCATGCAACTCCGCGAAAAGTCATAATCTGACCGCGGATTTTTAAATAAATTATTATTCGTAATGTTACTCAGTCGGAAATAATAACTGAATTCTTTAAATATTTTTCCTTACATTCCTTACAATCTTTATGCAAAATAAAAATTGTTTGTATGAATTACAAAAAAAAAAGACACACACACATCGGAAGAAAATAGGAATTTATTTATGCACATGTGGTTTTGTTAAAATGTAAGAAATACGTGGACATATATTTTAAAATTCTTTTAATCTTTTACTGTTTGAAATTACACCTACCTGCTAAAAAACGCATAAAATCCGCAGTCTAGTAATTAGAAGCTGGTTGTGATATTTTTCAGCGTATTCAAGCAGATTCAATTTTTTAAAGAATTCTAAAGTCCGTCGATTTTCATCCGCTCAGTTGAAGTCACGCACATTTCGCAGTGCTCATTAAAAAATTCGCGCCAGAGAGTGTTAAGGGGACATCGTCGCTACCGATGGAAGCACGTATTTCCCATTCTTGTTCGCGCCAGCACATTCGCGGACGATCTTAAAAGCTGGTGCACACGCCTAGAGCAACGCGCGTCGCGAGTCTGTAATGGGAACACTTGAAACGGATTTCCAGTGGAGCGTACGGCGCAGTTAAAACACCGACGACAGCTTTTAATTGAGGCCAGGATACCAAGTGAAATATTGGAATTAATCGCGAGTCCTGCGTCGGCTAACGAACGGCGAGAGCCATCGAGTTAGATCGGTCAACGAATAATGGAGGAATCGATACAATGCGCCTGCCTGCTAGCTCTTTTGCTCGCCTCTGGTCCACGTTCTACCCGGGCGTTTCGTTTTCGTTCCCCTCGTTGCGTCGAAATTCACCCTCGGGTCCGTCCGGACCCGGGAGTGCAGGGGATTCAAGACCGTACGCTCGCTGCCGATTATCATTTATTTATCTTCCGATCCGAAAAATATTATTCCTCCTCCTTCGGTTTATTTTTCAAATTCTTCACGGGCGATGCTCGTTTCAGAATGTTTAGATCAGTTTGTTTCGATCGAGATTGATGGAAAAATTATGTTCAAAAGAACTTCCAAACATAGGAGCTACATACAGACATTCATTTCCTTTCTCAATAATTTTAACAAGCCGAAAATAATAGTTTTCAATGCTTTGAATTTTCGTTGTTTTAAATTTGATTTACCCATTTTTATTATAAGAGTATAAAATCCAGTCTTCCCCTGGACTCTTCGGACTTTACAATTTCTGTGCACATATTAAATCATAATCTATGTATAAGGATCTTGCCACTTGTCAACAAGATCATGTAGAAGATCAATCGTGATTTAAATTAGTTAATTAAATTTATAAAAATTCTCTTCATGATTTAATTATTATAAAAATTCTTTCAAAAATTTTTTTGATTATCATAAAAATTGTCCCGAATTTAATTACTCTATAAAAATTCTTTCAAAATAAAATTCGATTCACGTTTAAAGAAGTGCCCGCAAGTTTCGCGAGCGTTTCTTTCGCGGGATCGAGGCAGTCTGATTCCCGTCAACGCGATCGAGAGTCTTTATGTGTGCGAGCCTTGTGCGATTCGATGCCGCGAACAGCTCGTGCTCGGATTCGCGAAAACCGCCGTCGGTCGGTCGCGTTCAGGCCGCAGCGTCGTAACTGGATCCGTTAACGCTTGTAACGATTGCGACACGCGAACCTGGCCGGTCGACCAAAGCTTCGAATTCGCCGATGGACTCAGCCAAGAGAGAGAGAGAGAGAGAGAGAGAAAGAGAGGGAGAGAGCCCCATTAATTAAAGCGCGAAATCATTCGGCATTACAATTAACAGATTTACCGACTTTATTTATCCGACGCGTCGCCGCCCCACGGTCCGGTCTCGGTTCGGTCCGTAGCCGAAACATTTTATAATTAATGTATCGCGCGTGATTTGCCCTGCAACGCCGAGAATAATTCGTTCTCTCGCGAGCGCGCTGTCCCCCGCAGACCGGCCGCCCGGGCTGAATAAAATATTTACGAGCCGGAGACGCGGGAGAGCCCGTCGGAAAATGTTTAATCAAGGGAGAACGGAAGCGCGACGGGTTTCGATTAAACTTTGAAAATTCCCGCGTTTCATAGGGCTCCTGCTGACGGACAGGGGAACCAGAAGAGCCGAGAGAGGAGCGGGGTTAACGGCGTCAAATTACAGTCGCGTAACACGTCACAGAAACCACCGAATTTACCTCCCGCTCCCCTCGCATTTAACCGGCAACCGAAAATCTAACGCTTGCGAGAGATCGACAAAGCGGGTTATTATTATTTCGCCGTTATCTATAGGCCGGCAAACCTGTAACGTTATAATTCGTTCGAATAATAACGGTCTCCCGTGGTGGCATCCTTTGTGCTCGACGGTCACGTGGCCGTTTCGGATGAACGGTGACGAGGAGGCCACGACCAATGGGAGGTCCCCGCGAACGCTGATTGATTTTCATAGGAACGAAAACAGAATTGATAATTTCCACTGATGAAATCGCTCAGCGAACACCACCCACACCCTCGGGCCACGCGGATTTAGGGTTTAACCCTCGTTCAGACGAGGGGCACACTCGGACCCGCGTATCCTGTGAATACTCTCTCTCTCCTTTTTATTATTCACACTCGTGCCAGAGGCTTCGGTAGCGTGAGGACTGACCAAACAGAAATTAACAGAAATTGGGGTTGTTGAACCATCCAAATCTTTACGCATCTTTCTTATCATGTTAAAAAAATACAACTAACAAAACATATTACGCGTCACACAAACGATCTTCTATCAACGACTGACAATTCTTCGAAACAAAAAGCTCCCTCATGCACATTCATTGCTTTATTTCGTTCAACCAAACTCACTTCATTTTTAAAGTTGGAACTGGAGGCCACTGGCAGCTGGTAGCGACCGTGTTCGGATACCTGACGCGCGTAGTCGAACAGCTTGTACGTATCCAGCCGAGTAAGACAAGTCTAAAAATATTTTGCATGTGTCAGGCTGATCAGCCTTGACCTCGGCGGGGGTTAACAACGTGCATTATTCGCAGGATCCTCGCAGCAGCTCGCTACGACCATCAGTAAACCCGGCCGGTTCCCGTGATATCCCGGCGAGGCTGTCAGCGCGAGTCTGTTCGTTCCCGTTTCGCGGAAAGGCTGGAAAGGCATGGTTGTCGCGGCGACGAAAGGCCCCCGTTCATTTCCTATGCAAAGGACTGGCGCATACTTTTAAACGTGCCGTAATAATACCTTACGAGAAGCAATTAAGTGCAAATACAACCGATTGGGATGAACGTGCGCCGGCGGATGCATTCAGCCGAGGAGATAGGATGGACACGGAGGAAGTGGTGGAGAGATAGGGAAGAAAGAGAGAGAATCGAGGAGAAGAGAGCTGGGGAGGAGAGAGAGAAAGAGAGACGGCAGAGAGAAATGGACAGAGAGAGAGAGAGAGAGGACGGAGCGAGGAAGGCGGATCGGAAATTGCTTCGAGCATGCTCGCTCACAATAATACCACGCCTGCTCCTCCGTGGAAGTGTACCTGTACGTGTACCTGTGCAATCCCGAGGACTACGCGTCCCGGTGTGCGCCAGGTGCGGGCGTGTGCGAGCGTGCGCGAGCATCCAGCCACCGACACACCGACACCGACGGGCTAAGAACAAAGCCGACGGCAAATGACAGCAGTAATTTTCGCAAACTGTTGTGGGATACGCGCCGAGGCATTCAAGGTACCGGTGCCGTCGTTGCCGCTGCTCGAAACGCAGTCTTCTTCTTCCTCTATCTTCCTCCCCTCTCCCACGGACCTTCTTTCTTTATCCGCTGTCACTCCGACTACCGATCTACACGCCCGCTCAAAAGTATATGGACACTTGTCGTTGAAATTTGCGTACCATTTGATTGTTATCTGACGATATTTATTGCTCACCGAGCTGGGTAAAAGAGTGTTTGAAATAATAAATGATTCTATCCATCTTAAAGTGTGCGTACAACTTTAACAATAAAATGTTTTATTTGCTGCAGTAATTTTTGAAGACAGTATTTTGTTTAAAGAATATTGAAAATATTTGTATTTTGTCTCTTTATAATAATAATTTTCGTTATAAATGCATCCGCGGTCTACTAATAAATTATTGTTCAAATAAATTCTGCACTACTGTATAAAGCAGATCGCGCATGAAATTTGATTAGATCCCTCGAAGATTCTTTTCCTTCCAGGAAGAGAATTGGAACAAGTGTCCGCATACTTTTGATCGGGGGTGTACTTACCCCCCTAACCGCCCCATCAGCGATACCCATCTTTCCCCTCCGTGAAATTACGCTACTTGATATTCTTTCTCGCTCTCGCCAGCCGATCCTTTCTACCTTTCTGCCGTTTCGTCGAACCTTTATCTTAATCTCTCCGTTCCATCAGCTTTCGGTTTCGGCCCGTTGTTAACTCGCCCCTGGCCCCTGACTCGCGATCACCGTGTTTTCGCCTCTTCGTCTCGGCTGTATACCTTCTTCCATCGCGTTGGCAAAATAAATGCGGGCTTCGATTAATGTTAACGGTCGCCGGCTCGGATAATTTGTAATTACGCGCGGCGTTTTGTTCCCCTTTTCGTTCAGATTTCGTTATCGATCAGGTTTGATTAATCGTTCGCTCGTTTAAATGTGTCGTAACGACATTCGGGGGATTCGCCCGAAAATCCATTGTAACCGTGAATTAAATTACAGATTTTTGTTCGCGTTCGGTGTACGAAAGCATCGTGGAATTGAAATCAAAATAAAATTGTGGTCGAAATACAGTTAATTCTTGTGCACCGTTGAAGACAGTAATACATACATTCAAACCTTGTACGTTGATTTTAATCAGAGATATGGCGTACTCGATACTAATGCGTATGCTACAATTAAAGTGATTTATGCAGGGCGTCCCAAAAATGTCGGAGAATCTTGAACGGGGTTGTTCCTTAGCTCATTTTAAGGTTCTCCGACATTTCTAGGTCACCCTGTAGAGTAGGACGTCCAGAAAATTCGGTTCGTCCTCGACTATAGCACACACTGTGACTTTAGAGCAGTCTTTTGAGCAAAAAATAATAATAATAAATTAAAAAATTGACTAATTACATCAATTAGTCCAGTACAATTATGTATAACATGAGATAAAATGACAAACAATATCTTTATGTAGATATTGTATTGCATTGTATTGTAAACAGCGGAGTCCTTTTTCAAAACTTACTGGGTTCTTATTTGATTTTTTACGTTTTTCTATTAAATATGGCGCAGGCGCTTCTTTCTTTTGCACAGTAGCGTATAGACCCTTCAAAAAATATGCTCATGCCCAAATTCCTGAACGAAAAGGTCTAAATATGTATTCTGATGCAATTGTCGAGGAAAGAAAGCAGCAAAGGTCAATTTAAGGTACGGTAATAAGATCATCACTTGATATATGTTAACTGAATACATATATACCCGGCCTGGCATTAACGTCTCTTTGTGTTCCTCATCCCTTTGTCTCGTTCGTCTAGTGTGACCAACCATACAGATTCGCGACGGTATGGGTGCGAATAGCTGCGGATGTGTTCGTCAGTGTGGGCGTCACGGAAAAGCGGGATTTACGCTTGAAAATGATCGGAATCGACGGCAAACCGAAAGTCCAATCGACCGTCCAACTGTTAGAGCTGCCTTGATTTTCCGTGGATCCGATTCGTGGCGAAGATGCGAAAGCTGACCAATGAACGCTCGACCGGCGTGATCACAAGGTTGAAAGAAACCTTTGGGAATCCATCGGTTCGACTGTTGCGATTCATGAACACCCTATTCATCCCCCTTTTCCCGCGATTACCTGCGTCATCGAGGATTCTGGCCGCGGTGCGATCGCTCACCGATTGCCGAATTAGGTCTAAACATGAGGACCGTAGTACAGTTTGCATCCCCTCATCACTACAAGGTGAACATCTTCGAACTTTAAAATCGTTTTGTATCGTTCACCTGCTCCGTTCTGGTATTTGTTGTTCCATGTAATTAATTGTATCTAGTTTCCTTCAAACAGTTGTGTCGCGTTGAATGAAACTAGATACTTAAGAGTATGTTGGTATATAAATTTCTGCAGAATTTTTTACCTCTTCAGAACGTGCGAAAGTTCCGTTGAATACTTCAGGTGGGAGTCTGGAAAAGTGGAGTGCCTTTCCAGGATCAGTAGGAGAAAAAGAAGCTAAATTAACGCGTTCGAGGCAATTGATTTAACATTTCTACAGAAATATTAAAATTGTCGCCGGTATATTTCTTTCCTCAAGAATATCTCGAATGTGCATATCTCCTCCAGTTTCTTTTTTTTTTTAACATTTCACTTGTATAGCTTTCAACCAGATGCTCGTGAGTGTTTTGGTAAAATTTTGCAGAATGTTTTACCGGTTCCGAGTTAGCGGAAATTCCGTGGAATGCCTCGGGTGGTGGTCCGAAAGAGCGGCGTGCCGTTCCGGGATTAATAAGAGGCAGAGGGGCGAAATGATCGCGTTCCAAGGCAGGTGACATTAGATAGCGTCATGCTTAGCTTAACAAGTCTTGGTTTCCTTAACAACAGAGGCGGGGCTGTCGCGGGTCGTGCAGAGGAAGCCCAATTTACTCGCGAGTAAAACTTGGATTGCGCCGAAGCTAGGCTAACGACATGCTGGGGATGGCGGGAGAGGCGATTACAAACTCGGCGAAGCGTGTTTATAGGTAAGGATACACCGTGGCCCGGTTACCGGGGCGAATAACAAATTTATCCGAACCGTTTTATCTGGATAACAAATTCGGCCGAGCCTCTCCCCCCGTTCCCAGGTAATAAGCATCGACACGTGGCTTACATCGCAGCGAGCGCGGATGCACCAGCTGTCGGCCCTAATCCGTCGCTATGCACCGGGAGCGAGCAACGCGCGCGGTACATATTTCAGCGCGTTTTCAAGCAGCCGCGATCCATTATTCAGTCGGCCCCTGCCGATAGCTTATCCTGCAATAACGAAATAATGCCGTGCATTCTTCCGCGTGAACTGCATCTCGTCGAGGCTCGGCAGCGCGACCGAGAGCGAATGCTCGACAGCGAGTCGAGTCGTTCTGATGCGAGCCCAGGCTGCCGATGGATTAACAAACAACAGGTTCAACGTTCTCCAACACCGTGGAAAGTCCGAACGCTGATCGGACCAAATGCCCACTGTGCTACTCAGCGGCTCGCTCATCTCAAATCAACAGGGAATTTGCCGGTTCCAACAGCAAAAATTATTAGCTATGCATCGGAAAAAGCTTGCGTGATCTAAATGGTTTTTCAATAAGGACATAACGATTTTGTATTTAAATGAAACACAAAATAATTGTGATATCGGGCTGAAATTTATTACAGGTGTAGTACACATGTTACATTTACGTATCCAATTTTCAATCACTCTCTTTCACACATATCAGCCGGAATGTTGGCAATCTCGCGTTCGATATTGTTCCTGAGCTCCTCTAACGTCGTTAGATTGTTGGCATAAACCTTCGACTTAACGTAACCCCAGAAGAAGAAATCCAACGGCGTCAAATCGCATGAGCGATGTGGCCATTCGACTGGACCATTCCTCGAGATTGCGACCGAAAAATTGGAATAAGCGACTCTTAAAGTTGCGACTACCGACTCTATAAAAATGTAAGCCTTGACTGACGTTTTGATATTGACAAGTCATAAAAATAGTTTTAGGTTATGTTCCGTATTATAAAACAATATTGTTATGTCCCTATTGGAAAACCCTTTAGTTATTTCTGTTGGGAACGTTATGCAAGATTTTTAAGCTTCCTTTTCGAACAACACAATTATTGAGAAGCCTATTAATAGACAGATAAAACGTTAAACGTTATGTTGGAAACGGAAAGATCGAAGAACGGCGACAAGATGGTGGATCCTGCCCCAACATAGATATGTTGAAATTTCCAAATACTTCGCACGTAGAAAAGCACCTATTAAAGACATACAAATTTTGCTCATGTCTATCTGGATCGAATGCCTCTCTACTTAAAAGTCGGAATTTCCACGGAATGCAGCGCGTGACGCGAATTGTATACAGTTCATGAATGTTTAAAGCACGATTTCTTTAAAAAAAATTGCATTTCCGTGAAAAGCATCGAGAATAAATTTTCCTAAACACGAAACAATTTTGTCTGATCGTCATGGTTGACAAACACCTGACACTTTGACGAGTGAGGACCGCGGCCGGGTTAGAAACCCTGGAATCGAACGTGCATAGGTTGCATCGGTTGCATCGCTAAGCAATCCTAGCATTCCCATGCAGTCGGTTGCCACGTGAGTCGCACCTGGATGGACTCGCGTGCCGCCACGTATCCGATGGCGTCCCCGGCGCTGATCCGCGCCCGGGAATAATGCCCAATTTTACACGAGGCAAAGATTGACGGGCGGTGCACGCGTCCTTGTACAGGCGAGACGAAATCCGCTTAAAAGTTTCAAAAGCTGCCTGGGGCGGACAGACCGGAACCGACCGACTCGGGGAAGAGAAGAAGAAGAAGAGGAGGAGAGGAGGGAGACAGACTCGTGATACTCGAAGAACAGAGAGACAGAAAGGAAGAAAGAGAGTGAGACGGGACACCTACAGACGAGGAAGAAGGAAAGAAAGACCAGGAAAAAAGGGAAAGCTTATTTACTTTGCGTTATATAGAAAGACAGGTATACATACGTCCGCGTACACGCACCAGTACGTATCCGTTTCGCGCTGGTATGGCTTCATCCATGCGTTAAATTCCTCCGGGGGATTCTTCCTTCTTCCCATCCCTCTCCTTTACCCTGGTTCCCGTGACTTCCCTTCAATCCCCCCACACCCCCGCGCCAGTGGTGCTGCTCGTCTTGTGTTCGCTGAACTCGCAAGAACAGACCACTACCGCCTGCCGCCTCCTCGGGCAAGGTGTCCGCCTGTCCTTCTCACAGCGTTCTACTCCTTCTTGCTCGCTTGCTTCTAGCGCAACCGAGCTTGATGGGGGCAACCGCTTCTCGGATATTCCCGACGCACTGGTTCAAATCAGCTCGCTAACTGGACAAAACTATTTTCGAAACTACGGCGGACCCTTACGAGATCACTCGAAAATTAGACCGTCAAAAATGCTCCCCGTCACCCCTCTCGTTTCATCCGTGGAACTATGCCCAACCAGCCGAGCGAAGTTAAATTAACGCATGTGGGAGTCACTCGAGCGCGACAGAGTCCAAGTTACATTTCTCAGATAGTTAGCGAAGGAGGCAAAAGCTCAGGCTACAGTGACTCGTTAGGGTACCTGGGTGACGGCCTCTGTAGAGTACCAAGAACGGACGCGCATCCTGCAAGATGACTCGAACATTGGAGAGTTGAAAGTGGTAGTCTATGTCAGTCTACAGGGAAGGAAAACAGAACCCTTAAAGTACCATAAACGAAGATCGAGGGCGCTTGATGGCTATGCGACTGCGTCGGAGAGCATTTTTTACTCCTCTCGCAGTCGTCAACTTGGACCTTAGAGACTTAGTAAATTGGTTTTCCAGCTTAAACGTTTTACACTTCTAGCTCACCTGGACATCGATGCGTTGTATCCTCTGGTTGTGTGTCAAAAGGAATAATTTTGTTGATGCTTTTTATGCTTTTATTTGAATTTTAACACGAAACCTACCGAGCCTTAAAAGTAACTGGTACATGTTCCCTTATAAAAATGACAAGATTGATTTTATTTAGCTTTTGTGCAGCTCCTATACAATACAATTATTTCTTATGAAATTATTTTTATTATATCAATAATCGTGAAATAAAAAATCTGGAACCTCTGGAAAATCTAGATTCTCTTGCAATCCATTGGTCGAAAATAGAATACCTAAAAGATTGTGATAAGGAAATATTTTTCTCATGAATTGCGTTTACTAACGGTTGACTTTCCTTGACTTCTACCTTTCTATGTAACACCGAACTGATAATATCCTTGTAGTACTTTCAATTTCAGGTTTTGTCCAGTCAGAATGCTTATTTTGGCTACCATGTCTGCGCAGAAGACGGATAGCAAACAGGGATGGAACGGGGAGAGTTTTAATTTCTTCAGGGGACCAGGTTCGCTCTATCCCCATTTGCGACTCCGTGATTCGGAACGTCGTGTAAAAGCGGAGGGGACGCCGATGATGGAAAAGTTACGCAGGATACATGGCGACAAGCTGCGCCAGGACGCAATCTCGAATCCCGATCCGGCGATAAATTATTTTTGCCGGTCGGAAAGAGAATCCGTTACCGAGCACTGTCGTAATACCATTGCGCGACGCGTCGACTAGCTCGCCGCCGATGAATGTCGACTCTGTCGCGGTTATTTGGTCGGGAAATAAGATCGATACGGATTGGGTGGCGCGAAAGTGCTGGCGGAAACTGCGGTTTGATTTTTGTATCGAAACACCTGGCCTTTAATTTCAACTTTGCAGTTGGCAACGGCTCAGCGGCTGGGCTGTTTGCAAATTGCGTTGAAATTCGTTTTTTCCGCTAAGCGTAGGTTAAAAATGATTGCTAATTCTTAATGATATATTAATATCTGAAATATTTAAATTTCTGTAGTACATACTAGTAGATCAACGTAGAATTCCTTAGATTGTACTAAGTATGTATCGCAAACCGAAGCGTGAAAGTGGATTAGAAATACGGGTAGCGTTTTATACAGAAATTAGTGGCGCAATTTATCACACGCGGCGTCGTTTTCGATAAAGTCCAATTTAGGAAGTTGTCGCGTCGTCTAGAGGCAAACAGCGTTTCGAATCGCCTCGCCTGTTACTCCCTGTCCCGGTGATTCTCTAATTCGATGGAGCGGTTTTAACTAAGCAAAGCGAAATATATTTCCTGCTACGCGAGACACGAGAATATCCTTCGTCATCGTATTTGCCTTTTACGGTGTACATTATGCTTGTAGGAGGATCGGTGCGCATGTTTCCGCTTTTTTCGAGGCAGGGGCGGCTGACAGAAGAAAAAACATCGGAGGACGAACTCGTCGGGGTACGGGCCGAACAACTTGTAAGTCACGTAATGACGAAGCTATGTACACTGCCGGATGAACCGTTCGCAGTTTGAAGGATTTGCAACGGAGAAGTCTTCCACTATCATTTGGCAAATTAACCAAGAAAATAGGTACCGTTCTTTTTCATTATTTCTATTACCCATGAGTGGACTGTGGACTTTTATGGAAAATAGTAATTGTTTACGTTAACCACAGAGTTCAAATAAATCTGTATTTCTGATTTGCTAGTTTATTGTGTGCGAACAATTTAATTATTGAGATACACAATTTTTGCTGGGAACATCAAAATCTGGTTAAGTAGCTCCTCTGAATTTTCGAAAAATCCTTCAGCCATCCCGAGAGTGCGTTACACCGCGTGAAATTTTCATGAAACGTTTCAGCCAGGCATTAAAAATGAACGCTTAGCGAGTCTTTTAGCGCGAATAGGTAGAATGGCAAGTAACTATCAATCGATACAGCCATTGTTTCGATGCAGTTCTACAAGCTTCTGCGTGCGGACAGGCCCCGATTTATCCGTGTCGAAAAAATTTGCCGCAAATCAAAGCGCGCCTCGTCAACCTAACCGGGCTACACTGGAGAACAAATCCGCGGTTCCAGATGCTGGATAAAAGGGCGAAAAAATGCAGATTGCACATGTCGGGACCACGGGTTTTAATTCGGCGGCGCACGCTGCACGGACGCCAGGGTACGCGTGTCTCTTTGGTGTACAGACGAGTCGAGAATTGTGGTCTCCGACTCTTTCCGTCCCGGGAGTATGATGATTCCCCCATGCGTCGAGCCATTCAGGGGGCGCTTAGGTTCGCGTGTAGACCGAGAACGCATGAGAGCACCTGCGTTCGTGCCATTGAACACGCCGAAGGGATAGTGTATTCAGATAAATCCGCTCGGCGCAGTCAATATTTTTTCCATTCGGACAGTATAACCTGTGGCAGTCGCATACCGAGTGCGTCGGCCGCATGCATACGCAAAGTTTCTCCTGCGGATCTGAGCGGATCGACGGAGCCGACTATGCTCGCCGAAGAGGATTTTTGTTGCGAGCCGTTACGTCACGCCCGATGACAGGGACTCCGGGCACGAGACACACCAGCAGCGGAGAGAGCCCGGTTTCAACGATGCTTCTTTTTTCCCTTCCTCCCTTCCTCTCTCGCCCTCTCTCTCTCTCTCTCTCTCTCTGCTCTCCTTTTTCCTTTTTACCCATCCCGTCCCATCGCAGCCTCCCATGAATATATCCGGCGCGCGTGCTGTAAACACGCGCGGATGTTTACCGAATACGATAATGTGCCTCCGCATCAAAGTGTCACGCGTTCCACCAAGATGGCGGACCGAGGATTCCCACGTTTCTCGTAAACAACGCGTACCCAACAGTTTTCTCTCATTTCTGCCCGGGAAATTTGCTCCCCGAGGGAGCCGACGTGCCATCGCGGACGCATCGGTATTGTTTAGCTTCGACGGACGCTCCGCGCCTCTTTCAGACTTCGGGGACTGCTACAGAGATCTGCTCTAACTCGTCGGGTCGCCGAATTGGCGTATCAAATAAGTCTCGTGGTTTTCGGAGAACCGGTTGTTCGTAACTGTAATCTGTTCTTCTTCAAATAAGTACCAATTGCACATATTCCTGAAGTGGGACAGCAATCATGGTCGTTGTAGAAATATGTGCAGATAATCACAAAAGTTCTCCTGCGTCCGGCACACTTATTAAGTAAATGAAAGTTTCCGACTTTTTGAAATAAAAGATAAATCAATTTGACGCAGTATTTCAAAGGACATCATCCAGCTACCCGGCTTCTGGTGATTAATTTCAATTGGACAGCCTTGTTTTATAGGGTGCGATAAGAGTCCAGACACTTTCCAAAGGATTCAGTTTCGTGCAAATGTGTCGCTGTGATTATTATTGTTAGTGTGCTTAGCAAATTAGAGCCGCGTTGTGCATCAAAGGCATGAAACTGTACACATTCCCGTAACTAACTAATGGAACTGGAGTGCTTTGATTGACACTGATCCACTGGTTATAATTGAGAATGTCCAGTTCGACGTTATTGACTGCGAGAGCAGCCTGAATGGGATCACCGTGAATGCAGGGTGTTCAAAATGAAATTTTCCTGAAAATTGGAGTTCCCTGAATCGAATCACTCCTGGATTATACAGTGACTTGAATAAAATTGCTACGGAATTTAAGAGCGCTTCAAAACTGTGAATGCTACAGTGCCCTAAACTTAAAAGCTTCAGGATGCTCTAAAAGTGTACTGAATGTCTCAGAGCACCCTGAAATCGTTCTGAATGTTCTAGAATGTCCTAAAATGGCTCTGGATGTTTCATATTTCAGTGTGTCCTACAATGACTCGGAGTGTTTTAGATTTTAGAGTGTCCCCTGAATGTTTTAGAATATCCTAAAAATGTTCTGATTGTTTCAGAATGTTCTAAAACTGTTCTGAATGTTTTAGAATACCCCCCAATAGCTCTAACTGTTTCAGAATATCCTAGAATTGTTCCAAAATTGCTCTGAATGTTTCAGATTATTCTAAAACTGTTCCGATTGTTTCAGAATGTCCCAAAACGTCGGTGTTACAGTGCTTCCAAAGACACCGTGCCGTCCTCTGGAACGTCCAAGTGACATTGCTTACGGGGGTTCTCGCTACACAAAGCTGATCTCTCGGTTGGAGATCCCGAGATCGGGTTCCGTTAAATCCCGTACACCCCCGCAGGAGCCTAACGTGTGTCCCCATCGGGTATCGATAACGACGGGATTCCGAGCAACAACGGGATGGGAGAACGCCGGGGAATTATGCGATTCGACATTTTCGGCAGGCTTTTTTTCCATAGCCGTTCCGGAATGGAACGATGGCAAAGTCAATCTCGAGCGGCGTATCAAACATTATTTGATCTATGGCTTCGAATATCCGGCCGTTCGGGTTTTATTCCCCGCTTTCGGCGCGCACAAAGTGTTTGGCAAACAAACCTAGCTCGGGAATAATCAAGTTCGCGCTGCCTGCCGCCCAACCGCCACCGTTCCCGCCCGTTTTCCCCAGCCCCTCGTCCGGCCTTTAATGCAATTTAATTAAAAAACTGCATTTTTCAGTCGAAATATCCTTGCTCCTCGTTTACTCTCCAGATGGGGGAAGAGGGGGAGAGAGAAAAGGGAGAGGAAGAGAAATACCCTTTGCCGGGTTTATACTGAATCTGAATTCAGTATGAGCAGGTTGCATGGCTGGGCAGGTTCTGAAGAGGGAAAAGACAAAGCTGACCTCGCGGCGAAGACGCCCGACGCGGTGGGACGCGCTTGTCGTGGTCTCGCTGTTTTCCCCGTCGCGGGAAGCAGCAACTTGAAATTGAAAATACAGATGAAAAGCAGCGGATAAAAATATCGGCGAAAAAAAGTTCGCCGATACACACGCTTCGCTATGAATCTTTCATGCAATTTTCTTCCGCATGCATAAACAAGGACGCGTAATAATAGTCGGCTCCTAGGGTACCGTTACGTAATATTATAGGCATCCGCGTCGCTTCGCGGCGAGTCCCGAGCTGCGCTCGACGCGACCGAATCAAATGTTGATTTCGCACGACGGATTATTTTTCCAATTCCCACGTTGCCACGACGCAGATCGTCTCTCCGGCCGACCGACAGATGATCCTGGATAATTACGCGGCAAAACGACGAGCGTGTGAGACCAATTTCGCTAGCCGTTACCACTGTGATACGAGATACACATCCAACTATATGTATTCCTATTGTCGCACGACTACATGCTAAACCCAGATCATCGGAAGTTTAATTTTAACACGTTGCCCGGGCAATTTTCGAAGTCTTTTTAACACTTACGCTCAGATGTATCCGGACACTTCCTTTTCCTCTACAAAATGTAAGTAGTTTAAGTTAGTAGGAAAAATATTTAGAACAATTTTGTCACTTGTAATTATACTGGCCAACAAATTTCAACTTTTTTTATGTTTCCTAATTACTGTTGGGAGGTTCTTATAGAGTTTTCTGCGCTGATTCCGAATCTGCCCTTAATTTTTCTCCTAGACGCACAGTTTTTGAGAAATATGACTTTGAAAGAAAAACATATTAAGCAAATATTATGGTGTTATATTATAAAAGATATTGAATTGTTCTTTACAGCGAAAGATTCTTTATATTTTCCCGAATACGGTGGTATCCAATATTAATACATTATAATTGTTTAAACATGTTTAAATTGTATTCGGGAAAGCGTCTACAGAATCTTTTGCTGTAAAGAACAATTCAATATCTTTTATAATAACATCACAATATATTTGTTTAAAGTTGAAAAATGTGTTTTTTTTTCAAAGTCATGTTTCTCAAAAACAGTGCGTTTTTGCGCAGAAATTAAATTCGCAGTTCAACAAATTTTTAGAATTATGATACTGTGTGACTGCTTCTTTTAAAACTCTTATATAAAAGAAATCCTGCGCCCCTTCTGCAGTTATCTAAAATCGACACACAGTTGTAACAAGTGACGATCAGTTTGGCATACATATACTAAACGCAGTAGCAATAACTACTACATATGACAACAGCATTGTCATATAAAGTCTATCTTCAATACCTCTAAATTCTCCTACTAAGTACTCCTAAGTACTCCATTCACTTTCTCCCGGGTTGCAACAGTACAGAGAACCAAAATTTGTTAGAACCGTTTATGTGGTCGTGTACCTAACAGCACAACGCATGAGCGACATCGTCTGCGCTATTGTCGCAAGCACTTTGACTAACAGACATTAACCTTGTGACTGCAGAGTTCACTGGCTTAAATTATGTGTAGAACGAACAATCCCTTGGGCGTTTGTTATGAAATTATGTGTTTGCTATTTCCGGAATTAAATGTGTAGTCCTGGTGTTAGTCACAAAGCATGTTAACAAAGTTCCAAATTACAACCTCTAAATATAGTTGTATCGCAGTCACGTTTACTTGTAAATACGCCTATTTCGCAGCTTTTTACCCCGCAAATGATATGCTAATCGTAACGAGTAAAACAGAAAAACGCTGATCGATCATTCATTCCCCCAGCGATCGGATAAATATTATAAACGGATGGCGGGTCGGAGGCGATTCGTCCGAAACTAAACAATTGAATATTTATGGCGCGGTGTGTGTTATGTGTGCGTGTGTGCGCGCGCGTTTGGCGAAATGTGTGATCACGTTAATTGTGAAATAATTGTGTATACCGCGCGATCCCATTTACGGAGGGACGCGACTCGTTAGCGCGCGCACACTGGAGCCATGCACGAATGATAATTAGCTGGACGTACAAAGCCGGGGAGTACAGCTACGTTGCCTGAATCCTCTCGATGCGTTCTTGTAATAAGGCGGAGGCGTGCGAGGGGCAGAGAAACGGGTAAGCCAGGTTCCGTGTCGAGGTCGGACTATTCTTCCACCGTGGAAATCGGAACGGTGTTTGGTGCTTCGAATTCATTTGTTTTCGGGGGCAACTTGTTAACCCTCTTCCACGGATTGGCGCTACGCTCGCCGCCTTGCTGCATCTGCGAGCGTCTCTCTGTGTCGGAGAGAGAAAGAGAGCCCGTGGCTGTTGCGGCCGAGGATGACTATAGTCGTTGCCATTCCGAATAGGAAACTTGATCCGCTCGCTCCTAAAGGCGTACACGCTGTAAATCCACCCCTTTCGGGTATTCTAGTCGAAAACTACGGGAAACAGCGATTTTTTGCGTTCCCTTGGAGAACTCGATCTCCAAAGCGGTCCTCAAAATGGCGGACTCTACCACCCCTGCCCTCCTCTTCTCTCAAGTCTTCATCTCTCTAGGACTGTGGTTTATCGGTAGACTGCGGATCTTTATGCAACATAAAAATTGTCTGCACCGATTGCAAGGAATACTAAATTTTGCTGCTTTCTATAAAAATGAAATGATTGGATTTATTTAATGTTTCACAATCTTTCTAGTCTGGAAAGCGTTTCCTTTTCTCCGATGAATGTATTAATTGCAAAGAATAGAAACAAGGAATAGAATGATTAAATTAAAAAAATTTTCCAACATTTTTGAACTTCATCTACTCAATTTTCCTGTACATGAATGCATGAAGATCCGCAGTCTATTTATCAGTAAACGTAGCTGCTGTCTTATAAAAATGAAACGATTGGATTTATTTAATGTTTCACAATCTTTCTAGTCTGGAAAGCGTTTCCTTGTCTCCGATGAATTTCACTCAGTTGTTAGAGTTAATAACGTTTAATTCTAGTGTATAGTATGATCAGCACGCTCGAGAAGTTATGTCGTACGGGGATCTAGTCGAGATTTAGGGTTCCGGGGTTCCGGGGTAGCTATCCCGCCATATTTTGCAATGGAACCCCGAGTTTTCTCTTATCTGCATGCTTGAAAAGTTATGGCTCAAAGGGATCTGGGCGAAATTTTGCATAATTACTTTCCAGAAAGTAACTAGATCCTAGGATCCTACGGGAGATGTGGGCTAGCGTAAAACTCAGCTGATATCGTCTCCTCGCTCAAGTTCACCGTCCTCGTCCTGTACCGTCGCGTCGGAAGAAACGAGATTAGGAATTTAATTGCTAACGTTCTCGATGACAAAAGAGACCGGGGATTGTTCGAGCCCGGAACAAAGAAGGTTCGCCTGAAAAATCTGTCACCTTCGGAACCGGGATTCCCAAAGAGATTCCCGAGGCGGTGACTAGCACAGAGGCTAACGACTCCACGTCACCGACTGCACGTTCGTTCGCGTTAACCCGGACAACCGGAGGAACACGGTGGACCCCCTGATTATCAAAGACTGCATGTTACTGGCGCAGTCACGGCCGCAATTCTCCGTCTAAAATTCAATTACAAGAATTCGCTTTTTCCGCGCGCACCCGCCCGCGCTGCAAAATTAATTATCACCGCGAACAGGATGGCGGGCCGCTTTGACGACCGTGGAATTAACGATGCCGTGGGGCTCGGCTGGAAAAAGACCGGGATATCCGGCCTGGGCAAAGTGAAAACCCGTTCCGCTCCGTCGGCAAGTAACGCGGGTAATTTGTTCAAACACGTAAAGGGCTGGACCCGGTCAAAATTCATTTCTGCGTTCGGTCGCGGTTATCAGTCCCGAGTCTCCGACGATCGAAAGCTCCGAAATGAACGTCCAGAACGCGACTCAGAATCGGAAGAATTTCATCCGGGAGTCGAACATCGAAAGTCGGAGCATTTTCTCTCTCTCTCGTTTCAGAGCTGCAATATTAATTTAATTATACTCCTACACGTATCTCTTTTTTTGAGCTCGTCGAATTTGTCTCTACGTCTAGCAGCTGATGTCCGACTCGGAATCGGAAGAATCTGATCAGAGGGACGAACATTGGAATTGGAAGATTTAGCTATGTCGTCCGCGAAGCGTTTTACTTCAATAATCCTAAATGTATCTCGCTCTTTTTTGAGCTCGTCAAGTTCGTCTACCAGCTGATGCCTGATGATTGCCTGCGGATTGTTGTACGGAATAAAAATTGTTTGGATCGAGTACAATGAACGGGAGCCAGGTAGAACGTGATTCAGATATCTGTCAGGCTGAAGAACCTCTCCGTGACAATCGTTTCTGTGACGCCCAGGGAAAAAATGTCGGAAAACGCGATGCACATCCAACAGGCCAGGGTAATCGAGCCCGGTAAGTGCATTCGGATTAGGCAGCGCGAGTAAAAAATACTCGGAGAGCCGGTAACGAGTGCGTGCCATTTGGAGCTAGCAAAGCGCATCATGCTCGAAGATGCGGTGCGGATACGTTTCCCGGGCACCGTGAGCCGAGCAAATTGCGGACTGTCGAACAATTTCGACCTTTTCAAATCGATCCCCTTGTTGCGCCATTGCACGATCACTTTCGTCTATCGATGTGCACTCTGCTGTGCACCGTCCCTGTCTTCCCATCGGTCGGCTCGCTCTCTGTCCCGAGTCGCTTTTATCCTCTCCCATATCTGTGCATCTCTATCGGTGAATGGGTAGCCTCACCCGCGCTTCACTCTCCTCCTCTCTCTCTCTCTCTCGCTGGAATCCCGTCGATATTCACCTGCCGGCCGCGACCGGTCGGTTGCATACCTTGGCCTATCGCCCGTAGGCGGCTCGTTTTTAATGCCAGAAGCATCACCGGCCCCCACCGTACAAACCTTATGATTTTACGGGCCCGAGAGGCTTTCCCTTCTATATTTACGAACATCTTTTCAACGGTTTTCGGAGCGAACCCCTCTGCGCTCCCCGCTGTTTAAAATACACAATTTACCGGCCCGGTCACTCGTAAAAACCGGCGTTACGCGCCGTGTGCACCTCCCCTTATTGGCCCCCGGATTAGCCCTCTCTCCACCCCTTTCACTCGCACGCTAATTAAAATGCCCCTGCGTCGACGCCGCAAGATGTCCGCCGGACGACGTATCAGGAAATTGATACTGCACGCCCAGCCATTAGCGACGCGGAAAAGTTCGCGGGCCGGTGCCGTTCAACCGACCCCGACAGTTGTCGGTCACCACCCTGGCGCCGGTCCGCCATGCCGGTCATTGGTGACCTCGCTCCATCAAGAACTATTAACGAGCACTACCTCCACCGGAAATGCGAGGTGAAGAGAGTTTTCCGGAAGAGAATTCTAGACACCCCTCTCGGGTTTTAGAGAAGCGGGGTTGCAAAAATGGGAAAAAATTTTATGTAAATAAATATTTCAAATAAAGTGGGTTCAGAACCCACTTGGAAGAAACCCACTTTATTCGAAATTTTTGTTCAAACAAAATTTTTGCCCAACTCTGGTTGTGGCGTAACGACACACGTTAAAAGCTAACTTATAAGTCGTGAAATAAAGACATAGTAATCGGTAGACTGTGGATCCATATGCAAAATAAAAAATGTTTGCATTGATTGCAGGACACAGGAGCCAAATAAAAACTGTGTACATATTCTTCTCTTAATTATCCTATTAAGCTGACACTAATACATCGATGTTCTTGAATGTTTTTAACATGTCCACTGTTTTAAATTACGTGTATCCATTTTCGTCATAAACGTAACAAATTAATATGTGTATATGCCACAAAGTGATACAGCTAGTCGGAGAAAAATTCAGATAGGATGACTTAGTACATTGCGTTGGCACGCTTATTTTTTAGAGAACAAGAAAACCGGCAATAAGCAAGTTCTTTGTTCGTATCATTATTTCGAACGTGCATTCCGCAGCGGGAGAATTTCCAAGTCGGAGCAAAGAACTGGGCCACCGGTGTTAACTTGACAATCGAATATTCTTTATCGAACCATTCGCACCGGCAGCACCAGTCGAAACCACGCGTCGAGAATTTTATTGTTGAGCTGGGTTAGGACCCGGCCATTTTTCCGCGGCGCGTCCTCCCTGATAATTTATTCGGTGTTTTCGGCGGTCAATGGGAGCGACCAACAATGGTAGTCGAACAGCGGCGACGCCAAAAAATTTGCCCGCTCCTGCAAATGCTCCAATCTCTCACTGAGCGGACCCGCAGAAAGCAAGTTAGCACGGTCCGGCGATGGTAGACCTCGACAGCAAGACAAAGAGCGGAAAGCCTAGACACCGGGAGAGCGTAAAAGAGGAAGAGAAATAGAGAGGGAGAGAGGGCGAACCCGAAGAACGAGAAATTCTCGCGCGGGTGGAAGAAGGACGGGAAAGGTGAATCGTGGATCCCGATTATTCAGCATCGACGACATTTGCAATCGACATTCTCTTCCTTTCGCCGCTCATTATTTCTGCAGCTCCATCCACATGGCTCTCTTCGTCTTCTTCCCCCTTCCCCTCTCCCCACTCTATCACTCTCTTTCTCTCGGCGTCTCTTATTCTCTTTGGCTCCCCGGTCGCTTCTCCGAAAGGGGGAAAACGAGAGGTGGTGAGAACGAGAGGAAGAGAGAACGCGCGAAGCGGGGGTGGACGGGAGACAGGGGCGAGTAAAGTCGAGGGCGCATCTCCGGGACCCGACCACCGCCACCAATTAACCATCCTTCTCCTACCAGCGCGTCGCGAACCGCTGAAAGCAAGGTGGACTCCGGGAGAGAGAGACTCCGGGATTGTATGGTCTGCAAACGCGGGACTCCGCGGGCTCGAGACAAATCCGTGTAATTGGTATTAAACAAAGGGAAGGAAAGAAAGATGAGGAGAAGTCGAGTAGAAGGGGTTGTTCGGGTGGCGACCGGCCTGGGTGAATGGTCGTTAGGTTTTGTAGTAACGTCGGCTCCTACGAAAGAGCCGTTTTCCTCCTCTGATTTCAAAGGCCGAAACGGTTTTTATTAGGTTCTTGCTCGCGAAATGTTCTCCGACCGTTTTCCTCCTGCCCGTCGACCGATTCATCGCGACACGACGCCATCATATTTTATTTATTATATGTCCAGATGCCTTTTGTGTTGCAGTAAGTTTATGTGTACTACACTTTTTCGCTGTTGCATACGATAGGTGCACTGTACAGTCTCTTCAACCCTTACGTCAACAACCAAAATTTTCTACGACATCCTACAAATTTGCATTTTATAGTTGCACCGCTTATTTTTACGATTTGCATGTAAATTAATCCGCGATCGTCCAAGAACATAAAAGTTCGCAATAATTTTAAGATTTTTTAACAGAAGCATTGATGATGTTTTGAAAATAAACGTTGCAGACGGATCCGCTGCAGTTGGTTTCAAGCGTGACTGCACTGCACAATTGTGTTGCGGTAGCGACGTGAATGATGGATACAATTTAATTAACTTGAATTTTGAACTTAAACACAGATTATACAGCGAAACACGATTGAAATTTACGACTCGTTTGGCTCAAATCGGCCGGAAAGCACCTGAAAGTTAGCTTCCATACCGACAATCAACATTCGGTACGATATTCAATTAATCCGAGGCAAACAATGCTTTCAACAATTTTCGGACAGAAACATAAACGAGACTTTAACGACAATCCTACAAAAATCATGGACCAGCGAGATTTCAATAAACTGCGAGTACCCTCACAATTTCAATGATGGTGAAACAAGAAAATGAAGCTATCAGCGTGAATGCAAGAATTGAGATGAAAGCATACTGAATTACCTCACTTGTCGAAACCCCTCGAATTCACCGACAAATTCGCAAATTGATAATTTCCCTCGTCGAAAGGATTTCGTACGTTAATTATTTTTAACCGGAGGCGTTGGCGATTTACCGAGGTGAGTAATTTATGAATATAGGGGTTGCGAGAATAGCTTTCAGTTCCCAGGATGCTTAATGTTTATCGAAATGATCGATTAGCCGTCGCACGAGTATCTTTATTCCCCTCTCGCCTATCGCCCCTTATTACTTATAAAACGAGATGAGACATTCCCATCCGGAACGCTCGAACGAACCCGGCAAATTAATTTCCCTTTATCAGAAGTCCGCGCGACCCCTCCCGAGTGGGAGTCCCTCACCCTCTCTCTCTCTTTCTCTCTCGCTCGAATCGGTCGAATATCGATACTTCAATAACGCTCCACCCGTTCGGTTTCAATTGCCGTACTCGTTTTCGTCATTAATTGTCGCTTCAGCGTTCGCGAGAGCTCTGTGAACGGCACTTGAAACACGCGGAGGGAGCTCGAAAGTCAGTCTCCCCGTTTGATCGTCGTTTTACTTCTTTCTTTTTTGTTCTCTCCTTCCTTTTCTTTATTACTTATCGAGGAGCAATTGTCTCGACAAACTCGAACGCTCCCTCCCCTTTGTGTCTCCGGGAAGTGTACGGATGTTAACTCGTTTATACACCCTGTTCCTTGAACCTTTGACTGCAAACGTGCACCGGTCGTCTCAGCCGGCACGGACACTTCTATCTTGTGAAATTGTTAAGAAAAAATACACATTCGAGGAAGCAAATACTGCTTTCTCACGAGCTAGACATTTGTTTTCAACATTTTCGAGATCACATTCTTTGCGGAAAATCCACAACCTAATAATCGCTATTCCGAACAGCAGAGAGCGAATGCATTCGGACCGCGAAATCTCCAGCTAATCTGCGAACGAATAAATCGTTCCCTTGCATAATCGTGTGCTAAACAAGCCCAGATCGTATCAACGTGTTATTTGCTCAAGGTTAGATTTAAAGGCAGCGCTCACGCTAAATCTCACCCTCGCGAAAAAAATCCATATAATTTTTAAATTTGGATGAATTATTATAATATTATCTTGAGGAAATAATATTATTGTGAAAAATTCACATAATTTTTATATTTAGACGAATTATTACAATATTATCCCGAGGAAATAATATTATTGTGAAAAATCCAGATAATTTTTAAATTTAGATGTGTGTGAATTATTATATAATATTATCTCACACATTGTAAACGCAAACACAATTTTTAAAAATTTCTATTTTGACAAGTTTGAATGAAAACGATTCCAAACAAAGCAGTTCCTTGACTCACGGCAAACACGGATCTCTGGGGGCCCGGTCGCCGATGTTAATTTTCATCGGGTGGATTTGCATCGATCTGATTCGGGGACAAACAAACGACACGTGGCCCATAAACAAAGATACGCATGCACGCGAATCGGTAGCCGTCTGCCTGCAGCGTATTTTTTCTTGGTTGTTTTTCGTTCCCATCGCGATCCGAGTGCGTGGATCCCGCCACGGTTAAAAAGTTTAAACTTCGCTTTATAACGAGCTTAAGACCACGCGCGGTTAACGAGGAATGATTTACCACGCCGGCTGCCATATGGCGACGCACGAACACACAACGCTGATTCTTGCTCGGCCGGCCGTGTATATAAATCACGGCCACGGCGAACGGGCCTAATATAATCGCGCCTAATAAAGTTGGCAGCCACTAAATTTTCTTAACTCGGCCCCCGGACCCGTCCCGTACGCGATTCGACAATGTAATTCGTCCGACGCTGCCACCGTTCGCATGGAATCTTGACAGAACGGTGTTTACTACTGTTTGCCATGTGAGGCTGGCGAATATTTACACTTCCGCCGCCTATGGCGCCGCATCGGCTCCGATCTAAAGGAGAACAACATGCGAATCCAAAACGTCAGCTGGTTTTTACGGAATTTAGAATTTATCCGTACTTTTTATGTAACCCCTTGCGGTACTTCGACGAGCCAGACTCGTGATGAAGGTTTTTAACAAAGTCTAACAAAAATGAATTTCTCGCGTTCCATTTTCGATGAAATAAAATTTGATACGTTTGTAATCAATACAGTTACTCGAATTAACATTCGGACGCTCTAAAAAAGTCGATAACTTTTTTAATATTGTACTATGCGATTTGAACTTTGCTGGGGAAAGCTAGAGCAATTAGTTTACTACAGGATGTGGAAATTTTTTTTTTATATAGCAATTGAACGGAATTGTAGAAAAAATACTAAAAGTTGCATTTTACAACTTTTTTATGATTTAATTTTTACGATTTTATACGATTTTTGAATTACTTCGCACCCCTGTGTTATACAAGTGAAAAAGAATGGATTCTACTCTTCTATTATTGTGCTTGCAATGTTGTACGAACAAAAAGTACACTTACACCGTAAATATACGATAAGTTGTGCAGGAAGCAAGATTTATTTCTTCACCGACAGCCTGAGCCTTCATTTTAATTGTAATAATTAAATCTATGATTGTGCTCGCACACAATGATGTTCGAACAAATCCGTATACATCTACTGCAAATATACGTTTTGTGCAGGAGGAAGGATTTATTTGTTCGCTGTCAACCTGAGTCTTAAGTTTTAATTGTAATAATTAATTAATTTTTTATCATTTTTAGTATTATAATATAAATTTCTTAACCGATTTCTTATGCAGCTGATCAAAAAGTAAGTTACACAAGGAAAAATTGGAACTAAATTATACATGTAATAATAAAATTCATGGTTCAGATAAAATTGTGGAAACTCAACAATATATGAACTACTGTCGCGTAATCTGCGAATTGTTAGTTTGTGTGTATTTCTAAAATGATTTCGAATCACTCTCTGTTGGCGTAAGCTTGCAAGGACGATTTATTTCATGGATTGATGAAAAATTAGTGCAAGAACTAGTTCCTTAACGGTATGGCCGGTAAGAAATGCCTGGAACGATCGTGATATGGCAAATGTTTGAAATGATTCCTAACAAGGGAAGGATCCGGACGGATTGTGTACACAAACGGCGACCCGTCGCTGATCGAGCTCGCGCACATGGAAGAGGTTCTGCCGTCGATGTGTGTACGGGGGATCACGCACGTGTCACACACGTCGAACGTAGAGAAAACGCGGCTACCTTGATTGGACGATGATGCAAAAGGGTTTGAAAGGAGGGGAGAGAGAGAGAGAGAGAGAGACGAGGGAGAGAGAAGGGTACGATGTAGGGACACGTGAGAAACTAGAAGTGGACCGAACCGCCGCCGGCTTTTAATTGCTCGCTTTTACTTTATTTCCTTTTTGCCATTCGACGGCCGGGTCTGGCGATCTGACTGCTTTGATGGCCCCGTATCGTTATTAGTGTTGATAGATCCTTTGCATTCAGGGCAACGGCACGCCATGCCATGCGGAAACCGCACCGGTCAGTCATCGAGCGTTCCGCATTAAAAATCATAGCTAGTCGATGGGAAAAGGAAAAAAGACCGTCCCGAGACTAATGAACGGAAGGGTCCAAAGGGGGCCGGAATCTGTGGGAAATTGGTCCCTTTGAAAACGTATCGCGCGTGTCCACGTAATCGCGCGCTCTCGTGATTAACGGTGCGCCGGTTTTTCTTCCGCGCTATTAAGCGATCACTATTATTCCCATTTACCGGTTAGGGTTGCCAGCGTCCGACGAACTCGCGCGACGCTAGTCTAGAAAATAGTCGGAGAAGACTGCGAACTGTCCGACTCCAATTTTGTGGGTGCAGGGGATAGGCAAAATGGAGTATCTAAGCGATCATCAGTTAAAATGTAGTCAGTCGTATTCGTTGAGTGGATAGAGCAACATTTTATGACTTCATCTTGAGCGTGCAGCCGAATCAAACGGGGCTAGCATAAAGTCTGATAAAACCTGGCTTTCTTACTGTGACTAAATCTTACAAAGAGAGAACAGTGAAGCTAAAGAAACATAATAATATTTAAGTTTTTTAATCTTCCTCTACTAAATTATCCTCTACGAATACTAATAAAAATTTTACTTTGCCAAAAAATACATAGTATATCCAAACAAGTTTCAGTGTAAATCCCGCCGGTCAGGAACCTTTAAATAAAGTTTAAGTGCCCGAGAGTCTGAATCTGCATAAAGAGCCGCAGTCTGGCTACAATTACCTTCGAAGCTTTTAATGACGGAATATTGTATTTCGAATAAAGTTAATGGCTTCGAGGGGGAATACGATTTAATGCCGCCAGTAATGTTCGATTGAAACGTACGTTGTATCCTTTTTTAGCATACATTGAACGGGTTAATAACGTCTTCCGTAATCAAGTATTTTCAATTTTAATTATTCGAAGGTCTGGCACCCGTGCGCGACACGGGATGATATAATTAAATCAAATTAACAAGGTCTCGCCATTTTCGTTCGGTTTCCTCTACCAATGTGAGAAAGATTTTATATAATACTTGATATGCGGCGACATTTCTCTGCACACGGTATAATGAATAAAATAACCGAATACGAAATCAATAATTACAGTAACACTTTTAGACCTGCGCGACGGTAACGTGAAAAATACATATCAACCCTCCGACGGCTGCGGCTGGGTCTATTTCGACCTGAATATCGAAATTGACATTTAAGTAATTAATTTGTGACAACAAGATTAAACGAATAGAAATTGCATTGAGGATATCGGAAAGACTAATATGTCTACACGAAATGTCTAAACTAAATAATGTAAACTAAATATGTCTAAACAGTACTGTGAACTAAGCATAATTATTAGACTGCGGATCTTTGTACAAAGTAAAAATTGTCTGCGTCGATTGCAAGAAATAGATTGTGCTATTTCCTCCCGTAATAATTTTAATAGATGAGAGATCCTATATTGACATCTTCAATTTTCAAAATTTTCCTACAATTTTGAATTTCATCCACACATTCTTTCATCCTTTCATCCAAATCGTATGATAGCAATATAATATTCTGATTATAAAATCATCGGAGACCGATACGAGGTATTCTAAGATTGCTATGATAATTCTACGAATAGAAAGCAACCAGAGACAATACACCATTGAATTTCGTGCCGCATCGTTTCTTGAAATTGTTTAATTAGCTTCGTAGCTATAAGGATCGGTAATCTAATTAGTACGTCGCGAATCACGCGAGATTCAGACGCACGGTGAAATTTCCTTATATAAAATGAAATACAGGTAACTACATTTTAACTGTATATAGTAATCCTACACATCCGGCCAGGTAATCTGAAAATACAGCTACGAGTAATACCAGCCCTAATAATATTAATTTCGTACCGCGGGTGCGATATTCCCCTTATTAAATTAAATCTCCGTTTAGGCGCGGACCGGTTTATCGAGCTAATGAAATAATGGACAGCCAGACGACTCATTTTATTAGAAGGATAACATCTGGATAGGAGTGTTCGAGAGCGAAGCGTACACCGGAAATCCATTTGCCGGTTAAGGGAGTCTTGCGATTCACAGCGTCATTGGTCTTGAGTGGAAATTTTTGATAAAACAAATCAAAAGCCAACAGATAAATGGCTGTACTATAAAAGTTTCGCAAGAAAATATCCCGAAGAAAACTGGTAGGGTGACCTGTCCAACGAATGGACACTTAAGCTGTCTCCAGAACACTGTTCTAACAATATCTCATGGTTGTAATTCAAAATCTGGCATATGATTGAATGAATGGGTGTCTGGAAGAAGGGTCTATGAACTTATTTTGCTCTTTAACATTTAATAAAACCAACCGTGAGAAAAGTCTTTCTGTTTCCAGTCTTTTTTTAATGGAAGAAAGGTCTATGTCATTTTCAGCTGGTGCTTGTTATTGCGCTTCTATAAAATTTGATAAACCTGACAAATAACCAATGAACATAAATTTCTAACGAATGAACAGAGGTGCCTCAGTGAATGGTAATTATCCAAAAAATTATCAAAATTTTAAGGTAATTCCACCTATTTTACAGAAACGGTACACCGTGCGACGGAGGATCGCGTCGGACGGGGATCGCGAACGGGAGGTCGCCATGTTCGTCGGATTGATGAAAAACGAAAGAAAACGTAATCACGAGGGGCCCCTCGGGGGCTGGAGAAGCGAAGAGGGGGCGGATAGCTCCCAGGGAAAGGAACGGGGGACCAAAGGTCAAGCTAGTCGCTTCTGCTGGCGACGTTCTCCAGCCGCTGCAGCGTTAATGCACCGAGAATACTGGATATAGCAGTAGGGTTCGGTAGCCGCTAGCGATGGGACCAAGTGCAACACGTATATGCACCACAACCCGATGGATTTACAGTTACTACCGGGCCGCGGATCTTTATGCGAATCCCGACTGTCGTCATCCGTTTCGGATGAAACTGTGGAATCAAGCGAGAATTTATTCCGTCTGCCAAGGGACTCGTTAAACTGTAAATGCCACGGTACTCGCCAGTGTGCTTCGCTCAGTTCTGCTGACATCTTTGTTTCTACGTCTTGCCAGAGGATTCGATCGGACAGTCGATCGATAGTGATCGATCTTGATCGTTCCAATAAATTGTCTTTAATCGCTGCACCTCTGCGGGCTTGCAAATCTTCAATTATAGAAGCAACGGAATCGTACTGACAAATTTAACTGGACGCAAGATCCTCGGGCAACTTCTTCTATTTTCACATCGATTTCAGCAATCGTGTTTCAGTCGTCACTGGAGGAACAAATTGTACGGTGTCTAAAATGAATTACGAGGAAAACGGAATGGTCAAATACAAAAATGTAAAGACAGAAGAATTTAATGATGTTGGCATATCTTGTTCTCGACGTATTAACATTTTTACTTAACTTCTGCTTCGTACAATTGACTTGGACCATTTCTATTTCTCATAAAGACTCACAGTCCAGTCATAATTATAATTCGTTCGTACTCTACCGCTATGGCCATGTTCGTATAACAGTTTTCGCTGGACTTAGAAATTGGACACTTGCAAAGTGCAGGTAGGGCCAAAATTCCTGGAGTTTATGTAAAATACGAAGCTCTACAGCGGTATCGCTCGAATAATTTTCGCGAACTTCGTACAAGGAAGAGTCTTCCAGGTCGACATCGGCCAAAATAAAGTACAGCTAACTTCTCTGCCCCCAGCGCCGAACCCGGGGGTGACAAACGGGTTAGCCGGAATGTCTCGGAAATTATTGATTCGATTTGTAAAAGTCCGAGCGGACAGCGGTTCTCATGAAGATCGAACGCCGGGGAACGGGTTGAGACTGTGAAAAGTAGCTAAGCCGGGGCCGTGCTTGTGATGTACTTGGCTCCATCACTAGTAGCAGCGTACCGTAAATCTCCGATGTAAATACACGGTTGGGTTAGTGTCCAGCCCAACACGAGAGTTCGGTCCCTTAACTAAGCCGTCCCTCGAAAAGCGGTTCTTGTCCGGGAACGATTTATTTACGGCGGCGGTACGATATTCCTCGACGTTTCTTTTTTTCTTTCCCCGGTGGCCCCTTCTCCCCGCTCTTCTTTCGGTTCCCGTTGCTTTCTCCATTTGTACTAGGCAACCGTGGCTGATGACCCGCCTCGGCGATTAATCATTTTCTCGGTGGAACTGGGAGAATTTGTATTTTAACGGTGTAACGCGTGAACACAGCAATGCGCCGGCACAGAAATGAGCGGGGATGAAACTGGATTACGCTTCGGAACTATGTAGCTTCGGTAAATGCGCCTTTTAAACCGATCCTCCGGGCCGCGCCATACTTATTTTCTTGATGCTTTATTCGCTCGCCGTATCTCTGTTTACTTTGTTCGAAAGTTTTCTCTTGTTTTGCAGCTCGGTATTCGGACTCCCTATTCTTCCCCTATCTCTTGATTGATTTATCTTTTTGCTTTCCTTACCCTAGTTCGCTGCGCCGAATAGAAACGATCGCGCCTTTATTGTTATCAGACCGTGGGGAATTTTAGTACGTGTCTTTAAAACCTTATTGAATGGTTCGCGGAATTGAATAACGTTTCGTGTTATTACGAATTTATCGAGCTCGCGAATGAAATATAATTTTGTATAATTTAGGTCGGTCTGTGAAAGGCTATTAATTCGCGAGGAATTTTAGTGGTTTAATTGTTACCGTTCACATTGTTATATGTTCTGCGGTAATTCCTTCGGCTTTCCATCCACTGTTCGTTCCACTATGGTGTTTCGATTTTTCTACGAAAAAGCAGATTTCGCTGGATCATGCCCAACGGACCATGCGCCAACCAATCTCCTTTATCAAGCCCAGGAACTCAAGCACACCTCACCTGATCCCATTACTGTCCCCTAATTTTGGATTTCAGCACATTCTAGATACACAACGTTAGCTCGCATGAACAGGGTTTAATTAGTTAGTTGTATACAGGCTGACAACCAAGTTCATCGGATAATGCACCATCCATTCTCTCTTCTCGAATAAATTACGCTCCATTCGCAGTGTCACATTTTATGAAGAAATATATCACGCAACACAGACAGGGGATTAAGCGTTTTGAAATGTGTCGCTATTAATTAGAAATGTTTATCGTGTATTTTCGAGTCCCGAATCCTTTTTCATCGTTTAGAGACGTCGTGGCAGATAACATCGACCACTGTCAATGTATCCTGCCTATCGAATGACCGGCGAAAAGTTTAATCCGGGCTCCAAGGCCTAATGGTACCAATAACAAAGCGGATAAAAAGAAAAAGATAACGCGCACATGCCGATCCTCGTTTAAAATTCATTCGTCTTGCACTCGCGACAAAAGAAGCGAGCCTGTCTAGAGAATGCATTATCGTCGATTGTATCGAGCATTGGCGTCGCAGCGAGAGTGCCGTTCTATTTTTTAAGTGGCATAAAAAATACGTTTTCTTCCTTCACAATTGTCTCTCGGATAAAATGTATTTCCGATGATTAAAAAACATCGGTTCCTGCATTGTGCGAGCTAAACTCTAAAAAATTGGCTGTTAACTAAAATAAAACCATTGTCCAAAATTACACCCGCACAGGACGTGTTCTATTTTCTAAGTGCGATATAAATATGTTTCCGTTCTTCACACTTGTCTCTCGGATAAAATGAAATTTCGATAATTATAACCGAGGCATTAGTTCCTCCATTCAACTAAAACATTCACTCAAATGAATGGATCAATCCTCGAACGAAAACCGTTCCAACCCAAACGACAGAATAATTCAATTGTTATCAGAGTTTCAATATACGCACCACGGGACAACGATCGAAACTATTTTCGCGAACTGTTTTTTCATATTGCCGTAAAAATAGACTCGTTTAAAAATAAATATACCGCCGTCGAGGTTCGTTAGAAAGTATGCATGGAATAATATTTGCGACGCGAGATTCGCAAACGAGCTTCCGGTAATTTTGACATTTCAACTGAATTTCTCTTTGCCGGCGCGAACGTAACACGTTTTGGCTGTATTGGCATCCGTGAAAGCGTAGATATTTTAATAAACCTTTGTCTTGGAAACAATAGGGAAGTGAAAGTTCCTTGAACTTGTTTCAGCGATTCGCACTGCGTAAAAATTACGATGGCGCTAAACAATTGCAACTTTGTCAAGCTTTTTCTCTGAAGAATTAATAAATGCTGAGGCTCTTTTATTTATTTTTTCTTGTATTTCCTCTATATAATTTATATCTTCCATTTATTTTGGAATGGACACAATATGCATTTGACTTCTTGCTTCATCTTTCAGATACATTTTCCGAACAACGCTCAATCTCGTCGAATGCGATTATTCATCAACTTATCTGGTTCATCAAAAATCTGGTTACATCAACCAGATTTTCCGATGTCCCATATTCCTTGCAGTTTCCCTACCAATATCAAAACGGCTGAGCGGTCCGTAACCAGAAAATTTTTGCGCCCTCTCCGTTTTCCAATTAATTCGGCTAGGCGATGGTTCGATCGTAAAACAATCTGCGGAGATAGCTTCATAAACTCACCGCCCGCCGGTCTACGATTCGCAATTTCCTGCGAGCGGCCAGGTGCGCGGCGACTTATGACCGGCAGCGTATGCGAAGCAATCAAATTTATATTATAATTTCTATTGTGCGGCTCATCTCTGGCCGCGCGAGCCGCTTCGAGCTGCTCGGCGCACGATCATCTCAAACTAGGATTTATCCGTTCAGGATTACAATTACAGTTTTTTTTATTCATTCAATTTATAGGCTCGGAAATAATCCAGTTAAAATTTAATATACATACCCCCCACGCCTTCCTTAAAAGACTTTAAATCTTTTTAGCCTTCCGGTTGATACACTTCAAGGTGAATTCAACGAGCTCAAGCGCAATCATTTTTCAACACGTTCCACGCCTCGTATATCATCAATGATACACACTGACATATTTATTTGATGTGCTAACCGCTAACTATTTTATAACAAGTTTAACGCTGTAGAATATACTTCCACCAAAAGATTGAGGCATTATAAAAAATGCAGTATACATAGAACAAAGCACATAAGTTTGATTAATTGTCGAGCAAAAGAGGTTCGGCGCGGAACGCGTTAAAAATTGAATGCAGAGATACAGGAATATTAGTAACTGCCTGCAAGAATTGCCAGAAATTTGTTTTAATAGCCTTAATGAATTAAGGATAGTACATAGACGTTGTTAATTGTTTTCCTTGCCGTATTTTAACGAGCCAGACTCGTCATGAAAATTTTAACAAAGTTTAACAAATATGAACGATACGCGTTTCTTTTTAGATGAAATAAAATTTGATTCGTTTGTAATCAATATGTAAGCATTAGAATAAATGTAGCCGTACGAAAAATGTAAATTTTCTTCTCGCTTCTACGACATTTTTCTGGACAAAGCCGTTCTAATCACTGTTAATGCATCAAATCCCTAATCTAGTCATCTCCTCGAAGGTTCTTCGAAACGGTACGACGAAAAGACGTTGATCTGTCCACTAACACCGAAAATAATAATGGTGGTCCATCATGCACACAACAAATTATTACGCCTCCGTCCCAAGCACAGTTTCAGAAAACTGTCGGAGAAGGAAGACGAATGGCTGGAAGGAGACTGCATTCGTAGGACCGTGTCTTTCCCAGAGGCGGCAGCTCGAGGAAACGCGCAGCGTGCGTCGGGAGGTGCGTCCGGTGCGCAGCGGCCATTATCGGCGTGTCAATTAGGGCCGAAAAATGTGAGCGTGCCGGCTCGAACGGACGTGGAAAACGAAGTGCAAACAACGATAATTATTCTCCTAACCGGCGTCCGAGGGCAGACGCTAGCCGTCGTGACGCATCGCCGCATTGTTCTTCCTACTCGACGGAGCCGACAATACGTCTAGGATGACTAAGGCGCAACGACCGCCTATACTTTCACCTGTGTGCCCTCTCCGTTTGATATTCACCATGCAGCCTGAAGATTAAAGGTGGAGAAGGGAGCGAGGGGGAGGGCGGCGGAATGATAATCGGAAAAAATACAGAAGGAATCGGTGAAGGATGACGCACCGTTTACAAAGGAGCGGGTCTTCGGCGGGTCGCTGGCGAATGGCTCACTGATTCGACGCGACGTTCGACCGCGGGTTTCGGATCGATTTTTATCCCGGACCACGGGATGACATTTCGATTTTTCGAACGACATTCCGCCCCCACAGGAGACTCCTCGCTCGCGGTTAGACGTGAAACCGTGTTTGGAGAAGAAACTCGGACGTACCAAGGTGCGCTCGTTCGATTCCCGCGGCTACAATGGGTTCCCGTACCATTCGCCCGGTATTATGGGGGCTAATGGGCGATACTGTGGTTTCGCCGAGGAATGTTTGGCCAATAAAGAGTCACCGTGCTCCGGGAAGAAATAATATAGACGTGTTTGGATTACCGAACCAACCGTGGACACGGGGCGGATCGAAATTCATCGTGCGAGCATGCGTTGGGCACGACTGATCGCGAGAAGGGTCGTTTTATACGATCTTCTACCCCATAAGCGGTTTAAGCACCGTGTCCATACGAAGATCGAAGCTTGGGATCGAGGCATAGAATCAACAGAACTAATTCGAATAAATAGAAAGCGCCGGGACAGTTCATCGTGCTTCTTAGAACCTACGAAAAGCTTGGGGATGCACCTTCACCTGTGAAAACATGTAACGAACAATATAGAATTGAACCTTTGACTTAAATGTTTAGTAATTGTTTAGATACCAACATATTTAATAATCTAAACTGTATTTTGAATAATGGTGTAGCAATTTTTAGTGGTGGCTCTCTCTAGTGGAGAGGTTCTTAGTGGAGGCACCACCCGATTTCCGGCTTTCCGTTGCTGACAGTAATTTATGAGAAACTGTCAACGACAAAGACGTTCTAGACACCCGTCGTAAGGCAACTGTTGAGAAATTATGAAAATAAAAACGAGGTCCTCACGAGGATAGTTAATTATGCACGGATGGTTGATTGTGATGAGCAGACTGCGGATCTTTATGCAAAATAAAAATTGTTTGCATTGATTGCAAGACACAAGAGCGAAATAAACCGAATTTTAAAACCGAGACGACTGCAGTAAATTTCATTCAACTTCGCGTTCTGTGTCAGGCACGCAAGCAGCTAATTACCTTCATGTTTATACCAATAAGCGATAGCGACTGCCCGATAAATATTAATAATGCGCAAAATAAAAGTGTTATTATTCCACAGTTACGTTACTCGGCGGATTGTCGAATGTGACGTCCATGTTGACGTGGCGAAGGTAAAGCGAAACATTATCGCTGTTTATCAACACGAATGTGCCGGAGAGATTTCGAAAATTTGTTGAAAATTTCACAGGTATTCGAGCATCGCGATGGGCGCACGTTTAAAATTTAATTAACGCGATGATTGCGGTGGCAGCCATGCAAGGGCAACGGAAAATCTTTTTGTCCGGTTTTAATAATTAATTTTCTATGGTGACATATTGAGTCGGGCGAACTTTGTTGGAAGAGTAATTTGAGGAGATTTACCCCTCTTCACATAAATTAACATATTACTTACTGGAATTGAATTTTTGGAAAAATTATTCAACGACAATGGCAATTTTCATCGAAATTATTAATCTCAAATTGTCGTCACAACCGGGAATTGTACTACATAGGCTTTCAATAATGTGTTAGCGATAAAATATCACATTGTTTTTAAATTCTGTACCTTCTGACAATTTTTGTATAGTTTCCCAGTCTGCGACAGACCATAATCGATTTCTATTCCGTCCAATCAGTTACAGTAGAACCTCACTGTTTGCAACCTGGTGTGTTGTACGAAATCCTTGTTCGATGTATACTAGCAACTCTCACCACAAGTTGTTTCAAGTTCTGCAACTCGTGGGAATTGTTGTGGCTTCGCAGAAATGAAAGAAGATTGACGCTACAGATCGCGTGGTTGGTTATCTCTTCCGTGCACAACCTCCGTTCTTGCACGGGCGAGGTTCTACTGTACTTCTATTTTGTGGCAATTTTGCACAGCGAATCACAGTAATATTCGGACACTTTTGAAAGGATAATTTTTTAAATAGTGAGGCATAACGGTTGGAATGTTCGGGAAGGTTAAAAATTGCATTCGGAATTACAAAGAAAATACTAAAAGTTGTATTGTAATTGTATCGAGCATACATATTCTGAAAATGTCATCGAAATCGGTCAAGATTATAAATCTAAGGTGTAGTGATCTATACAAAATAATCTAAATAATTGTCGTTTTATTTCAGGAAACTTTCAGAATATATATAATTGATAAAACACATAAAAATATGTAAACAACAATTTTTAGTCTCCGACCAATTGGAATTTTTAAAAACTTTTTAGTAAGTAAACCTTCTCAAAAAAATCCAAATTCGAAAAAAAGCGATCGTCCCCTTAAAAGTGTGGGAATATTACTGTGATCCACTGTGTGTACCGGTTTGGTACGTGTTAGGAAAATATAAAAGAAGCGAGGATATCATCGATTTTAGTGCGCAATTAAGGGAGAAACGTTGGCAGCGCTGGCTGAAAGGGATGATACGGAATATGGGTTACAAAAGTGGCCCGGTATCGATCCTCGCGATCGTTAATCGCATCGATGATCCGTTCGCACTCGGGCTATCGCGTTCCTCGTGATTTTATTGTACGGAATAGGACTCGACGGGAACGTAAAACGTTAGAGGTCGGCCAAAAGGATGGCGAGGGCAAGGTGCACCATGGAGGGAGAGGGCGAAAGGTTACACCCTCGTAAATCGAACGGATAATGGCAGTAGCGGGAGGACAAATCTTCATTGTGATTTGAACTCCGTAACCGGCGGTAATAAATTAGCGATCCCGGCGCTGAAAGGCGGCAATTACGACCGTCAACCGATCGGTTTTAACGATACAAGCGTTTGTTCACCTCTTTCCGGGGGAACGACTAATTTCGACGGGTCGTGCTTTTATGCGTGATTGATAAACAGTCGGCCGGGAACGGTAAAGAGCATACAAACAGCCTGTTAACTTTCGCGAACGGTAATAAAGCGTTCGACTACCGTTTCGTCGGAAACGCAATCTAAATAATCCGGGAAATATTGCGATATATTAACGACTCGTGCACGCACGTTTTTCAGACACATTGCTCCATTTAACGCTACAAACCGTCCAAGTAAATATGACCCACTTCAGTTTTTTAGTTTACGATGCGAAGTCAGAAACAGAATTTCTTTAAAAAAATTGTTCCACAGCAATGGCGATTTTATTTTAACGAACCACGACGAACGAAGATTTTGGTCTGCTTGTTACAGTGTACGAGGATTATAGTACAATAGGCCTTAATAAATTTATTATTTCGACGAAAGGTTAGAATTGAGTCACCTTGACTGTTCGACAATTTTAGTTTTATGTTGCGCATCGTGTGTCGAACGTTACGAGCAATTTGCGGATGTCGCGTTAGTATAGCGACGGAATGATCCATAAAGCAGAATAAAAAGTGAAACCTACTTACTGTTTCTCGATGGCGCGGTTATAGGTCGTCCCATAAAGTTTTAAACGATTCCACCTGTAACAAATAAATGCTTTCATTAATAATACTGACATAATGAAATTATTCCGAATTCATAAAGACATCTGCGCAGCAATTGATGACTTCATTAATTATATTTTATCATATTCAATGTCACGATAAATAAACTGCGCATTGAAATTACCAAACGCAAATTTTCTACGTACAATAAAGGTCACGTTAAAAATGTAATTTCCGCGTGAAATCACGAGGCGTTTTAACAAATAATTATCGCGTCAGGAAAATGTAGAACGTAAATACAATTACTACTGTACTTTGATATCGCAGTCTTGTATTTCCGGTAGACTTATTCGTTACTTTCACCCGCGTAATTATTAAACCGTGGATTTTATACGTTCGAATGCGGCGGACACGGTAAAACGTGAAACGAACTTCAATATTGTTGGAAATATTATTCTATTTAATGCCGGTCTTCATGAATTCCACGGAAGAAATTTTAATCAGCAATTTCAACTTTCGCCTCGTTTACGAACCAAAATGTTAAGTACACTCTCCGCAGCACGCTGTGAACTTTCTGCGAGGTGAATGAATAACGGATAGCTGGAAACGATGGTAACTGGTAATTTAATTAACAAAGAACAAACAAGTTACATGTGGTAACTTACTAGACCGCGGATTTTTTATACAAAATACAGATTTTCAGTTGTGACCTTTGAGTGAGCTTGAAGAGCATTGTGTCGTATATGAATTCACACACTCTTTCATATCGTTGGTGCACAAGAATAGTGACACAACTCGAAAATTTTCAATTTCGAGTTTATTGTAAAAATGTATAGCAAAATCCTCATATTTTTATGTGAGCAAACGACATATTGCTACTTCCGAAATTGACCGCTGTAATGCGGTTGTGTCGTTCTTCCCAAATCCAAGATCATGACAAGCTTTACGGGAAACAAGAAACTTTTAAATGGCTGTCCTGGAAAGTCTATCTTTTTTGGTATAAATGGTATAATATGGTATGAAAAGGCACACATGTATAGGATGAGTCACTTAACGTTGCCACCTCAAATATCTTTGTTGTTTTTAAAGATATGTCAAATGTTCAGGAGATATTTCAATTTAAATAATTCTAAAACACCATTACTGTCGTACTAAGACATTACAGTAATGGTGTTTTAGAAATATGTATTAATTAACCCCTTGCCGTACTTTGCCGAGCCAGACTCGTGATGAAGGTTTTTAACAAAGTCCAACGAATACGAAAGTTACGCGTTTCATTTTAAATGAAACAAACTTTGATTCGTTTGTAACCAATATTTAAGCATTAAAATAAATGTAGCCGTACGAAAAATATAAATTTTCCTTTCCCTTCTACGATATTTTTATGCATGAAGAGTTTTTAATCACTGTAACTGTAAAGAGAAAGGTTCGGCAAGCAGGGGGTTAATGTTTGGCAAAGGGGGTACCCGTGTATTTAACATTCACGGATTAGAATCCGGATTCGTTTATTGCACGTGAAATAGGAGCCTCCAGTTAAAGAGAAGGTTGAAAATATGTGTACTAAAGTCCGAAAAAAGCGGCGTGTTTCGGTGGTTCGTGTCATAAACCTCGGTTACATATTTTATTGAGGATGCGTTAGCATCCCCGGCAGTCTTGTTATTTTGGAAAAACGTGCCGAATCCTGTTTCGACGGACTGGCTAATATGTGTAAACGCATCGATGAGCGAGAGATAGCGGGCAGGTGGACGGGCCGTAATTACAAAGAAGTACCGTGACTTGGGAAATAAATGAAACGGTCGGCCGGAGTGACCTCCGCGACGTTAGATGCATATTTGGATGCGTTTGCCGAATGATGCGGGCCCGTCGACAGATGCGCCGTAAATAACAGGTGTAATTATCCTCGTCGCGGAGCTTGCCCGTTGGAAACGTAAAATATTTAAAGTGTGGTCGCGTTCGAAAAGGCTGACGCGCGTGTGCGTGAACGTGTATGGACGTACAGTGAACCACGAAAGTATTCGAACGCCCTTTAAAACAGAATAACTTTTTTATAATTGTACCGAACGACCCGATTTTTTACAATCAATTAGAAACATTGGTTTATGAAATGATATATGCAAGAAAGGTATTCCAAAAATTGTAATTTAGAAGGTTACATGCAAAAATAAAAAATATTGCCCGGAGAAATGGAAAGGATAATAATTACAAGTGACAAAATTGTTCTAAATATTTTTTCGACTAACTTAAACTACGTTTTGTAGAGAAAAAGGAAGTGTCCACATTGCATATACTTTTGAACGATAGTGTACGACTGTCGCGGGGTACGGCGGACGTTTATGCAAATTAACGATCGCTGAATTTTACGTCCGCTTGATTATTGTTAGTATATCATTCCCGACGTTCGCGTAATTCCCGGCGCAAAAACAACCGGTGCCGCGGGTTTACGGCGTCGTACGGATCGACTCCCGTCGACACCGGACACGCGGATTCTTGTAAACGCGGCTATACGCGATGCTAACGACAGACGAGCGATCCTTCCGTATGCGACGGGCGCATCCGCACGAAATGATCGCGGCGGGATTAGTATCTTCCACGTTTTTATCACTGGACGCCGGCGACTCCCCGACTCGTGTTTCACTGTAATTGTACGGCGAATTACACCCGGCTCGCGGAAAAATAAAGACTTCAAACACGTCGATGGAGGAGAGCATAAATTTCAGCCCTCGCACGTTCGCACAAGTGAAAGTTCACCTTCGGCTTTTAGACGCTGTAAAATGTTTCATCTCTTCCCGTCCGTGCTGTAACATTTGCGAAATTATAAACAAAACTATGAATACAGTAGGACCTCGATTAGCAGGATCCCGATTATAAATAAATATGCGTTTAAATAAGATTATTAGCCTGCGTAATTCAAAACAGGAAACAAATTAAAAGATTAATGAGGAAAATAAGTTTTTATCTAGCTGCTATAAACTTGCAATTGATGTATAAAAATTATATTCTGCATAAAGATCCGCAGTCTAATGATTATATTATGAAGGGAATTAAATTTTCAAAAATAGAAGATTTATTTTGGAATATAATGTACTTACATTTTAATGATTTCCCTCGGGTCTCGATTATGCATCGGGCTTTAATTTATTCAGGCTGTTTGTCCCCCGATCAAGCCGGTTAATCGAGGTTCTACTGTATTGGCAGTCGGAAAAGTCATGACGCATTTTTGATGGATAGCAAAAATATGTCGTGGCTTTTCCGACAACCCGTACCACTGCTTTGGAGCAGCGCTGAGGGATAATCTTGTTGCATTCTATATTTATGGTAGCTGATTTAACAGTAGATTGACGGGACCCGTCAAAATGACGGAGTCTACATTTTGTAATTTATATTTATTCCTTGGAACGTATACATTAAAAGCCGCTAAATGGTGTTAATGTCGACGGCTGGTCATGCTACCGCGAGCTATTCGGTTATTTTTACAACATTATACGCGAAAGTTTATCATAGACATTAAGTTATTTTGACTCGATTAGTAATGGATTAAAATCGAGGGCTAATAACGGCTCGTAAGTGTGTAGACACGAAGGGACAAGAAGGCATGGTCTCGAGCAATAACGAAAGAATGAAGGGTCTTCCGTGCTCTGAAAGACTAATTAGATTGCTGGTGTTCACGCAAATTCACAATTTCGGACCATAATCTACCGGGTAGAGTGTTAGGCAGACTTTTACTTCTCCTATCCTCATTTTTTATAGACCGCGGATTTTATCCATTTACGACGAAAATGGGTATGTGCAGTTTAATGCAGTGGACAGAGGTTAAGAGAATTTTAAAACATTACGCGCTAGTTTGACTAAAATCGTCAAAAAATTTATACAGTACACTTTATACAGACGAGTTTTATTTTGCATAAATATCCGCAATAATGTCGCGAAGGACACTTTAGCGAGTTAGTAGATGAAGATTAGCATGCTGATCGCCCGCTCAGCAGCGTTGTGCGTTTATATCGTACATTTTGTAACACGTTTTGATGCATTTATTATGTACATGCAATAAAAGCGTGAAACGATAACATTTACCTACCAACATTTAATGTGTGTGGAGTCCCGCGTTAACGCGGGCTCGGCAGACATGTTAAGTCACTCAAATAGTCACCCAAATACGGGTAATACATATGCCAGTCAACGTGTGAAAACATAATTTAGTTGTATCATAATGTGCTTAAGATCACATCCTTTATTCCAGTTATTATTATAAATATCTACAGTGGGTGTACAAAGTAAACTAACATAGATGTACAAAACACATATATCCTAAATTTTCATTAAGGACGCAAATTATCTTTGCTACCAACCTCGTAAATTATATTTTTTCGAAAATCTTTTTTGCATATCATTTCATAAACGAATGCTTCTAATTGATTACGAAAAAATCAAGTCGGTTGGTACAATGATAAAAAAGTTATTAGTTTTCAAAAGTTGTACGAGTACTTTGTACACTCACTGTATATCTCCGCCAAAAATGCGTCATTGCAGAGGCGACAATATTCCGAGTACATACCGATGCAATTTCAAAACAATCTCCAGAACTCCCGCTTCCAATAAATAATTCAATTTTCATTCGTTTAAACCGCGTTTAAGGTAAACCTATCCTAGAACCGTTTCCATTCTCTCCTGGCGAGAAGTATGCTTTCGAGAGAAGCTGTGAGTATGTATACTAGTAGCCCCGTTCCTATTTTCTCACCTCGGGAGGATTGACATTCCGAGCCGCGTGTGGAAACAATTTTTTTTACCGCTCGTTGGGATCCACTCCGAAATCTACCGGAGACTGTTTCGTTGTAGAAGAGGGCGCAGTGGAATTTTCAAGTACACCGTGCATTCGACGGGGGTGGCAGGGTGTACGGTAAGTTTCCCATCGCGTAGGTGGTTCCAAAAATGTCGTATATCCCCGATTCGTATTCACCGCGTCGTCGCAACGGCCGCCGCACGTCCCGGCTAGCACAAGAAAAGACGAGCGTGTCCTTATACAATATCGAATCAACGCGGTTCATTTAAATATAAACGAGCTACGTGAACGAACACTTGCCCCGATGAACATGTTACACCTCCGGCCCGTTGTATAATTCAGCCGAGCGACGCACACGGCCTCCACCCGGTAGCCCGTGTTACGGCGAGCACACAGGTGTATTTACATATCTAGATGCGCCCGAGATGATTAAAAGAAATCGAGAGTGACCCAGACGAATGAGAAAATTGAAACCTCTGTGTTGCGGGCCCTTCGAATTCTTCCACCGCACGCTACCGCGGAACGCTTAATGAATAAAAATTAATGGGATCGCTTTCGTGTAAACGATAGGAATGGTAACGTTTCCAGGGGTCCCGGTATTGTTAACCATGAAGACGCGTCTTAATCATTTCATTATTCCCGTCACAATGGCCCATTGTGCTCTTCGAGATCTCCCGACAGCTTTTTTACATTTTAGTCGTCGTCTATTTCGTTGCAGCTAATTTTGATAGGTTATTTCAAGGAAATTTTGTTGGTTTAGTTAATAGCAACACGTGCAGGGAATGGAGAACGCCTGTTACCGCACACAATATGTTTACATATCTAAATATTTAAAAGAAATCGAGAGTAACTAGACGAATAGGAAAATATTTAAATTTCTGTTGCGGGACCCTCGACTTCTTCGCGTGCTGACGCGCGACACGTGGTGAATAAAAATTAATGGAACCCCTTTCTTGTAAACGGTAAGAATGGTAACGTTTCCAGAAGGGATCCGGTATCGTTGACTATGAAGACCGAGGCTCGACGGCTTAATCATTTCGTTATTCCTGTCACAATAGCCCATTGTGCCGTTCAAGATCTCCGGACAACTTTTTTACATTTTAATCGTAGTCCATTTTCCTTTTATTGTAACTACATCACTGCGGATCTTTATGCAAAATAAAAGCTGCCTGACCAAGAAACAGGCGTCACTTAGGAATTTCTTTCTTCATTTTAATAGATCACTATTGTCGTTGATAAATTTTCATCTTTAAAGATGCATTCATGAGGAATTATTCACGTTTGTTTCTTTGGGTGTATACTATTTAAAAAATTGTTATATATTTACACACGTGAATGTATCATAGTATCCAAATTGGTATAAACTACGTTGTGCTGATCAAGGTAAAAATATTGGCATCCTAATTCTCTACTTGCCTCCATGACATCTCCGTAACAATTCATGTTTGAAAACTCGTTTCTGTAATAAATGCACAAAATCGACATCTATAAATCACGTTTGGATAGGTTATTTTAGAGAAGAGAGGGCCTGGTTTTTACTTCGAAAACGTCGATTTTATTGGTTTCATCAATGATAACGTGTAGAGAGATTGTATCACCCGAAGTTCCAATCACGGATTCAAAGTAGTCATGCAGATACAACTCATGAAACGGTAGCGCACCGTACAGATAGATGCACACCAGCTGAAAACTTCAAACGTGTTTTTGTCGAAACCATCCATTTGAAAGTGGCGGAGTAGATAGAGAAAGAGCTATTCAATCAATTCACAACTAAAAGGTAACTAACTGTCGATGGTGAAACCAAAACATTGATAAAAGAAGTAAACTTTTGAGTACCCATTTCTACAAAATAATCGTTGATGAAAGAATTCGCACGTGTCCCTCAAATATGCGTGAGTATGTGTGGAGAATGAGAAAGAAACGTAGTGAGTGAGAGGCAAAATTTGGGGTACTTGGGGTACTGAAATTCAGATTTTTTCGATACCTCTCACAGTTATCCCGAAATTCTAGAAAGCAAATTATCTTGTGCAATTAAAATAGACCGTGGATCTTTACGTAAAATAAAAATTGTACAAAACAGAAACCAAATGGAGGCATTATTCTTTAACGATTTCAGATCGCACTTACTCATTTACTGAGTAATCAACGTTAAGGTATTTCTCAGAGTCAGCACATTGCACAGATGTCGTCCCGGAAGGGTTAATAAAGTCGTTCTTCGTTTACGACATCGCGGACGCAATTTCGCGTTCTCCAGCAGACGCACCACCTGCGAAAGACCAGGGTGCACGGGCAGGAGAGTGCGAGCGGCGAGTGGTCGATCAAAGTGTGTAACAAGTATTTCATATTTTAACGACGTCAAAACCGAGCGGGTCGCGCATGGAGTGACTATTCAGCGTGACTCTGGGCGGCGTCGGCGTCCCGTTCAAAGAGTTTCATGGCAGCTTGCTCGTCGAATGGTTTTCCTATCATTTCGACGCACGAGTGACGTCGAAACGACAAAAATCACTAGATCGAGTCGCCGTGGTCTCCCACACGTGTTGCTCCCAACCAAGAATGCAACCCGGCCAATGAAAGGGCTGCAGCGGGCTCGAAAGGTCAGTGGTGCATACGAGTGGCTCGATGGTCAGCGTCGTTGGTGCGCGCGTGTTCCACGGGTTTCCACGCAAACGTGCGCACACCTATGCACGTACACAGGTACGCCAGTACACACACGGGCGCGTTCGAAGCCCGTACGAGCTTCGCATGCTGGCGCATCGCCGTACACAGGCTTCCCTCCTGTTTCAAGTTAAACGGTTCTCCGAAAAAGGAGCCTACTCAACAGTCCTTCGGCCTCTCTCTCTCTCGTCTCCTCTCCTCTCCTCGGCTCGGCAAGCCGAGCTGCATCGCCGGCAGTGGTTTTATCGGCCGCTATCGTCGCACAAAACCGTAAACTCTACTCGCGTTTCGTCCGGACCCGGAATAACGAATCGTCTGTCCCCGGGACCGACGGAATCTTATCGTCTCCTCCGGCCTCTGGCCTTTTTACGAGCCGCGTTACGACCGCTAACGTGGACGCAATTTTTTTCAATATGAAAGAAGACGACTGTGTGGCCGGCCACCGGCCACGACCATCCTCGCTCAGGATAATCGTCCACACGTCAGCCCGACACTGATAACGGCCAAGGCGCCGCCAACCGACGCACCGGATATATCTCCACACGAATTGAACGCTTTACAGGGCGAACGTGTCGTGTAACGGCCTCGTGAAAATTGAATTATATCGTGGCTGCCTCGACCACGGACGTTTATGCGTCCCGGACTCCTACGAGTTATCGAATCACGGTGAAATACAAGGTTCCCGGGGATTTAGGCGGGCTCCCGGGGTTCCTTTCGTTTATCGGAATTATCGCCGCGGGAAACAACGGTCTCTTTCTCGGCTTGAGTTGTGATGCTGCACCGGACAGGCCTGAGAAACTTTAGATTGAATTTAGCGGCCCGGGAATGTTTCTTTTGATTTCTCTCTCTAGATACCCCGGGAAGCTAATTTGTGTTTCTGCTTTGCGTCTTTGTGCATCTGGAAAACACTACGTAGTCCTTTGATCAGACTCGCCGTACTCGTTGCTTCGTTTTTGGCCAATCTAAGCAGTTAGTGCAGGAGATGGAGTTCTAGTTTGTCTTGGATCCAAGCTGACGAAAATGTAATTTTTTAGAATGATCCACAAATCACAATACTAGAGGTGTTCAGGAGGTGTTTGAACTCTTTTCAAAGACAGTCTTCTTTTTTTATTTAATGCTATTTGAATCTCAAGGTAGAGATTATTCTGCAGTATATACTGTACAGACGTTTCAAGACATTATGATACTTTATATAATACAATACAGATTATAAACAATCGGATGTAGGTACTGTTTCCTTAAATCCTTAACTATTTCCACCGTAGATTTAGAGAGAGACATTACATGAGAGCAGAAGAAAAAGATGTAGTTTCTGTAATTGCTTGATTAATTCTGATCTCTGTCAAAGCCAGTCTTGTCTGCCACTAACAAAAGCACTTTAACGTTCCAAATTTTCAGCACAGACCCAGATTGAAAATTGTAAAACGTAACCTTAACATTGTCTGCACGGTTCTGGTCAATTACAATTTTTTCAGACATCTTGAAAAAGTTACGTTCTATTCAAAAGTGTCCGAATAACACTCTGAATCATTTCAAGAATATAAATTAATCAAAGCTATTGTATGTTGATGTGTCGGCGGAGGTGCGGGAGCATACGACACGTACAGTAGAAAGGATGTTCCAATAATACACTGGCCGGCATTGTTCTCGAATTCCTGGACATGGACAGCTTGAATAATAAGAGTGAAATTCGCTTGCACGTGATGCGCAGATGCCCGGGAACCCCAGTTTACAGCTGTTTGACCACGCTTGAGCGGGCCCGAGGTACCGATAACCATTGTGACTCTTGACTACCTGCGCTGGGTCGTAACTTTTGTTTGAAGTATTTTTTCACACAGCCGGTATTGCACAAAGACCTGCCTTTGGCATTTTTACAGCCACGATTGCTTCCTCTGTCGCGCAATTCAATTTGCAGAGGCGACTGTTTCGACCCATAACAGAAATGGAGAGATAGGGCCATTAGATTGGAAAGGGATGGGAACGGTCCGGCTATTATACGCCAATTAGATGCACAATGTATTCCCTGGATAATCTTTTGTGTATAACACTCCGTTAACGCGTCGACTGGCGAACAATCATCCCCAACAATCGTATGAAAGCAAAGTAGTTTAATCATTGTAATCGAAATTGCAATGGCTTACAAAACTGAAACGATTGTAAGCATCTTTATAATTCAACTAGCTTTTATCGTATTTGACCAGCTTTTATTGTTCTCCCATCAAATCCTGCGCTCCTGTAGAATTCACACTTTGTATCATCCAAAGTTGTTCCAGCCAACAATTCAATAAATAAATCAACGATAACGAACAGGATTTTTGATGGGAGAATTGTAAAATACGAATTTCAGACCGGTAGGTCCAGCGTCGAATTCTTTTGAAATATTTTCTCCCCACACCGCTGATTCCCATAAACACATAAACTCCTCCATTCATATTCGTTCTATACCCGGGTACCAGATTAGATCTTTGAGCGGTATCCCGCCGGCAGGACATAAAAATGACGATGTCGCTGCGCGAGGGGACGACAAGCATTTTCGACGGCCGGTTTATAAGAAAGCACCGGATCGCCAGGCTGGTTAATACCCCTGCTAACGTCGCTGAAACGCAATATAGCGCGAGAGGCAAGCAAGGGTGAAGGCTGACCGTTGAAGAGAAAAGAGAGGCGCGCAGTCACGTTCGCGGCGGTGGCGCGCTCCGAATAAGGGAACAGCAGCCGTTGTTCCCCGGCTCTCTGATATCATTACGCGAATGACAGTTCCAGGCCAATCGAGGAAAAATGATACAACAGGTGTTCTCGGGTCGCCGGTGGCTGACAGGTAGGTCAGCGGGAAACACGAGAGAAGGTGTATCTCGCCCCTTCTGGTCGCGGCAAGCGCCATTACGTTCGATATCGTAAATTCCCGGTTTCGTCTGCGCGAAAACCCATTGCTCGTGCAACGATCTCCGACACCCCTTCGCACCCCGACGACCCATTTAACCCCCGGCCAACTCCCGGCAACGCGTGAAAATGGAAAGGAACGGGCTACGCGCGGAAAAACGAGAGAGGAACAAGAGAGACGGCTCGGTTTTTCCGGACCGCGAGCTACTCGAGCGCGATAATCGGTTCCTCGATGGATCTCGTCCGGTTATTTCTTCCCTTGCCTAATGCCTTTATTATAGGTACAAATTTACCACTATTTACATTCCTCTTACAGAGCGTCTGAACCATTTCCAGCCGGTCAGAACTCATCAATTGATTTCGTAAAAAATAGATGCTCATCTTATGAAGTCCAGTTTAAATAATAATTTTGTTAAATATTTTAACGCGGTTCTTGCAAGCTTATTTAAAATGTATACCAACCCATGCGATTGAAATAAGTTTTGTATTTACTTTTTTATACCTTAACCCGCAGTGAGCAAGCTGGGTCAATTTTTTGAAAGTCTGCACAGTAGAAGAATATTAATAAAGGCCCAAGTTGCCCACGGAGGGTTAAAATACATTTTTTATGATGGGATCTAACGACGAAGATACTTGATGTTTTAATTAATTCCGTCAATTATTTTTATTATCTAGGTTACAAAAAGAAAAACATTTTCTTACGAGCTTCAGAGCAGAGTTTAAGCTTTCTTTTTATACGTACAAATTTGAAAAATGCGAACACGTGCGGAAATCATTTTCCGCGGTTTGGAGAATACATTAGAATAAGAAGATAATGATCTGGGTGAAACGTCCGTGTGTAAAATGTTAACTCTTTTATCGAATCTCGTATCCAGTCTTGTGTCTAATGCAATGTCTCTAAATTTTGCTGTGTGAATGGTTTGTAGGTAGGTATTAGAAATAGTAACAACGTGAAGATGAACAGTGAGGGAAGATTAAAAGCATCAAAGTCTGTTTACCCTTCTAAAATCAAGAAAGGAAGAAATTCCCGAGTGGTTTTTTGCAACCGGTGCAAACAATTTTTATTTCGAGCGAATTTTTCCGAGAACCGGTGCTCGACGGGACACAGAAGAATGCAACAGCGTGTCCGAGGATTGTTGCCAGTAAATAAATTGCAGGTACACGCGCGGAGCTCACTCTAAAGAGCGAAGTTCTTGTCCGGTTATCGCGCGCGGCCGCAGAGATCGTCCTCGTCGCGCGAAATCGTTGCGCGACGCCGATTTTATTATGGAAATACATACAACGCTGCGACCAGCACGGGCGCGGCGGCAAACTTTTTCGCAGTTTTCCGGCCCGAGGAGAAAAACGACGGGAAAATTACCGAGAAACTCGTGGCCGGTTTCCTCGCGGCCATGAATCATTCATGGAGACGCCGGAAAAAAGGTGGTGCGTCTGGCTCGCTTCTTCCGTAAGATTGACTGAATAAATAATACTCGAGCGATAAACGGAACTGCATCGAACTTCCGCCATGCCCGGAAATGTTTAACCGTGGCGGATGGAGCGCGTTTTGAATTCTTTTTCGATGGCTGCGGGACATCCGTGGTGCGCTCTCTCGCTTCCCGGTCGAGTTTCAACGGTTTGTGAAAACCATCAAAATAACGTTGCATTAATCATTAGTCGAAAAGAGTCGCGGTGGATTCGAGTTCGCAAGAAATTCATGGTAAAATTATAATTACAATTTTTAACGCTAAACCTTCCACCACCGGTCAAATGACCGGTACCAGATTTTTCATCTCGCAGTTATTGAAATTGTAAAGACGTTTTCGTGGTAGATGATTAAATGAATAAATCTAACCTTGTTATTTCTCAAACGCCTTTGCAATTCTGTATTTCATCTATTCTTTCTCATAAATGCACAAAGCGACGATGAAAGGAAGGAAATCAAGATTTAACTTTCTCACGCGTAATACGAAAAGTTAAGGTTCCTTTAGGGGGTGTTTTTCATCCCCCGAGCAGTTTATCAGCAGGAAAAAAATAGTTGCCAGCATCGCGCGAACTACGTTTTTCAGTGGAAAGTTTCAAATTTGTTTGAACTTTTCTCGTTGGTGAAAAAAAAAAAAAAATGCAACTTCGTTTAAGATTCGCGCGAAAAACAGCTGCGAGGTTAATTTGGGAAAAATCGGAAATCGTTGCCGCGATAGGACCATTAGCAGGGAGCCGGAGCCGAGCGACAAATAAATTCAAAGGGGAGCCGGCCATACTCGAAACAACGAATTTCCGCGGGCAGGTTCGCCCGGCCGGTCGCTGGAAAGCCGGGCTCAATTTCACCGGCAGATGGTGTTGCGGTAGTTAGTTATAAAATCTGCCGTGGGTGAAAACTAGTTTCGCGATAAACTATGGGGGACTCGGTATCGCGCAAACGAAATTCCTTTTTCACCGATCTATTTTTTTTTTTCGACCGCTATGCCGTTCTTTTGTTCGTCACGGGCGAATATTCGTCGAGCGACCGACGGGGGGGAGCCGGTCCGGACCGGGCCGTGGCGAAATTGGTGCGGCAAATGGAAAATCTCTGGGAAACGTTCGCGCCCAATCATTCGGACCCGTGTATCGTCGGCAGGAAGAAAATGGATTGTTCTCGGTGCGGTCGCAACGCTAACGATCCGTTATTTCGCGACGGGGGTACACGTGGAGGGAAGGGGGAAGGGAGCTATTCGTTTTTCAGTGTCTATTCCGCGGACGGACGCGCGTATGATGTTTAATTAAATTCCGCTCGCACGATTGTTTCTTTTCCTCGCTCCCGCACCTCGTTCTCTGTTTTCGCGCGCGCGCGCGATCGCTCCTCCGCGATGGACGTGTTGCCGAGCTTTTAAATGCCTACGGGATCGCGCGGGCCAGGAGAGCGCGAGGGGGGGGGGCTCGCTTTGACTGACAGATTTTTCGATGGCGCGTCATTCAAATGGACACGTTACTTTTCCAGTTGAATCGACCTCTTTGTTCGCGGCGAGCGAGTTGTGTAATCTTCTCCTTTCATAACGCGCGTGTCAATCAGCCGGGCCCCGTGCTCCGCGCACGGTCGATTCGATTTCGCTTCGATGCCGGGGCATGCCGCCGCGCCGAGGCGCACCCTTTTTCGTTTTCGTTCCCGTTGCCGTTCTCGTGCCGCCTGCAACTTCATTCCGCGAAAGAATCGCCCTACGGCCAACGATATCGACGGTAAATAAATATTATGTTTACACGGTGCCGTTCTGCCTGCCACCTTCAGTTGTGCCGGCTTCAAAAGAACCCTTTCTCTTTGTATCGCTCGATTCGGTCGCCACCTTCGTGTCCACACGGTGTATTCCTACCCTCAACGCTTTAGACATCCTCTTTTTCATCGTGCGGAGGAATGTCCGAGATCAATTTCGTTTTTTCGGAGGGCGAACGATCTTTTTCATGGCCATGGTCCTCGACATTTCAAGGTTAACTCTTTCGATACGGATTTGTTCGGTTGCTCGGATGAAGCGCGATGAAATACATTTTACAGGCGTGTATTTAGACCTCGTACTTTCCCGGCAAAATGTAAAGAGAAGCTTCCCTGCATAAGTGTCTGTGAAGTTCTATTGGTTTTAATAAGTGTGCAACACTTTTTGCAAAAAATCTATGGAAATTTTCCATTCGTCAACTTTTTATTTCCGTTTTTACCAGCCCGAGGTGCGTTTGCACTCCATAAACAGAGAGAAGGTTAATGAAAAAGCTTTCACAAATTGAGAAACCGGGAAAGTGGATATTCGCACGGGAACTATGGTGTCTAAATAAATACCGTTGTCAACAACACACGCGAACTTGTAAATAAAATAGATCAGCCAGGACGTATGGCTCGTCACCATATCGATATAATTATAACGACCGGAGTATCAGATGATTGCGTAAGTTCGTGCCCGATTTGAATATAAAATTCAGTGATTAAACTTTAAAGAATATAGCTTCATTAATTATATATAGTCACCATTCTTTCCTACAATTAGAAAAGAATGGTGACTATCTAATTGATTGATAAAGCTGTATTCTTTAAAGTCTGACCATTGAATTTTATTTTCAAATCGGGCACGAACTTATGCAATCGAATAAATATATTCAGTCTATTTAAATTTCATTGACATCACTTAGACGAACCTTTCTATCATTAGTATGTATCGCGAAAGTTCTCGGACCACTACACGTTCGTTGGTAATCCATGTTCTATAGACTCAGTCGTTCCGTAACGAGTTTTAAACCATTTCCACGGACAATTTCAGCGCCGTACATCTTGTTTGTATTTCGGTGCTCGATCGCGAGGTACGACTACGTTTACGACTCGCCGTGAACAAGACACCAGTCGGTTACGACGAGTAAATGCGTCGCTATCGGAGACGGGGCACATAACTCGACCAAGTTCGTCGCTGATCGAAAACCGTGTACACAACACGACCCGAAAAGCACGATATGAAACTCCGTTCGCAAAGTACGGTCGTCGTGCTCATAGAGAAACGGAATTTTCAGAAGAGTTTTTTTACCGCTACGTTTATTATCATACTAAAGGATGATTGCACGCGGCTGTAAGTTTTAATGACAGCCTATTCACCGGTTATGAACCCTGGACAGCGGTTCTCGCGACTGTCATTCAAAGGACACGCCACTAAACAGAGAATCATCGTCGACCGCGGCGAAAAAAAAAAGGCGAGAAGCAAAAACAAAACAAAAGGGGAGAACACAAAAAGGGAAGAAAAAATCGCAACACGAAATCTCCATTCCAATCAAAGCGACGAATCCTTGCGAACGGGCTTGCGCCGACACCTCTTTCACTCGTTACTGAATACAATCTCTGCTCCCGCGAGTTCGCATATTTTTTTCGAGCTCTGTCCCGCGTGTGATCAATATAAAACTGAACAGCAATCGAGAGCTAGGAGAGTCGTCGACCCGATTGGAAAAAAATAAAAGCCACCGGGATATAGGAGGACGGGAGAGAAAGAGAACGAGAGGGAGAGAGAAAGAGAGAAGGAAACGTGCCGCATCGGTCGAGTGCATCGCTCGAGTGAATCGGTGAAACGAAGCAGACGGTTAAGTGCTAGGCCTCCGCCACTCGTGGCCGAACGGGCGGTTAGAGCTCCCGGAAACCGAGAAAAGTCGAACGTAGCAATTCGCTGCCTCCAATTACCGCCAACCCAGTAGTCGAGCAATGGAGAGAAAAAAAAAGAAATAGAAAAAAGAACAAGCTTCCGCGACAGGCGTCCGTAGCCCGTGACCGTATGGCGAGCGATCGCCTTTTCGGAGAAACCGAGACCCTCACCGTCTGCCGACTCTACGACTCCGCGAGAAATGAAACGCCCTGTAGGTACATCGTCCGTGTCGCCCTCGAACAGACATCCACACTTTCTTCGAAGTTGCTGCACAGCATGGTCTCCAAACCTCTCTTGGCTCGGTGCCCCTCTTTAATCCTTATCCGACCTTATGCGCCCAACACTTCACCGTTCCTACGGAAGTACTACGACCTGTTTCGTATCCTCAAGTCTTATTTTAACATTTTATCTACCGGAAGCCTATCAATTCTTCAATAATTGTGCCGCATCAAAAGGAAGCTCCAAAATTAGCGATCCCTTCAAGAACACGTCAGTACTTACTAACTATATAAAATAGATACAAAAATTAATTTGGAAACCGCTCCCATTAAAAAAATGCTAGTTTATTAGAGGAGAATCTGATATGTTTTATTGTTCTGGCAACAAATGACTTCATTTGCGATAACAATATTCTTAGCTGTTGTAGTCTCAGCAGTAATGTGTTAACTCGGAAGGAGAAAATTGAATGGCCACGAATTTCTTCAGGGCGGAATGAACAGTTGCATGATAATATCCTACGTGATAATGGACAGATATGTAACCGCTGACAACGAAACTTGTAATGCCATTTGTTTTTGCGTCAGCCTCGCGATACCATCGGGATTCGGAAATTCCACAACGCACCAGCTAGGCTGTTGCGGGACCACCGCCATTTTACCGCAATGAAACATGCTATGATGGCCACAATAGCAATTCCATGAGCCGCTTGTTTTCGTGACACCAGAATGAAGTGCGCAATGCCCGCCGTTACGAACTTATACTGATATATAATCACGCAGGATGCTTGTGGATTGCCCGAATTTTTCGTGTCACGAAACATCTAAGTACCGGGTGTTCGTAAAATTGGTTATAGTTAAATTAAGAATTTATTGGCAATATATTTTGTCAAGTCTTATAACTAGACTGCGGATTTTGTGCATTTATGATCAAAATGGGTAAGCGCAATTTAGAGCAGTAAACATATTACAAAGATTTAGAGACATCAGCGTAGCGACTTTAGCTTAATCAGGTACATAATTAAAGAAAGAAAGAAATTTTTATTTCGCTCCTGTGTCAAGCAATACATACATCGTTCAAGTAATTTTACAGCAGAGCCATTTGAAAATTACCTAAAATTGTCAATATTTTTAATCGTGTATGTATCACCAACTTAGAAACGTAAAATAATTTGTTGCACTTTCGATACTGGGTTAATTGTTATGTACATTAGTTATAAATAGCCTGCGGACCTTTATGCAATTATGGCTTTCGGAAATTGTCAAAAAATGCTAGGATATAAAATACGACAGAATTTAGTATGATTTTGATTTATTTCAGATCTGAAAAAAAGCACGGAAAATAAGATTCTATTTGATTCGAGTTTCTGAAAGTCTGCAGTCTAGTTATAAATTACGGCACAATTTATATATTTATTATTATGTATACTTCTTTTAGAAATAGATGAATGAACGACACGTTAACAGAATTTAACGAGGGCCGCTGTCGAAGTAAATTCAGGTGGCAAACGCATTAGGGAGCAAGCCAGTATTACACTGGAGAATGATAACATACTTTTAAGAACATCCACTGATTATATCCCCACTATAATGATCTCGCGCGTCGGTCACGCGTCAGGAAAGACGAAAAAATAGTTCGTAACCCCTCGGACAAGCTTCTGGAAGATCGGGGCCGGATAACACCCGAAAGAATTATGCGTAAAGGGAGTGTTATTACGGGTTAGCTAACCCTATTTTTTTGTCAGAAAACAAGAGAGATAAGTTTTTGTCACGATACATTCCTGCGTGGAGACTTTATGTGCCGCGTGCCGTCGCCATATTTCTTCGCCGAGAGCCGCCCCGACGAAATTAGTTTCGGAAACGACGTTTCGGCCCGTGGATATTTATATATTCGCCAGTCCCGCGTTTGCGTCACGCGAATCTTCAACAGGCGGCGCCGGGAACAAAGGGGACACTGTGCGAGGTGAGTCGTCCATCCTACAGGGAAGATTAGGCTAACGCACTCTCGCGTGATTTGTCAGTGGAGTCGCGTGGGTTCCAGGAAAATCGATTTTTTTCGGGAATAGCGAAGTCAAAACAATGTTTCCTAACAGCTTTATCGCTCGGGACAGTTTGAAAACAGGCTTGAGGAAATCGATAATTCAAAGCGCCACTGGTCTGCCAATTTTTCACTGTTCTTCTCGAGTATGGCGCGAACTACAGACACTGTGCTGAAGGCAAAGTTTGGAGTCAATCGATCGGATACATCCTGAATGATCGCGTCAGGCATTGATCGCGACCCGTGAATTAGCATAAATGTGAAAAATATCAAAGACCACCATCCACGAGCATTTTGTGAAGCTTGGCTACAGAAACCGTTTTGATGTATGGGTTCCTCACGATTTAACAGAAAAAAATCTGATGAATCGCGGCCTCATGTGTCTTTGACAACTCGACAAGAGTTGTTGGACCTCGGTTGTGGGATGTTCTACCCCATCCACTATATTCACCAGACCTCGCGCACTCAGATTTACACCTGTTTCGATCATTACAAAATTTCCTTAACGGAGAAAACTCTTTGGTCGAGATAAAAAATCATATAGAAAAGTTCCTCGCCGGAAAACCTGAGAGGTTCTGGAAGGACAGAACTTTCAAGTTGCCTGGAAGATGTAGAAAGGTTGCGGAACAGAGAATGGCACCTATATAATTTAATAAATGTATACCAAAACTGTGCAGCGTTTCAATTTTCCTTCAAAAACGGCACGAACTTCCCGGACAATTAATATAATTAGTAAACAACATTGTTTAAAATATGCAGCAGTCGGGGAACTGTCCTTTGAAGTAAATTTTAAACGAAACACTTCAAATAGTAGGGAGTCGTTGGCAACAAAATTGAAAAATAATTCGGAGTGCGAAGGGTTAAGCACAGCAAGCTCGCGTGCAGAAGCGTACGGGGAAGTTGGATAGTAGAAGATTCCACAGTTTCGCTGTTAAAAAATCCTGTAGTAGAAACGGCATGACCTTCTACAACGGCCGACCACGTGACGCGTTTAGTCTCAATGCCACGTGCACAAATCCGGTACTGGCAGTACAATGTGACTTTAATCTGAATAATCGTTACATTATTTTACAGTTCAGGGAAAATATGTGCGCTGATATTGCCGAGTCTAGATGTTACTGAACCTTGCGGAGGATCGTTGGTATTGACACGAGGGGTAACTCGCTTTATTCGAGCCGCGCTGACAGCCATTGTTCTTCCGGCAGGCGCGGACCCGAGCAAGACCCGGCAAGGGAGCCGGAGGAAACGGATCTCGCAAATTTAATCAATTATTACAACTCGCGCGAGCGAATCTGCAGCCGCGAGTCACGTTTCGGCCATCGTCTGTCCACGCATTAGTTCCACTCTTTGTCGGATGAATGTATAATGTGGCTCCATTCGGCAACGCATTCAGGACAGAGCCGATTTTTATTCATAACCGTCCGGCGTACGGCGTTAAAGCTAATCGTATGCAAGTATAATGACGTTCGATATCAGTACATTATACCGTGCAATATTCAAACGGACACGCGCTCGATCGATCCTTTATGCATCCTGTAAATAATGGAAATAGTATGCTCGGATACATCGGACCCTCTGGTGGTGGCCGGTTACCTGATGGCCTTGGGCGCTCTCGGTTCACTCGAACTGTAAATTTTTACTCGGTATTAATGGAAATATTGCTCGGGGTTTACACATGTTCACCCCCAAGGAAAATTCATTTATTTCCCGTTTCTACGGTCTGCCAGATGTTTGATTTCTCTCCGATTTCGTTATTATTTGAGTGCTGGTTGCTCCGTGTAACGGGCGAGCTATAAAATGAAACACAATTCGTTTTATTGAAATGCAAGGCGAAAATGCAAACATTTGTGTATGCTCGTATTTCTGTAATCACCAGTGTCTGGGTGTTTCTGTAAAATCTCATTCGATATGTAATAATAACGCGTTTATTTTGGTATGAGTGCACGAAGGTGTTGTGCTTTACGAGTGAAATTGGCAATTTTTATTGAAAAACACGAAGAACGGTTGTTGCAACTGCGTAACGAATTCTCGCGGAACGTTCATTTTCCTGGTCCGAATCGCCGTTAATTGCATTCGCCGACGATTACTACACGAGTGTTCCATCTTAAGTAATTTATGATTATAAGCGCGGTGTTGTTTCGAATTACGCTCTTCGCGATTACAGTTTCCGGCGTTTCGTTCGCGCAAAATGTATCGTCCGCGTTATTTAGCTACGGCCGATCGTTAAATTTCCGACCGGTAAACACGCATTGGATTTACACTTTCGACAAACACTGACCGGCCGAGCGGAGTCGTCCGGAGAGAGCCCGCTGATAAAAAGACAAACAAACATCGGTCTTCTCCACTTTTAACGACGACGCGACGATGACCCATCCGCGCGCAACCGTTCGACCGTTTTCCCTGGTAATTAATGCTCTTCCGGTGATCAATACGGATTAATACACACGGCGCCTGGCACATAGGTTCCGTGCACACAGCGCGCACACAAAGGGCGGAACGCAAACGATACCGGTATCGGTCCGGGAGAGAGACACTTCCGGATCGCGCCGTTAATCAGCTCCCTCCGGGAAATCCAATTTGGCCGGTGTCGTGTATTTTTCAAATTTCACCGGGGCGCCGATCGGATATGATATTCGAGTGGCCTCGTTTATCAACGACCGTCCGGGAGGATCGTGCGCGCGTGCACCACGGAATGAATAATGCGGACAAATCATCGGAACCGAGCGATTCCCATATCCGTCCCGACGGTTTTCCACGATCTGCTTTGTACATCGTGTGATAGATGGACGGCGCGCGAGGTCTCCTTCGTAACCGAGATCCAAGGATCGCTACTACCGGTACAGAATGCCACTTTATCGCCGATCCGCTGCGCCCAAGGGTGCCACCAATGGCGCACTCGTGCCAATACGTCTCGATCCTCTAATATTAAGTCGTACGTGGTACGAGCGATTGTTGACAATCGACAGCTTCGCTCGCTTTGCACATTTTCACAGTTTTTAACTCCATTGTCTCAGACTTTTGTCATTTCTCTCAAGGGTGTCAAGCAAGACACTTGATATATTTGCTGAAAAGGATGTTGACTTTTTAATTTTACATACCACCCACGTCCTCATCGAATGTGCTGTCAGAGTATGTACTTCATAAGATTGTAATAAGCTGTATAAATTGGAACCAACCTGAGGCTGTTTTACTCTTGGTTAAGATCATTCAAGCATTGATAATCCGTAGATAATACGTAGACAATGTAAACTATGTCCACGCTGAAGCAACAGCAACTTTTAGTCGCTTCTTGTAGCCATCTTCTTGTACCGGATAAAAGCAGAAGAAGGCGATACATACGCGGCAACAGAAAGTTCAATATTGTCTCAGTGTGGACACAGCTTTAGGCTGACAGATGTAAAGTAGATGTTGAGCAGCTTGATTGTTAATCACCGGGTGCCCGATACCGTAACAATCGGGTACAAATGGTCTCGCGAATAACGCAAACTTAAATTCCCAAGAGGAACGAAGTGGAATCGGATAATAATAAGACGAAGGAGGGAATAGTATCGGCAAAAGGGGGCAGCGAATCGTTTGTCGGCCACCCGTCTTCGCAAAGCCTTAATCTTCTCGACTATTTCGTTTGGGGATGCCGCGAACAGATGGTAGGTTCGAGCCGGGGAATCAATTTCGAGGAATCAGCCCCCGAGGCTGCGCGTCTCGCTTCTTGAGGGAAACATTGGAAATTGCCTCGACGCTAGTAATTATACGGCCGTGGCTCCTCTCTCTCTCTATCGTCTAGCCTGTGAATCGCGGAAAGGGAGAAAGGCGGCTACGGACCGGTATCGAAAACGTCCATTATCCTAATTTCGCTTAAACCGCAAAGAAACGGTGTGTAGCACCGCTCGGATCCGTCCTGAACGATTTCAATGCCGCTCCCGGATATCTCTGCGAAACGTTTACGCGATCAGTGCTATTATGTCTCTGAACTGAAAATAGTGCCGTACCCTTTATAACAGCGCCGCGAGGCTATCCTATCATCAGGAAAGGATTCCTGATCCTACGCTGCAGATTTCGACCACGGGTCATGACTCGAACCTGAATAGAACCTAGGTCCAACACTATACGATTCTTTCTGGAGAACTGCTGAACCCGTCTGTTGTCATGGACACTTCTCTCCGTGATTTATGAAATTAAAATTGATCGAGTACTTTTCACAAAATACATTCCTGCCTGCTAACGTTCACTGATGATTAGACTGCGTATCTCTATGCATTTATAGCAAAATTAAGTAGATGAAATTCAAAATTGTAGGAAAATTTTTAAAATTGAAGGTGTATATTTATGATAAAATTCTTAAGGGAAGAAATGAAATTCTGTTTGGTTTCTATTTCTTACAATCGATGCAAATCGATCCGCAGTTTACAGATAACGTTTATCTTCATCCCGAGGGTTGGCAGCCCAAGTGCTCGTCGAAACATTTGAGCTGAGACCGAGGGTGGAATTGAGCGCCACGAGCTGCACACCTATTTAAACTCGGCGAGACCTTGTCAATTTGAAGACACGGTTGTAGGCACTCGTTTCCGACACCCTATAGTTTGCGACTGGAGAATATCTTGTTAACATTGGCGGAATAGAGTCCTCCAATTCCGATCGATCCGATTGGAGCGAGCCGTAGGATCCTGAATGGCCGGCAAGCTCGATATCGGATTATGATGGTAATGGCGCAGGAGTTCTGCAGATTACGTTGAACTGTACCGGCAAACATTAGACACAGTGCGAGGCCGAGAGACCGGCGCTACATGCTAAGGTGCCATAGGTCATTCGTATCTGAAATCATAATCTCTGGAGCGGCGAACTCTGGCGAACTGCGGTCGTCACGGGCCATCCAGTTTACAACCGGCAAACTTCGTAAGATGTTTGAACTACGGTAACTGTGAGCTATGGGTATCGTAAAGTGGGTGGTTAGGTGTACGGCTCCGGGGCCGTGTGAATTGTCCGAGGATTGATGGCGGGAGGAATTACGGAAATAATTGAAGCACAGGAAATGATATCTCTTCGAGCAACGAAACGTTTCGGGGGAGAAATTTAATGGATACTTGTGGCTTCGCAGAGCGTCTCCTAACGCGATTACAGGATTCAAGCTTCCAGTTTACGGGCTCTTTATTCGGGAAGGTGCAAATTCATTCGGGAGAAAGTGGACGGCCGATCGGAAGGAAAATGGTCTTGTTGGAGTATGGACTAAAATATGTAAGCAAATATAGGCTGCTTACCAATCGTGTTTTGTAAAAAATAATTTGTTTCTAATTAGATAACTAGAATCTGATAACTAGACTGCGGATCTTTGTGCAAAATAAAAATGGTGTGTACCGATTGCAAGAAATGGGTTTTATATACAATTATATACACAATTTCGAATTTCATCTACTCAATTTTGCTATAAATGCATAAAGATCCGCAGTCTACTGATAACTAATAAGTAGACTGTCTCTTAAGCAAAATAAAAATTGTCTGCATTCATTTCAAGCTACAGGATATTGCTTTTCTTAATTATAGTAAGCTGGAAATCGTGCAACAGCATATTTAAATTCTTTAAATGCTTCTACTGTTATAAATGCATGCAATCCGCAATCTAGTACATAATAAGACACATATTGAGCTTATCTAGCCCAACTCTAGCTACTTAGAGGTCCCGGCACGAAGCCACACGCGAAAATGCATATAGGCATCAACCATATACATATATTGTCTTGTCGGAATTTATATGTACAGATTCCGGGAACCTCGTGCATAATTGCTGAACGCAAGAGACCCTTGGACTCGCATTACCGGGTCCAAATGGGTCATCAGTTTGTGTCCTTGAATTTAGGAGGTCTTGAAGTTACGAGTACGAGTTGAGGAGGGCTTTGCCTTGGGCCTGCAAGTTTAGAGGATCTTGGGCTTAGAGCCTCGCATCAGGGTACCATGGACTTGTTGGATGCGACTTGTCTTCCGAATCTTCAGCTTGGAAATCCAGGTTTCGGAGGGTATTAATTCTGAAGGATCCTATAAAACATGGTATTTGGGTCTGAACCACCTAGAGTCTAGAGTAATCTAGAGCGTACGTCTCCTGGCCGAGTTCTGTGGTTCCGCAGTCTGGATTAGATAGAGTAGATTCGGATTGTATCGATGATGAATTACCAGAAAATGGAGTTTGATAGAGGGCTCAGGACACGCAGAACCTGGGAATTGTTGCTTATCGTTTTCACGAAGGGATCAAATCGGCCCGCGGCAGTTTTCGCATAAGAGCTGGGGGCCGACAGATCAGTTAATAAACTGGTGACGCTATGCAGGGTGTCCCAAAATTCCTGCACATCCCGGAAATGGGAGGTTCCTGAGACCATTTGAAGCAACATTTTCCTTTGCAAAAATGTTATCCGCGGTTTTGTTTAGGAGTTATTAGCGAAAAACACGGACCAACCAGAGCGCGACCTTGACGCGAGTAGGCACATTTTTGCAAAGGAAAATGTTACTTCAAATGATCTCAGGAACCTCCCATTTCCAGCTGTTGAAGGAATTTTGGGACACCGTGTAGAGTAGTGTTCTATATGATCCTTTTCCCACAGAAAAGGAAGAGCCTGCGGGACATGTCCCGAACTGTTAAAATTTCTCCCCGGTTTAGTTGCGGCGCGTGTTAATCTGGCTGTCGACGTCGGCATGATGCATGATTTCCTCAAAGGGGAAGATCCTGCCGTTTCGAGAGCAGATTCCCCGCTCGATTCCCGACGCGCGTCGTGTCTCGTCGCGTCTCGAAATACCGGGACGACACCGCGTTCACGTGAATCATTACACGGCTGAAATACGGCGTTCAATGAGCAGACGGCGGTGCACGTGCGGGACGACGTGTACAGAGGGGCGACGCCTCCCGTCGTCTCCTCGCCATTCAGCCCAGGCCGAGTTAAAACTGTTCCGTAGCAGAAGCGGCGCGCCGTGGCACGTGATTACGCCGGCTATTCTTGGCTGTGGTGCGTTTGATACTCGTCTCCGCCGCGCCGGCAGGCCGGAAACGCGTAACTGGAGCACGCATCGACGCCGCCGCGAACCGGAAGAACAACACCGCCCGAGAAAACCAATGGGGGAAAAAAACGTCCGTGCGGATTACATTGAAATCGCCGATACACCGCTGGCTTCGCAAACACCGTTGTTGTCATCGGCAGGGATTCACCGAAACCAGCTGCGACCGACACCTGTGTTCATTGACAGCGGCATTAACGCCGGATTTAGGGACATTGATCGCACGCCTATATTTACCCGCGTCCATATAAAACGTACACTCAATACAAACTTTCGGAACTATAAGCTAGCCAGACTAGAACACGTACTCCTATTGTCCTATCTGGACACCGGATGTTTGCGCAAAAATTTTCATTCCTCCTTTCACAATTCGAAGTTGATAATATGTAAACTGAATTGGAGCAGAGAGAAGTTATTATCAGTGAAGGGAGACAGGTGGACTCGTATTATTATATACAACAACGAAAATGTTTATGGCATAATTTAAATGGTATCGAAGGAGGAATATCATAGAAGAACAATTTTTTTTGTTCACAACAAGATGGAATAAAAAAAAAAATAACGGTGTTAGAATTTTTCTACTGTTTCAAATTACTCATTTCCACACGAATCTTTTGGTGTCGACCAAAGCCAAAATATAATAAATAACTTAAAAATAATATCTATGATTTTCTATAAACATTTTCCACATTACCATAATAAGCGGTATTGCAATCGTGTAATGTAACCGTGGACAAAACAAGGGGGTGAGGAGCATTCTTCCTTACTAAATACCGCGAGAGGGAAGATTAAAAGAGATTGATCGGCCACCTTCTCCTCGAAAGAAAATTTACGACAGCGTGCAACTCAGTAAATATTACTAGACGATGGCGAGCGTGCTAGGAAAGAAGAGCATCTTGTCACTCCTGGTTACAAAACCGTTTCCTCCGGGGCACTTTACGATTATGGATATTGATAAATCCATAAGCGGCGCCGCGCTGGAAAGTTCCAGCGCGGAAACTTACTCCTGACGGAATCTTTCAGACGGTTAATCAACTTCTCAGGCTGCGACAGCACTTTTCCGCGGAACCAGCGAAGAAACCGCTCGAATCATTTCACACTAATGATTTCGACGGCTTTGTTCTGTCAGGCGACAATTGCGATCCATTTCGCAGCGGTCTCTTTACCGTTGCGCGTACCGGAAACGATCGCGAACACCGGTGAAACGTCTGTCAATATTATTTGACCCGCTGGCTCGAACAAGAAAATGGCCCGCGAGGGGAATAATTGCTCTGGTCAACGCGTAGTGCCTCGTCATACAGTAGTGCACGGTTAAATTTACACGAGTCATCTCCACTCCCCTCCCACCATTCACTAGTTAGTCCCTTGAGCTAGCTTATGAAATATCACATTAATTCATGTTTCATCTCTCGAGTCAATTCCCCTGATCTGACTGATTGTGACTTCCTTTGGTGTCCTTCTTCATTTCTTCCTTTCTCCATCTTCTTATCCTTCTAAGCTAATCAATCAAGATTTCTTACATCTCATCCCCTAGGATTTCCCGTAGCGCCGGCCTGCTTCTATCCATACGCCGTATTGTATGCGAATACAATGTAAAGGAAGAGAAATTGTACGTTAATTTAATTATATTCTAGTCAATCATCAGTAGACTGCGGATTTTATATGGTAAAAACGAATAATTTTATTTTATTTCCGACTTTTTAGCATGATTTAAAAAGAATATACATTTTTTTTTCATTTAACTTCAGTTTCTTACAACTGACTTGGACAATTTTTATTTTCGATAAAGATCTGCGGTCTAATCCTAAGTCATGTGGTCGCCAATGAAATACAAAATAAACTATAAATAATTCAATAAAAAAAACGATGTACATTTCTGGTTTCGCGGGAGTGTCCGTCAGGATCCCGCGGGAAGAAAGTGCGGCGCGCGGCGCCGTTCCTCAGCTTCCGGTTTTCGCCGCGTGTCCGAATATTAAAATTCCACTCACGCTCGCGTCGTTAGCTGGCGAGTGTTTTTTTCTGGCCGTACCTTTTTATTCCGATGCTCGAAAGACCACCCGGGCGAGAAAGTTTTTTCATCTTTCTCGGTTTCTCTATCTCTCTCTTGCTCCTTTTCCTCCATTAAAAGAAACTCTGCTGAAATTATCGATTGCCCACTCCTCCCGCTTTCCGTGCTTCTCGGCCTCTCTTCCGGCGGCATATCAAACCAGAGAGAAATTCCGGAAATGCAGAAGCAGCCGGGCGCGAGAGTCGCGAAGCTGTTTCTTGTAATTACAGAAACTCGTTCCCTTTATTCTGCCGTGATGGCTCGACGCTCGCTCTCGCGCAGAAGATGGATTGTCCCGCGTTCAATCGATCGCTTCGGGCAGCAGCCGAGAAAAGAAGACGTTCGAATTTCAAATTAAATGTAGACGCGATGTGTAATTAAGCCACCGGCTCCGTTGCACGCTCGATTTATCCAAACGAATCAGCCGAACGACCAGACTGCTTCTGAAACGGTCGTGAGCGTACTCCTTTTAAATATTGCCGTAACAAATCATTTTAATATATCGCATGTATCATTTTAATACTTTACCTACCGGAATCCTATTAATAGAATTTTCAATAATTGTGCTGTACCAAAAGGAAGCACATTATTGATCATCATTACTGAGGGTGACTTGATAGTTCACAATGAAAATTGCTGTTGCTATTGAAGGTTCCACTGAAAAGTGTTTAGCCATGAACCACACATAGATGTTTCAGAATTATGCAATAATCACCGGTCGGTAATGCGTTAATATATTGCTGTAACAGATTTATTTTTCAGTGCTAAAGAAATGCGCGAATCTCATTTTACACGGTGTAAATACGTCGGTAATTAAACTGCGCAGTGCGCAATATTAACGTACGTTCAGTCAGTGATGCGCAGTTTTGCATTAATGATATTTGCTGTTGATGTTAACACCGATAGAAAGGAAATATTTTGTTTCGATTTGCCAAAGGTTAACGAGATTCGTGTTTACCGTATTTCAAACCCGCAGACCAGACTCGGTAGTATAGAGTAGAAGGTTGATTTATATTTCTCATAAAACGTTGCATTTAATGCATTAAAAACGTTTTTTGCGCTGTTGCCGGAATTTGGACATTTATATTTGAAGAATTGAAGTGGGTCAGCGAACAACATTCAATTATGGAAAGCATTTAATTTATACGCGATGTTCACTTCACCCTTTGGGGACGAAGATTTTCTAAAGCATTGAAAATCTAGTTCTGTATGGTGAATTAAAATAAAGATATACGCTGAAGTGTTTAAATCTTTTATGAGTAGACACGTTAGCTCTCAACGGTCCCATTAGTTTTCAGAGGGTTAATTTACGTACTTCAACAAGAAGAATTAGAATCAGATCTATAAACCACTGAAAGCGACTACTGTATATGACCTTACAAAAATGACAAAAAGGATTTATTCACACTTTTACAATCGAGTAAAATCAACGTGTGGACGCGGCCGCGTTAAAAGCATTTGCACGTTAAAAGCAAGGAAGATTATTAATTTCGTTACGGTAATTGGATAAATCCTGAGAACGAGTAAGAAATGTCTATAATTTTCGGAGTTCAAAATCTTGGAGCGGAAAGTTAGTTAAAAATTTGTAGGCAGCCCCGGGATCGGGAGTGAAAAAATCCGGTTCCAGCCACGAAATTCCGGTTTCCGGAGGGCCGCGGGCTTGAAGGCATCGCGGGTTCTCTTAAATTCCTTTTTTATCGGGCGTAATCGTTTCACGAGTGTTGCGTCCAGCGAGCGTTAATGGGAATCGGCCTTAACGTTCCGCGCGTCTCGGCCGTTTTCGATTTACAAGAGCCGCGCAAAAACTGTAACGGGCCGGGGGAATCGGCGTAACGGGAGCGCATTCTTATCGCCTTAATGCGCGGCCGTCTTGAACCGCGGAACGCGAAATACCATCGTTTTAATGAGCCGATGAAAGTTCCTTTTCTCGGCGGTTGGTTCGCGATGATCCCGGTTCCGATTGTCGGATACCACCGGCCGTAATTACAAAGCATCGCGGAGGACGATGATGAAACAAGCGAGCAGTTTTCTCTTTCTCTCTCTCTCTCTCTCCCTCTTCTACCGCTTTATTTCCCCTTTTTACATTTTTCATTCGACTGAGTCGAGTAATGGTAATGGAACTGTATGAGCCGAGAACGCCGGAAGGAAACGCGACGGAAGATCGAACTTTAGCGGGGGTAATTGATGATACTGATGTGCGAGCTAAGCGGGGGAGGCAATGGCGGGGCGCCTCGGTTATTCGTAGAAACGAAACGATTCTACAAGCAAGAACGAATATACAAGTTTTTCGCGTTTAACGCAGGCTCGAAGATTGATGCTACTATAATTATCTTATAAAGGTAATATACTCGAGAACAACGAAGACAAGCTCGAAACTTCTTCCTCCTCTACGGTCGCTCATTTCTTGTCCTTGACGAGCACCAAACAGCCCGAGATTATCTTTAGGTCCTGGTAATCGAGGTACACGAGTTTTCTCGTCATTTGCATTATACAGCCGTTCGATCTTCTATTTACGAGCCGCCTCGCAATGAATGATTTACAGACCCCCTAGCTACGTTTTCTCCGACCGAGAGATTATCTTCAGACTTTTTCCACCAATTTCGCTGCTCTTCAACGTCGTGCAAACTTGAGACTGTTGAGATGAAAGAAGTTTCGCATACTTTGTACACAAGATTACCGCTTTTAAATGTGTTATTTTGACCAGATGGAATTTTCTGCAATATGCGCGGGTAGATTCTTCATCAGCCGGACGAGGATGTTCTGAAGTATTAAACTCATTTTTCTCACACTATTCTCACAGTTTATTACACTTTCTGTACGTGTAATTGATCCTTCTTTTGTGTCTGACTCAGAGTCACCGATAAAAATTGCTGTACCATTATTCGCAATATTGTTTACATTATTAAATATGTTGGTATCTAATCAACGACTACACATTTAAGTATTGTATGAGGTATGACATCAACTTCATATTCGTAAAATGGAAGAGATCATGTGCAATGTACATATTAGGTTGCCAACTAAATTCGCGATCTTTTGTTTCATAATTCTTTTATTGAATCATTGTAATCTCATTCAATGACCATTCCATTTGAACTGTATATATAATTGGAAAGCTTCGAGTTTTGCGATTAATTCGATATAAAATACTCGTGCTTAAAAATATACATATAAATTATTTTGTTTGAGGAAATATGGAGGTCGCGAACTTGCCAACCTAATAATTACTCTAGGTCGGAAGAAATGTTTAATTTTCGAGTTAAATTAGCTCCGACTGCAAAGGGACGAGGTTTCTGATGAGAAATAATTAAAAGAGAAGACAACTTTCTGCGTCTCGTAGATCCTAACAAAGTGTTCGCCTAACTGGCCTGACAGATGATAATAGAAATGAATCTACAAGTCGGAAGTTGTGTTACCGATAAACCATCGACGCGACGATGAAGTGTTAACGTGCGGTGGTAAAATAGTCATCCGTGAAAATTGCTCGGTTGTGTTATCATTCGGTCGGTCGGAGACGAGGAAATCCACGCGGAAAGAAGGCGAGGATCAGGCCGGTGTTTGGTGCTTATTACGCAGCAATCTCTTCCTTTAAATCGCAACATTCCCGCCGCCGGGTCTCGCAGATATTTCATTCTCATTCCGTGAATCCCATTATTTCCAATTGCTCCGCGGCAACGTCGACGACAACGGTCTGTCCCTGCCTTTACCTTTCCCAAGACAAGCCAAGCCGAGGCTTCGTTTCGCTTCCTCTCTCGGTCGGGTGTCTCCTCGGCATTTTCCCTTACCCCCGAGACCAACCGGGCATCGCTCTGCCTCGCTTCCGTTTAATCATCGGGAACGACTCCGCCTGAAAGTAATATCCCCGTCGATATCGAGTTACATAAGTCTCCTATCGGACCCGGCGAGTATAAGCGGAAACGTCTCGGCGATTTTCCCCGGTGACCGCTCGAAATCCAGACGGAGGAAATTCGTTGCCACCGTGTGTTCAGACCTTTTTCACCACCTGACTGACGTCGCACGTCGGTTGACTTCACACCGCAGCACTGATCTCCAGAAAAAAAACCCTTATGTTTCACACAATGACCCGATTTTTACGTACACAATTTTTTAACATTCCTCGAAGTGTGCTGGAAAACATCTACATGCTGCCAAACAGTATGTTGCTTACTCTTCCTATGAAACATAATGTAAATCTATGTAAAGATAAAAAAAATAACATATTTTACAAAAACTTAAAATTTATCACAGTGCCATAAATATTTCAATTTCTGCATACTCTGAAATCAAATAGAAATTGAGTTTTACAACCCACGTTTTTCAAAATAATTTCGTTGTACAGGGCTAATACGTTATAATTTTAATAGGGTACACAATTGATGAGATTTTGTTCGATAAAATCTACAGTCACCGTGGGAAAATTTATTTTGTCATTCATTCCTGTATATTATTTATTTGCGATGCTCCCTTTGAAAATTTATAGCTTTACCAAACTGGACGAAGTGATATACAATTTTTGTATTTAGATATTCAAGAGAAGTCCGGATTTTTAATATGTTGTATTGATCAGGTAGAGAAACCTACCCCTATTCTCAGAACGTAGACAGAATGTAGACTGCAGTCGTTTATTTTCGATATTCCATTAATGCGGAGCAACATAGACTTTTTTAAAACACTGTAAGAGACAAGTGTATATGTTTTAAATATTCAGGAAAACTATCGGAGGGAACAGAAAAAAATTGATTTCTTCTCTTAAGAACTTCAATGTATTCAAAGAAATGTAATGTAGTAATTTTTTACTATTTTATGTTTCATCAACTTATTGTGATCATAAAGTCATAATTCACAAGTGCATAAAGTTTCTTACCGATTTGCCGACAAAAATTAATTTGAATCGACCGCGTCAGACAATTCACTTTGCACATTCCACGAGTTTCATTTTCAGTACGCACACGTTACGGCGTTTCTGGTCGAGTATTTTCGTCGCTAAAGGCGCGCAATCAAGTGCATAATCGACGAAACGTTTTCCGAGTGAGCGAAACGGCAGTTTCGCGGTAGAATCGGTCGATTGTGCGGCAAGAAAGATCGACGACCGCGAAATCTGTCGTCGCAGGATTAAACGGTCCACCGGCAAGGAGTATTCGTTAACATCCACTCTAACACCGAGCAAAGTATAACGAGGCAACGGCGGCCACCGACACTTGACGAACTTATCGATTGCGGGGCTTGGAGCGGAACTCGAGGATTCCTCGAGATATCCTGAATTGTGCTCTGCGGAGAGGGAATCGATCGCGCGTTTTCGTTCGACACGTCGTCCCACGGAAAATCTACTGTCGAAACGACGCGTTCTCTTTTCGCCGCTGCCGTGTTTAAGGTCCTGGCCGCGTTAAATTATAAACACTGGAGTCACGGCGAACGAACCACCGCGAACCCTTTGCGGATTTTCTGTTTGAGCGACGAGACTCGAATGACGTTCACTCTTGGCCCCCTCGCTCGTCGTGTTAATTGGATCACTCGAGGTCTACACCTGGAACGAGCTTTTTAATGTGGCTCACTGGGCCATGCGCTTTCGCAGATTTTTATGTGAACTACTTTAACCCTTGTACGGGATATCCGAGTGTCCATTTCCACGACCATACGTCAAAGGGATCTTTTCTTTCGCAGTTCGTGAAGTTGTAGAAATATTTTCTTGAGAAATTTTTTAGCGTAAGTGCCTCTTCACTCTATAGTACATGTTAGTATAAAAATTCTACGAAATTTGGATAAATTCAGTCCTGTTATAGCCCTGTTCCAGTGTCAATTTTCCAGAAATAATAAAAATCGTATCTCATCTACTAGAATCAATGAAAAGAATACCCGAAAAGTGAAACAAAAATTGTTTGAAAGTCGTTTTTCGCACGCCGAAGGATTAAACACCGCCAGGCTAATACAAACGGCCTGGGCGGGATAAGCTTCTTACAGAATTATTGTTAGTTACTCCTTGCTTTTCGGAAAAGCTCTGGCGAAAAAGAGAATTGGGTCGCTCTACATCGGCGTGACGGCGCTAGCCAGCGAGAGAGTCCATACCACCGAAAAAGAAGGAATCCGGTATGGTCGAGCAGAACGCCAACCGGGGTTAGAGTGACACATAACCGGGAAGAAGCGTGCTACTATCCGTTCTAATTTTCCGGATAGAGAGAATTAGCTCGCCTCCACTTTTCCACGGTCACGCTTCACACAGTTGGACGTGACACGGTAAAAGAAAGGCTAGGAAAAGATGACGCGGGAACAGACTAACCGGGGTCAGGGTAACACGCCTAACCAGAGACGAACGAACTACCCTTTCTAATTTCCTGGATAGACGGAATTAGATCCCTCGACTTTTCTATGGCCGACGCTCCGGGCCACTGGATCCTTAGTTCCGAGAAAAAGGTTCGAAGGATGACACGGTGTCAGGGAAACGCGTCTGTGTTCCGTGACGGAATTATGCGTGGCTTTAGTTAATGTTCCGGTGAGGTGTCAATTCTTTTTGAAAAGTCACGTGACGAAGAATAGTGTCAGACACAATGGAGACGCAATGGAGACACAATGGAGACACAATGGAGAGTCAATTTGAATGTAACCTTATGCATCGATGCGTTAAAAAATGCAACTGCACCCCTTTTAACTCCTATGTCTATACCTAAGCACATACGTTCAATTTATCAAAATTATTTAAATGTTCTTGTATATTCTTGACGACTACAAACGACCCAATTTTATTGGACGTTGTAGCAGACTTCGGGCGTTAATTTAATTAAAGAAAATCGTATACTTTTTTACTATGAAAAGGTGTCACAGGATTTATATATCATAAACTATGTTTTCGTTTAAAAATTATTCAAATTCGATCTCTCTTCAATGATTCATGCGTTCTAATCCATATTCGCTTGCACACTTTGATGTACACTGTACATTGCGCAGGTTGACGTGTAATCTGTATGTATAAACGCCATACATATGTGTATGTATTTCCCCAGATTTAAAAATGAATTTCTGCACAATGTATGCCCTGTACCAGATCTGGTTAGGATCTGTACAAAGCAACAAAAAAAAAAAATGAAATAGTACTCGTTGTCGGTGCTATGCATTTTAACTTCCAAATGGAATTTTTAGATTGCTGTATTCTTGGGGTCTTTTTTCACTGTTCCGTATTTTTATTTCTACACCACCGTCATGATTGGACGGCGGCTTTATGGCAAAGGTGGGTGGGCGTAATTTTTCTTAATAAAGGACTTAATAAAGCCGCTAAAGAGAAAAATAAATTTCTATTTGATTTAGGTCCTGCAATTAACGAACACGACTTTTATTTTGCATGAAGATCCACAGTCCAGTCATGATAGTAGTTTATTGATCTAGTCAAGCCCATATTTAGTCGAAGATCTTATAAAATCTTAGATAACTCTTGCTCCCTTTCGCTAATACTATTTTAGATGTATAGCTGAATGGAAAAAACATTTCCTTCCGTTTCCTAGCGTGTCCCGGTAAGCCTTCTGGGGGTGGAAGTTCGCGCGGGAGACCGGTTCCGCTAAATCTTAGTTACCGTGGCTAATAAAAATACGTATCTATTACATTTGGCAGTGACGCAAGCCCGCAGAGTCTCATCAAACCAGAGTTCTCGGTTTCGCGGGGCTTCGTTGTCAGTTTCGTCGCGTAGTACGGGCGTGTACGATCGAGCCCGAGAGCCCGTTCCAATTCTCGTGCTCTCCCCCCGACTCTTTTCATCGGATTTTCTCCTCGTTACCGATCCTGGCCATGCGTCACCCGTTTCGTCTTTATTTCCTTCAGCTGAGAGAGATAGAGAGAGAAAGAGAGACGGAGCTATACCTGGCCGACTGTGCCCGTGGATTCGAGACTGGCGGAGCGAGCGCGCGATCGCGACCCAATAAATAATTCATTCTTGATTATTTCCTGATATTCGATTCCGGAATCTGGGCACGTACGTTCGACTTCTGCATAATTTATTCCCGGTAAAGTGGCGTGTATAAATCCCGGGGAAAATATAGGGAAGCTTCTTCGGGGAGAAATAGGCGAGGAGTGGCGAACGAACAACCGGAACCCGCGAGCGATCGCGAGCACGCTGGAGCGTACACGTGTAATCGACACGCTTCGAACCATGATACGCGCTGTTCAGCCGAACTGAGCGGTCGAAACGTTGTTTGTCGTGTGTGGGTTGATTTAAATTCAATTAACGGCGAATGAGCGCACAGGAACAGTAACCCGCTCGCTCGGCCCGACCGGGCCCGGCCAGAACCGGTCCGCTAAGCGCATAATTCCGAATCAAAATAATTATAATCGACGTGGCGTCTCGTGCCCGCGCCCTCTTGACAAGCTTGCAACGGCAATTGTGTGCTCACGGTGGCCACCGACCCACCGTTAATGAGAGATCTCGTGATTCAACGATCGAAGCGGTATTTCCTTCATACGGGACTCTGCGGGAAGCATAATCGGCCGTACTAGCCAGAGAAATCAGAATTGGAACTGTGACGAGACAGACAATATTTAATCGTATCTGCGAATGTGAGTGATGAACACACACCTGTTCAGGTATATGCCTATTAAAAGTGGAAAATAAACCCAGAAAAGTATTCTTTATATGAGAATGAAGTTTATTTAATTTCTTCAATTTACTTTCATCCCCTAACAAACGCCAATCAAAATTTCAAAAAATGCTTCGATCGATGGATATGATGATAGAAATTGCCAAAGGAGATTCAGTACGCGCATGTTAAAAAGGTTCGCGGCAGGCTCTCGGGAAAAATCGATATGCTTGACATAATAAAAAGAATATTCCACTGAAAATTCCACACTAAAACTAATCCGATTGGTAGCCTTCGGAAAGAAGTTGGCTGCTCGAAGATTAACGAAATTGTTTTTGCCGTCAAGTTTCGAAAGCCCCGTACCGAGGGGAACGTGTTTAAAATTTCAGGTGTCGTTTTAAAGTGTGCGAAGAACTCTCCGTTTCGAGGGAATTTTTCGAAAATGTCAAAACACCCGAGGATTACATTTTTAATGTTGAATTTAAAATGTTCAGCTTCGCTAAGCATGAAAGGATCCTAAGCGAATCGTTGACCGGAATATTTGATACGGTGAAATACATTTTGGTAAATTCTCGCGTAACTACGTTGCGGCCCCTATGCATTTATAACGCGCGCGCGATTATCTAAAACGCGATGCGCGGTTAAAAATTCGCGGAAATTCAATAATTAAAGGGGTAAATCAATTTCCGTTCGATTCCATTCCACGTAAATTGGTTTATACGCGAAACATCCGCAGCGTGCCATAAAGCTATACGAACAACTCGGGAGCACTTAACGAGTCCCTGCAGGAAAATTATTATCTCTATCAGGAAAATTAGCTGGTATCGTTATCGAAAATGTTTTCGACTCTTGTTCATCATCTAGGTGGTGGAAAAACGGTCGGGAGAGAGCGAGCGGCGACGAGCTCTCGCACACGGCCAGCTCGTTTGTGTGATGAAGTGGGCGAAAGGGAGACAGAGAACGGGCCAACTCGGTGTAATTAAGTAATTAGTATGACAACGATAGCGGCGCGGCGCGTGCGAGAGCCCGGCTAAATGGGGTCGGGAAAAATAATGACAGACTGTATCGAAAATATTGCGGTGGATAAACAGTTTAACACCGGTTGCTCCAAATAATTGGGAAAACTTACCACGATGCAATTACCGAGACGACTTTTCCCCCGATTCAATTTTCAAGATCTCGATCTTATGTGACAGCTACCATCGACGACATTGTTCACAATTAAGGCTATTTTCTTTTTGTAGTGATTTTTTAACCCTCATTTCACGAACTGAATCTGTCTCTCGGTGTCGAATTGACACAGTGATAAAAGATCGATGAAACAACAAGGTAAACAGTTATTTTTCGGTGTTTTTTAATTCGAATTGATGTGTGAACATTTAAATCTCTTAAGTTCCTCGGTTATGTGTTTCGCATTAAAAAAATAAACGACGCGAAGTTCCGGACATTGACACTAGGGACGGATGAGGGTTAAAATCGACATTTTTCAGGGAATATCAGTTTCACAAACAGAGGTAAAAATCGGTCTGAAATAAATAATTTAACGGTACTGTTTACAATGAAGACATTGTTCAGAGAGCAAACGGACACTTTTCAGAGAATATTATAAACAGAGATGAAGAATGGTCTAAAATAAACAATTTCTACATAATCGCCGTTGAGAAATTGCAAATGAGCAACGTTAGAAGCTGAAGAAATCTGAGTAACTGTAACGTCTATAACGTTTCGCGACAGGTCGACGACACGTCGACGTAATTCTATCGACCGAGAGGCTGAAGATTGGATAGAGTGCCGTGATTATGGCGACCAGTCTTATTCGATTAAGAGAATTAAGGTTGCAGGGCAGTTGGCATGCTGTGCGGCGAACGCATAAATGTTGCCCCGGTTAGTGGAACACACCCTGACCACAGCCCTGCGGATCGCGTTACCAGCCCTCCGTGCGCGTATTAACTGCCAGTGTGATTGCAAACAAATATATTTGTCCCGGCTAAACTTAATTAAATCCAACGCGCCGGTGGCTCCGCCGGAGCACGGCTCCTATATAACTTAATAATCATTTGCATAATCGATCGCAAAACTAAGTGTTTGTTTACCAAACTAGTCCGAGTACGTGGCGAGGAACTGCAGGAAAACTAGATCGATGTCGTTACTACCTCGAATTACAGTGTCTCTCGCGATCGTCGTGTATTTGTCCAAATGTAGTTTTATTTATTGCTGTTTTATTTCTTTCGAGTAAATGAGTACAGTAGAACCTCGCTCGTTGCAGTCTCCTTTATTACACACTAGGGATCCCCTTCGCGAGCGAAGTGGCCAGATTGAGACTTGTCTCTCCACTACACCGTCCCCTTCCGCGACGCTATTCTCCCCCACACCGCCGCCCGATCACACGGTGGGGATTATGCTGGCTAGGTAGAAACAAAAGAGGATCGACACTACGATGTCCAGTCCGGCTTCGTGCAACGAACGAGGTTCATTAGACTCGATCAGAGTAACGATGAATTAGTTTCGATTCCCAGATGCATTTACCGAAGCACCGTTTGCATATAACTTGACTGTATTTGCAGAATCGATATCGATACCACGTGTTTGGTTGGCAAACTGTTTAATACTGAGCTGTCTAATTGTAAGCGAGAAATGTTTTCAATGATTTATGTTGTGCAGCGTTTTCCAAGGAAGCTCTCGATTTTATTTTTGATATTACAATTTTACTTCCATCGAGAGGTCACTAAATCGATGGGGACGATGAACTAATTTCAATTCCTAGAAGCGAGAATTTACCGAAGCACGGTTGGTATGTATTATAATTTGACAGTTATTGCGCAATCGATCTCGAAACTATGTGATTGTTTGCCAAACTATTTCGCCCTATTACATTTCTCTTACAACCGGTGAAACTGGAGAGCGATGGAGAGTTGTGAGCAATATCTCCAAACTGTTGACGATAATACTGACACTTTACTTGCATCGAAAGAGGAGTTTATTGAAATTGTCAGGATTTCTGACCGAGACTGGAATTTATAATTATTTTTATGATACTTTTACAAACATGACACAATTTTGTAGAACCTCTATTATAAATACCGGTGATACCTGAATTTACAAAACAGTTCAGTCCAAATTAATTGTACAAGATTGCTAGGTAACTTTTCCATTATCTGATCAAACACGTTCCACAGACTAGTTCGGATAATCGAGGTTCCACCGTCACGAATCAAACAAGTAAAAAAACCCCGAACGGCGTCGTGTTTGGAGTCGTTTCGTTCAGAAAAGTGTCGCGAATGTATCCGTACACGAAATTTCGTTCGCAAAGTTCTCCGAAACAGCGATTCGAGGTGTCGGACGAGCGCGTTCCGCGCGAGCTTCTAATCCCTGGGAAACCAATTCTATTTCATTTTTCGCGTCCGTTTTATTTCTATCGGGGGAAGCAATTAGCAGAATCGATGGGGACAACGGCGAATAAATTTCGATCCCCGAAAGCGAGCGTTTACCGGGGCACCGGTGCCCGCGCTGGAAATTAAACCGCCATCGGTGGTAAACGAAACGGCGTAACAAACGACTGAAAACCGGTGGAGACAAAAAGACCGCGGGGGTGGAGAGATCGACCGCACGTGCGAATCGGATCGGTGCAGAGAGCGAGAGAGAGAGAGAGAGAGAGAGAGAGAGAGAGAGAGAGAGAGAGAGAGAGAAGAGAGAAAAAAAAGAGGAAAAACGGGATGTTAAAGGCGGTCGGGGTCCCTCTCCATAAGCGGCGGCAACAAACACCCGTGTCTCTGAAACGAACGAGACAGCCACTTCGACTCGTTTTCACCGCTGAATAAGCAAACAGTATCCGCGAATGCCTTTTGAACGAGATACGCAAATATATCGTGTTTCACGGCGTGCATGTAACATATCGGTTGTACACGTCCAACGATGATAATGCGGGCTCGTCGGGTTTTGAAAGCAAACAGGCTAGGAATCCGCGCGACCGGCCAATATTCATCTTACGATCGCCGCTTTCGAATCCTAGCGTATCCCGCGTGTTTACGCTCGTGCCCCCATCCCGATTCGCGTCGGAATCGCTAATGGGTTGCCAGCCTTCGATAGATTATCGCGTCTCCATTTTTTATAGCCGGGACATGACGACACAGCACGACCGGGAGCGCGACACACACGCGGATACTCTTTTTTATTTTCTTTCCTTTCGTCCGAACAGATTACCCGTTGCGAGTCGCTAACTCCGGTTAGCGTGACAGCCGTATATACTGGGTGAGTCGGTCAGAATTTCTATCTAAGATAACTCTATTGGTTGCATGAAAACACTTTTTTATTTCGATCAGTACAATCTAATTTTTTCCGAGATGTCAAGGTGACCAAAGGTTTTATTAAGGTCGACTCTAAAGGTCCGCCTATTAGTGACAAACTCAAGGTCACCTTGATAACAAAATTTTCAATGATTTCAGCGCACTGGTTCGATCAATTGTTAAATATCACCACTATTTGCAAATTTTCACAATATCTTTATTTCAACGTTTCGATCTTATTTTAGATCATTCTCAAGACAATTTTAAGATTTAAGGTTTCTTCACACTATTTTTAATATAGTAACAATTATTAATTTACAGACGCAATTCAATTGATCGAACCAGTGCGATGAAATCATTGAAAATTTTGTTAGCAACAATTTACGATCGACGTAAGGAGATATTTGTCACCTTGATAGGTCGGAAAGAATAAGATATAGAAAAATCAAATTGTTCTCATTCGACGCATTCCTTAAAGTGCTACATAATTAAGAAGTTTTTGGTACAATCTAATTTTACATAGTATACGGTTAGTTACTCGTTCACCCTGTATGTGTACCTATCGAGTAACACTTGGCGTTATTTCTCTCGTGTAACCCGGGAATTGTAAATCACGGCCCTCTCGCTAATCGGATTATGTATCAAAGCGGGGATTATAATTCTATAACCTAATTCTGATTAGGATTCGAGAGTCTGCTCTACAAGGTGGGCCGATTAACCGGACCGCTCCCAGTGTACGCGTTACGTTTAGTCGCCGGGGGAGAGAGATTTTCCAAGGACTAGATAGAGCTAATATTATGGTTAACTTTTCATAACTCTGAACATCCCGCCGCTGGAACAACTAATTTCGATTCATTCGCTTTATCTGCCGGGCGTGTATGTGGCTCGCTCGGCGGTGTAATTCATTCAAACGCGAACGCGCCTGTGTTGATTCTAGTTGCAGGAATTCGGATTCGTGCCCGTGTAATTCGTTTCGAAAGTGTGCAGGTTTAAATTTCGCGTTTTTTCTTCTTTCGTTTAGAATGAGGAAACATTTTGTCAGCCGCGAACGGAGGCGCACAGAAAACTCGGCGGCGTCTATTGTTTCCTCCAACCACGGGGAATGTGTAGTTCAAATTTGGTTTCCACGCTTCTCTCGTTCTCTCGGATAAAAGGTACAGAGAGTAACGAAGGTTGTGGACGCCGCTTTCACTGGCGAATTTATACCTCTGAATAGGTGGACAGTTGAAATAAACAGACTGCGTAACCCGTCTATACTTTTCTTTATTTATAGAACAATCGAGTAGTGGTCGTAGCAGCCTTCGACTAATGTTCAAGGAATTCGTGACTCGAACCGAGATATTTTCGAGTCGTCATTACTTACAGTGCTGACTAATGTTTAGGGACACGGGCTCGGTGAGACTATGTGAGTCAGGTTCAACAGGGAGTCATCCGGTGCTTGAATTTATTGAACTGTTGTGGTACGACATGCTTTATTTATATTCTACTCTTGTTTCGAGGAAGGTTTCGTTTCTTCACTATATGGTTCATATAAACAAATTGATGAGGAAGAAAACATTAATGAAACGAACCGTCTAGGAATTCTTAAAAATATCTAGCTAGCTCATATCTACCCCTTGCACTATGATTCATTTGTACTTGTACATTTACTTGTACTTTACAATTACAATAATTAGAACTTCTTTGTCGTTCATAGTCGTTTACTCCGCCGGGTGGTAGCTCGTAGAACAGCGCGCGCGCTTATGGGGTGAAACCGCCGGAACTTCGCGCGCAACAAGTACAGTATAACCTCGTTAATCCGCGCAGTGTGTATCTTACAGTACTTGATTCAGACAGCAAATAAAGTGTGTTCATTTGATAGTAACATGACAATTACACATTTTGTGAAAGTCTTAGAAAACTGAGAAGATTCAACATATTGATCCCGTACATTTCCCAGGGAAGCGTTTCGATAGATTCAATAATTGCAAAATTGAAATTCGACCGTGGCGAGAGCTAAATAGTTTATTTATATCCCGAGGGCGATGAGTCCGACGGCTCTCATTCCCGGCGAAGGAAGAAATTAAAAGTAATCGACGACGATTTCCTGCGGGATACGGCGAGGGGCGGTGAGGGGTGTGAAGTGGAGTGGTCACGGATCACAGATCATCCGACCGCGCGGAATTCCACGGGATGCGCTTCGAGATAAAGCATTTTCCACGTGTGTTTAGTCCGTCGGGGGATCGATGGTGGGGAACTCGGTTCTAGATGGCTAGGTGGGTACCTACGCGGTAGAATATCCACCATGGTAGGATATATACCATGCTACACCTTGGGGCTCTCCGAGGGGGCAGGCGAGGGCGGACGGAGGGGCTTAGGAGAAAGGCAAGAGATTCACATCGACGGCCAGGCATTTGTTCCAAGATGATTCCCAGATGCTTGATCGCTCAAGCAGATATAATCTCACGAGCGGGCAAACGGGATGATTTTAAACAAAGGAAGCCACCCGTTGAAGCATGATTGAAGTTCGCCACGGTACGTGGTTGTTCTTTGGCCAGTCTTTTAGACGCCTTCGCAAACCGCCGCCTGGCAACGCCAGGAGAAACCGTGCTGTCTGGATTTGCACGAGCGAACTGGATTCTTCCAGATGATTGTTAATAATTCTCGTAGCTTGTTGGGGTTTGTTTTTCAAATGACACAGACAATTTTAGATGGTCTTCGACGTTCACAATCTCGAAGTTTGATTGAAGATAGTCGAATTAATTTCACACAGCATGATATTCAGAGCATCTATGACTTTCTTCTGGCAAATTGTTTGAATCTTTCAAAGTCAAAATTAAAAAGAAAATTACCAAAACGATGACGTCTTAAACGTCTTTAATTCGGACACGAACCCCAGGATGAAAACCCACTAATTTTCATTTCTACATAGAGTAGAACATTTCTTTCGGTCTTTATGATGAAGTTTCGTGATAATATAAATGAAACAATTCGTCGATATAAACTGTACAGCAAAAACAGGTGAAGCCTGTCTTAGAATACTTTATGCAAGCATGCCTGGGGATCGTGCGAGGGTTAAACAAGCTCCTCTGGCGCTCGAGTGGGAGATCAAAAGAATTCCTGCGAATTCAGTTCGCGATCCGAGGTGCAAAAACCGCGAGAGGGCTCGTCATCTAAGACATGTGGTGGGTATACAGCGAGAGAAGCGTAAACCGAATGTTTTATGCGACATATCAATCAGCAGGTTCGATCACTTTGTACGCAGCCCGAGCAAACAGATTACGTTAAATCAATGTTACATCAGCGCGTTTTTTGCGGGTCGCTAATGATACAGCGTAATCGATGCTCCGCAGTCGCAACGATAAATAAACAGACAAGATCGCAGATCCAGTTTTCCCCTCGGTCTCGCGCGCTCAATTAGACGGGTGGCTTCAATTAGAACGCGGCGCTGCGTGTTTCCGTCCCGAGCCGAGCAGAGCGAAGCTGAGCGGATTCTGTATATCAAGCGACACTGTCCTTATCTCAGGTAAATCAATCGTCGCTGCGACGGAATGAAAACCGCGACACATTAAATACCCGACGGATCCCTTCGCGAATTGCCGCTCTCAACGGCAACCTTCCGACTGCCGGCTTTATTTCACAGATCCACCGTTCAGACCCGCTTGTTGCCGTGGATTTTCTATAGAAGAGCGATCCATTAGATACACCACCCCCTAATAGCTTCCGGTCTGCTTATCCTGTTACAGACCCCGCATTTTTATGCAATTTTCAGACCACTACCTTTTACGTTAACTCTTCGGGGACCACGTTTGTGCAGTATATACTGAGAATATTTCGTTTGTTATACATTTATTTTTAAAGTACGATATTTCAACAAATTTTTATCGTAAAAGTTATATAATGTAGTTTGTGCAATACTGCCTACAATTTGTGCTAAATATATGAATTTATTGTTAAAAGTGAAGCGTGATATCGAATACAACACTCGATACTTTTCCTGAAAGTTACTTGCGGAATGTTTACTCGGTTAATTTGATTTTTAGTTCCACACGTAAATGTTTTTGAATGTGTATGTCTTACGTCTTCAAGAAAGTACCAAAAAGTACCTTGACAAAGATGAGTAACATTTATTGCTGCGATTTTGATCAAACATGCAAATTGAAAGGGAAACGGATAAAATATAAAAATTCCATCCAGCTAAGCCACTATAATAACTGACGACTCGGCTTAAAGAGTGAATGAAACAATCCCCATCCCGGAAGATAATAATCTGAGCAGTCTTTCCTTGAGGAAGGCCGCGCAAAATGGCAGAATAAGAACGCACGCGTGGAGCCAATATGTTCCTCGACAAAGAGAAAACCCGACGATTGCGACCTGCCAGATGCACCGCTTGATGAACGCGACCGTATTAACGCTACATCGATATCTTTTGATGTTCTCCACCTTCCGCTCCCCCACTCTCCGTGTACGTGTACGAACGTGTAACTTGGAACTTTTGCGAGAGGTAAGTGAACCGGAAGATCGGCATCAATTTCATTCCCGATCCGCTGCTCTTTCGTACACGATAGTCGACGCCGCCAACCGTCTCGCTTGTTCTTATTACGCTAACGAGCCCCTGATTTAATGAAACGCAACCAGGCGGCTGCCTTCTACAAAGTTAATATACACGATGTATTTTAATCGAGCGAGAGGCGTACGGAGTAAGTGGAAATTAACTTGCCGTTACTAATCGATTATATGTTATTCCTCGTTTTTCGTTCTCGTCGGCGCACTGAGCTCTGTATGTCTACGCGCGGCCCTCGTGGTTGATCGTCCGTAGAAAGCCCGTTGGATTCTATTGCTTTGATCGGGAATTATCTGGAGAAAATATTTCAGAGAGACCGCGGAATTCTCTGGGTACCCTGAGACCTTCGGGACACCTTGTGCTGCTGTACAGGGTGTCTCAATAATGTACAGTAATCGCTCCTTCGTTGTCCTGAATCGTGGGCACGATCGTTGTCCAGTGCCTACCCACTCCACTGCCTGTCCAGGCCCGCGCAGAACGGAGAACAATAGGAACGGAATATGGCAAGGGAAAAAGGAGTTTTCTAAAGCCAGACAGCCATAAATCAAAAATAGTGTCCGGGCATGGTCGTTGTCCGCTGAAACCCCCGGCCTTTGGAGGACGAAGGAGCTTTTACTGTACTATCTTGAAGGGAGCGATTCCTGAGGTTATTTCAAGTAACTTTTTCCTTATAATAATGTTCTTCGAGAGTTCGTTGCCGAGTTATTAACGAAAAACACGGACCAATCGGAGTTAATAACTCCTTAGCACAGTCGCGGAGAACATTCTCGCCAGGGGAAAAGTTATTTCAAATGTTCTCAATGATTAAACAGTATGTATAACTAGTTTTTGATTAAAATTTGTTCGATATTATTTGAGAATAATCTGAGTATCGGTGTTGGTCGCCGAAGGTTAAATTGTACCAAGCTAGGTGAATCATGGAAAATATAATCGAGGTACCTGTTGTGTTGAAATAGTGAGTGTGTATGCTAATAATCTGTTGGAGTTTACCTCGTTTCTAATAAACCGTCCGTCGTAGAAAGAGCACGAAGTGCACCAGAAACAAAGTGAGCTAAAGACGTAAATATAGTGATCGATGAAGGAATTACCTTTCCGCAGGGCAATGTATTGTGCCCGTAAGAGTTACAAATAATGACACGTCCTTCGCTGAATTTGCTCCAATAAAACTTTTTTTTTTCTGTTTCACCGTGCACGCGGCAACAAACGGACGTTGTTGCTACGGAATAGTAGAACTTCTGGGTTACGTTTAATAACAGTGTTTATTCGCCGAGCCTCGCCCTCGCATGTCACATTTATTTCGCAGTATTTCATTTAGGTCGTTTGCGTACGATTTAATATGTTTTTTGTTCGTATCGCGCAAAGGAGCGACTGTAAATTTTATATAATATTCATTTCACCGGAACGGGAGAGTTTTTTTGTTCGGGGAATGCTCGTTTATTGACGTCAGTCTTATTATATTTAACGCGGGTAATTTTAGCTTCATTGGATATCCGGGGCCGTTTCATTCTTTTTTATTCGGGATATATTTGCATCGAGCATTATAAAAATAATTTCATTTATCGGAACAAACAAAGCTCGTAAAACATAAACCGGATATTTTCGATTGAGGTGCAATGTTTTATTATTTCAATTTTCACCGTGAAACACTTATAAAAATATTAATAATAAATTAAAATTGCTGCCACTATTCTAGCAGTTTTCATAACTTGGCTCTTAGGCTCTTCTGGAAGGGAAGAAACAAATCTCAATGAAAGATTGACAATGTCAATCCTTTCACCTTACAATATGCCAAAGGGTAACTTTTACGTCAAGATCTCAATACTTTTTACTTTTTTGCATAAAAATGCTTCGTTGGACAATTATTAGTTTTACATTTGCGACAAGAATGGACCCAAGAGCAGGTCGTAAAGTATAAAGGACAATGATTTTTTGACGATCATTCCGAATATGCTTAATCTGAAGAAGACAATGACGATTAGAAAGATGCGTTTTAAGAAAACTTTTTAAATTCTTCCCACTGTTTCCAGGGTAAATAAATACACATTTCGAGTATTTTAAGACCTGCAGGATCATATTAAAAAAATGTTCACGTCCAGTCAGGTTGAAAATTGGCCCAGTTCTACCATTGTCCTTCGAAGGGGGATGATAATTTCTATTGGCTCGGGCAGCACCGCTTATGGCAGAGCTCTCGAGCCTGAAACGACCGCGGCTCGGCGCCATTACTACCGCGAAGGCTTTCGGAGCATTAGCTCGAGGTCTATGGATTTCACGTGGAGAGCGGCGGAGAGCTCGCGGAGTTCGTGTTACCTTGACGAGGCTCTCCCGACAATGCATCACCACCGTCACTGCTAGAATCGTATTTCGTTTTTCGTTTGGAGAGCGAAGCGAGGGAGAAAGAGAGAAGAAGAAAGAGAAAGAGAGAGAGGGAAACCACGCCGTTCTCTCACGCAAACCGTCCACTGCGTGTTCTCCCCCGGCCGAGCATACAGAAAAAACAGAGAGACAGAGGCAGAGAAAGAGAGATACCATCAACGATCGAATGTTCCTCGCGAGTGGCTGGCTATCGGGCTCCGGCTTGTTCTTTTTATCAGCGGGCTCCCTTTTGTCTTGCTTTTCTTTCTACGTTGTTTGCGCATCAGTTGAAGCGTGCTACGCTATTTTCAAGACCGAACCGCGGCCGATTCATCCCCCCCCTCGCGTCCTCCCCCCCCGCGTTTTACCAACGCCGACGCCCGCCGTCGCCGTTCCCGTCGCCATTTTTCGTCGCTAAAACTACAAACGAGCGCGCAGCCAGATTTTTTTTCCACTCCCGAGCCCGAATATATTTTGCGTCTCTAATTGGAACCTCCTATTGTGCGCCCGCGTACGCATACAACTTTTTCCCCTCGGGGTTCGTTTTTAATAATAAATCGGCCGGGCACGAGAACCCGTGCTCGCCCGGCGAATATCGAGCAAAACGCGCCGGGGAATGAGTTCGATGCCGACAAGCATGGCGGACACCGGGAACCAAGGAGCCGTGCCATCGGGAAATTTTGATGAGAACGGGACGAACGTTCGCCCCGAAACGACTTTTCCGTGTCGAGCCACGACGAGCTGCCAACGGAAGCAGTTCTTTCAACCGGGAGCCGGTTCGATTTTACGAATTTATTCCGATCTGGGTGGTAATTGAATGTCTTGCGGGCATCGTTTGCTTATAACTGGTTTCCATAGTGCGTTGGGTGGGTCGGACAGCAAGTGGACTTCCACCATCTTCCTTCCAATTTTCATGTTTCATCAAGATCAATCGGAATTCAAATGACTCTCTCTTTCTCCATTTCCCTTCTAATTTGATCAAAATTGTGATTGAAACGTCATTCATCGTTGCGAAGGTACTTTTCTTTGATTGCAATAACAAAACAGTGGGATAAAATACGAATTCTAAGGTCTGAATAATTTTCTTATGTTATCGCCAACATAATGAAAACCTTGGTACAATAATTATGGGGACTTTTGTCCCCACTCTAGCTTCCGCTTCTACGATGCTCTGGTTTTCAAATTTATTTTAAACGCATCAACATTTTCTTCTCGCTAAGTTTCGAACCTGACCGAATCGCAGTTTCAAAGGACAATATTCTCGATTTCTCTAATTTTTCCACATAATCCGAGGTTCCTGCATCGAATCGATATCCGTGTACAATGAAATTCCAGGCATAGGGATGCCTGGGACTTACTTAACAAGTTTCCTCACCCCTACGGGGCCGAAGAAAATACCTGTTGTCGAAACTCGGTAGTTCGAAACCCCGTGTGCGCCTCCACGCGCAAATGTATACATATACGATAACGAAGGCTCTCGATCGAATTACCGAGCCGTCCGACCGGAATAAATGATAACGACACTCGAACGAATCTGCATCGTTTTATCGAGAAACCGCCGCGCGCGTTGCGGCGTGTTCGGTAAATGAAACCTGTACTTCGGTTAATGCTCTCCATCAACGTTGTCATTCCATTATTCGGCGCTTTGCGAAATATCGGAGTTACTATTCCCGACCGGTATACATCGGAATTAAAATTTACTAATTTCCGGCAGAAGCTCTCGTAGATTACCGGCCGGCTCGCGGATTCATTAATATTCATATTCGCGATTTTTATTGGATCCTCGCCGTTCCATACGTTCGCGCGCCAGTTTCAATATGCCCGTGTCCGTCGATACCGCGGCGGAACTTTGACTTCGATATCCGAAGAACAATAAAAGTTATTGCGTCGAGCTCGTGGAAACGATTTTAGAACTTTTCTTATCAATATTTAATCTTCCGGGCAGAGATATGGAGTCGCACGGTGCATGTGGAATTCCTTTTTGACACGGTGGATGATCAATCGAGGGAGCAATTTTATGTTAAATATTATTTTTACGGTCGGCGAAAACTGTGGAAACAACGGAAGAATTTAATATTACTGTGGGATACCGATCATCCGAGACCCCTATGAATTATCTATTGCTCGAAAATGTTTCACAGCGCAAGTTATTATACGAATTAATAAGCACTTGATGTACAGTACTCCGAACAAGTAATAATTGTTCTATTGTGAGCACACAGAGTCCTGTGATTCTCTGATTAGCTCGGCTAATTGATGTTCTGCATTGTTTACTAGTAAAATTATTGACAGAAGACATCAATATCAATGTCAATTCCAACTCACTCTTGTTCTAATTAACGTAGACGTTACATAAACTATCTGAAGAAAGACAGTTTCTATTAAACGTAAATCTTGAAATTTCAACCCTTAGCAGTCGCGGGGTGACTCAGAGTCTTCGCTAAAAATTGCATTACTTATTAACATTATTGTTTACATTATCAAATATGTTCGTATCTAATCAATTACTACACATTTAAGTATTCTATCAATACTTAAGATATAATACGAGGTATCATATCAATTTTTCATATCCACAAAATGAAAAAGATTATGCACAATGGAATTATTCTAGATCGAAAGAAATGTTTAATTTTCAAGTTGAGATAGCTCCGACTGCAAAGGGTGGTTACCAGTAGAAATTATTTTGCAGAACGAATGCTCTAAATGCATTGCTGCAAGAATTTCTTTGCGATCCACATAAATTGCGAGCTATCCCGCAAATTTTTCATTTTCTTGCAAAGATTCCTATGTCAAAGGGAAAAGGTAAAGCATAACGAAAGCATTTTGAATGTTCAACGTCGCCGAGTGTTGGGCAATGGCCGACACCGTAAATGCATTAAAATTCCCAGCGATCATCGAGGACTCGAGCGGTCTTCGATGGGCGCGCGAGTTGCGAAAGGGGCCGTAAGGCAGGGGGCTAATAAATGAATACACAAAACGACTCGGACGGTGTCTGCTTATTGCAGCATCGTTTGGTCCTCAGGGCCGACCCATCGGTGACCTTTCGGTTGCGCAACGAGACGACACACGCAATAATATCGCCGGCGGTGATTCGCGGCGACGATTACTCGTGACGCGTGACCCATGGCTGACTTTTTTTATGGACGCCACCCGTGTGCCGAGAGAGACCTGATGACTGAGACTGTAATAAAGTCGTGAATTAACCGAGGCGTGGAGAAGGACGCACGCGCGAGGTCGAAGGGAAAGAAAAAGAATAAAAGATCGAGACGAGATCGCCCGTTCCTTTTCGCTACACCGTTTTCTCCTTGCATTCCCCGACCGTTCTCTCTGACTGATTGCCACTGCCGGAGACGATCTCGCCGACTATTTACCATTCATCCTCGAAAATCATCAAAAACCCATTTTCCCTCTTTTTTGCTCCGCCGGGTTCGTTAAATCGCGGCTATATTCCCGCGCTTCTATCAATGCATTAACCCCTTCGTTCTTGATCGCGTCAAGGACGATTGTTTGAAATATGCACTTGGAATATCTTCTTCGGAGACTATCTGGTCTCTTGGACTGGCGCTTTATCACGTACGTTATTAAATCACGTGTGTGTAGGAATTTATCCTAATGTCGTTAATATGTCGACATTAGTCCTCAAAGGGTCAGTCTGTTTCATTTAATAAAATTGCTTTCGTAATTGCTTCATTTCAAGAACGTGCACTTGTGTGCTCAATTTTTAAGTTTTAATTATATTTTAAGCAATTTATTGGACACAGTAGACTCTCGCGTAACACGATCAAAAAATATACAGAAATTTACTCTATGAATAAGTTTAACGATGTAAAAATTGTTGGTCGACGATCATTTTTAAATGATCGAGCTTACTGCTCATCCCGATTTTCATAAATAAAGACAAAACTTGCATAGAGTTCCGCAATCTAGTTATAAGTGCATAAAACCCGCAGTCTAATCATTACCGTGCTGCCCAGTCTATCCAGTGAACAAAGTTCACGGCCCTCGCAGCGTTCGTAGGCGCGGGAAATTTGAATAATAATGATTCGCGGGGCCGCAAAGTGCAATGCTGGTTGCAGCGGCGTCGCTTTCACTGTTCCTTGGGGCAAGTATGCAGCTGATGACGCGGAGGAGAGCGCATCATCGCGAACTGTGTTCTTTGCGGGAAGGCCTCTCCCTCCCTTTCTCAGTGTTGCCTCTGCTCGAACCTTTTTTTCTCACCCTCGTTACCTTCGACTCCTCGACATTTGCACTCGACTCTCGACGAAGAAGGCGCGCACTTGTGCCGCGCCTTTTGTACCAGGAGGAATGGCAGCCGGCGTGACTCAGCCCCGTGATTCGATGAAATCGAATTTACCTCGCCGTTCTGTCGCTCTTCCCCTCTCCTCTCTATCGGATGATTCTCTCTCGATCGGCACGAATCATGCGAGAGCTCTTGCTCGTCGTGTGAAAATCGGATTAATCGAAGGAATCGAAGCCCCATTGTACTTTGTGTATCCTTAAGACTGTTGCTCCAAGCCGAACGAAACATCGCACGGAGAAATTAGATTGCCTTTAGCCGCTTTGTAAGTCCCGTGTCGACTTTGCTCGTCTTTCTGCACGGATGTCGGCGTCGACTTGTTTTTCGAGTGCTGCGAGTCGATGCAGCCCGATACTTGAAACGCTATTTAGGGCCTTCGAGCTCTGTCGGGAAGCTACAGGTGGTTACATATCGGGAAATGTATGTTTTAAGCCGACCAAATCAAGCTTTCTTCCAATTCAAGCGTACGAAAAATGAAATACAATAGTTTTCTTTTTCGCGCGAGCCTAGAAAAAATAAATGTCCTACTGTATCAACCCTCAAGTGATCAAACTCTTTCCTCCAGCTAAGAAATGCCACTGGGATCTTCCTAACAAATCAGTTAAAATTCGTTAAAAAATACTTTTAGATATATGTATAGTTGAAGATTACAAAACGGAAATGTTCAAACGAAGTTAAAGAAATGTCATATTTGTGCTGAGATCATGAAAAGCCCAAGGTAATGACTCTGACACTCCATAAATTATAAATAATAAAATCTTCGTGCTGGTTTCATTAAATTTTCTAAAGCAGATTAAACGATAGGATTAATGTTCTAATATGATAAGTGAACGGTTATGCAAGAAATACAGCTTTAAAAGAGTACATCACAGATCTTCAATTAAGAAGTACGTAGTTCTGTGCAGAGCTATAAGACAGTCTCCTACTGTGCCGCTTAAATCAATTAATTATCTAAAAGAGAACTCTTTTCGCTACTTTGAGCGGAACTTTATTGAAGCTAATGAACCCTACCTGAGACTCGGAGATGAGCTGTACTGAAAGTTTTTGAAGGTGTTCTCCGTTATAAGAATGTGTAAGTGAGCACCATTCGACGACTATAATTATTTTTAAGATTTATACAGGAAACCTTGCAAAAAGGCGATTGCAGATCGATAAAACGACTACTGAATGTTCAATTCAGAGCACCAGTCGATGCTCGTAAACAAATATGTGATTTATTGACGAAATCAAAAAGATATTAGTGCAACGATTTTTTGTTTAGCAAGTAACAGAGAAATGGGTCGTGGAATTAAATCGTTATTCTGAACGTTCCATCCAACCATTGCACAATTAATTCATACAATTTATACAAATGAAATGGTATGGTACAAATATATGATTCATTGACAAAATCAAAAATATCAGTACAATGATTTCTTGTTTAGCAAGCAACAGAGGAATGGTACGTGGAATTAAATCGTTATTCTGAACTTTCTATCTGTAAACAAACATATTTAATCGTAATCCAATCATTACACGTTGAATTCGACAAGCGAATATTATAATATTAATTCATACAATTTATATGTTAAACGGAAGCGATGAGATTAAATTAAATTGCAAGGCAACATAAATATCAGAGAATGATCTGTTGAAATGACAAATCTGATTTTTAAAGGTTGCTGGATTCCCAGTTCGATATTACCGGAGCAAAATGATTGCTCCGATCCGGTGTAATCGGTTTTGTTCGAAGTTTCGGGATTTCAGTGTCCGATGTTTCTTGGATTCCGGCGTCGTCCCCAATTCCACGAGCTCGTTAGCAACCCTTAACCCATTAATGGTGGACGCGCGCGCGTCCTTGGCCGAGGACAATTGCGTTTTCATGCAACGGACGTCAATCACTCGGCGTTCATTACGCCGGGCCCGTGTAATTGGCGACTTTCGCGGCGTAGATGGGAATTGCCGAGGCGATACGTGTACGCGTAAGAATGCTGGAATCGTATATTTGATTGGTGGTTGCGCGAGCGAGCCCTGGCGCGGTATTAATACATTCGTGGGCCGCCGTCGGTCACCGGTGACTGACACCGCTAACTTCGAGAGGAACATGTATAATGTATCAACCGTTTATACGGCCGAGACTGCTGACTGTGATTGATAGCAGGGAAAACGCGTGAAATATTTAACGTATTCAAAGATACACCGGCGAGCCTAGTTGCAATCAGATTAATATTGTACAATTCGATTAGACGATCGAAAAGAGAACTTATCCCCTCGAGAACTTCCGATGGAACACTTATTTAGCACTGCCACGTCAGCCAACAGTACAACGACTCGGTTTCACGTGGTTCTTCGCGTACTTTCTTAAATATAGTTCCGCCAACTTGCCAGTTCCTACTTTACTTGTAGGTGCTATTACGGCCAACCTGATATTGCAAGCGATTGTTTCCTAAACAAAAAGGAACGGGTCGGTAGAAGACAGTTGGGAACGGCAAGTGCGAGAAACACGTGGCGGTTTTGTAAACCTTTTTCTCCTAATTTAACAGCGACAAACTTTAAGAACGACACAGTTGGGTTTCGTCGTACAGGCTGTTCCACTTATCTTGATTATTCCAAATATCTTGGACAGAATGAATAATTCCCGAGGACAAAAGAGCAAAATCAGTAAACTGTTCTTCCTTTCAGTTCTTTTCTTTTTTGTTGTCGCGGAACGCCTTTGTTGCTGATTCACGAACCTTTTAGCCGCGGAGGTCCGATTGTCACGATTACAAGATGAATCGCGGCTTTTACTTAATTCGGGTCAGTCGTCGGGCCTCGGCGAAATATTAGCCCCTGAATGGCACAGGGTTTTTCAGTCTACGAAACATGACGGAATTTGTTAGGAACAGAGGTATTAAATTAAAATGTTTCTTCGGCTAGTAACTTTAACTAAAACAATCTGTTACTTACGAGAAAACTGACTAGCTGAAATACTAAATTGTAAAGACATTAATTAAGAATGCTGTTACGTAAATGCATAAAATCCTCTGAATGTAATTTAAAAGTAACAAATTGGATGTCTCAGCTATGGCAATCACATTAATTTCTTTCTTATAAATGTGGAAGTAATTAAAGCGCGACCTTATCAAATAAACCATTTATTTGTTAGCAGAGAAAATCCGAGAGCACCGTTGCAGGATTAAGTCTCGGAGCAACGAGGCGTCTCAAGCGATTTCGTTGGCAACAGGGATTTGCAAGGGGCGTGGAAGATAGCAAGCCATGCGGCGCGTCCATTCGGGCAATTTTTCAATACATAATGTGTCCGGTGGAAGTTATGATGGATCGGAGCGGTAAACAGTTTGCCACCTTTTACGAGAATTGAACTGTTCGGCCGCTTTACAGGTTCGATCGGTCATAAGTTCCAGCGAGCACGTCGTCGCGTACCGCTGAAAAACCGTCCGGTTCCAGTCGCTCCATTTAATCCATTATGTTTCGCCGTGAAACCGTTACATTACGAATTTATACAACATCGCGCCGCCATTGTCAATTTACCGTCGACAAACTTCAACGGGAATTTACTTCGTTCGCCGGGAAATTTAATTACGTCGATAATCAGTGGACTGCACGCGCAAACTCGCAATCGTAGATACTATAATTCGAGAAATTAGACGTTCCAAATTATCGAACCGCGCGCTTTTACGCGAATCCGTTGTTTAAACATAAAGCGGGTTTAATGTCGATTCTTATCGATGCACACGTCTCTTCTCGTGTTTTACAAATTTCCACACGTGTCGTAAATATATTAAGATCCATAATCTGGCGGTAATGTATGCCGAGAGCTGAGCATTATTAAAATCATTCGCGGGTTACGAGCCACTATAAATGCATCGGCCGCTGCAGGCTAATGATCGCGCATAAATATTACGAAACTTCATTAAAGTCTCCATTTTTTCGTAAGTTACGCCATCAATTATTCGCACGACAACGAACAACGGCGTAAAAATATTAAATCTCGAACGATTAAATTAATGAACTCTGACGGACTAATAAATATCTGAATTAGTGTGTTGGCAACTAAATTACTTAACCGTAATGGTATCTTAAAATCGGAAAAAATCCTGAAATACCTATCGAAGTCTCTGATTCAACGCGTTCGTGCTTCGCAAAAATGTTTACGGCAACTCGGTTCGGTCGAACGTTCAAAGAGACGAATACCCTGCGAGCAAATTCCGAAAAAGACAGCGTGATCCTGAAAGGTGGCGGAACAGTATCGAATTAGCAAGAAGCAATCAAATTCTCGACGAGCCAGCGAAAAACTCGAAAAGTATCAAGATCGGAAAAAGCCCAAACAGTTAAATACTGAAAAAGCGCGTTCGATTCGCATCCTCGAAATTGTTTGAAAATTCAAGCGTCCCTGACAATTCCCGATCGTGATTCGCGCGCGATAGAAAAAGGGGGAGAGGGAGACGGGACAGAGAGCGAAAGAGAGCGAGAAACTCGTTTAACTCGAACACGGTCCGAACAAAGCGCGGAAAAGTGCGAAACGTACATGGCATCACGAGGAGAACACACAGAGAGTCCGGCTTTCGGCCGACTTTTCCGTGGCGGAGTGGGGGCGGGGGTGGTAACGAGCGGAGCCTTCGGAGGGGCTGAATATTTTCGATATTCGATCACCGTCGTAGACAATGCGGCCTTTCATTATTCATTCAGTGGGATTCGTATTAACGGCCGGCCGAACAATTCGCGTTTTTCGGTGGTGGGGCAGCCGGAGAACAAGCAGTTGCGGTGGCCGATGGAATCGATACAGCCAATCTAATAGCTCGCGGGCCAATTAATTGTTCCCGCAGATCGGATCTAATTTAGCCTGCAGCCGGGACCACGGACAAACTGCTCCGAGGCGAGTTTTATTTCTCCGCGAAGCGCAGTCGCTGCGACATAAATTTTTGTTGGTAAAATTTCGTTGCACCCGAGCAGCCCGCCTAACCGTATCGTTTATTTTATTCCGTACAGTCTCGCCCCCGTTTCGCTCGTGCGACGAACGCGCCGGCGCCGATACACACGGAGAGAGTGTATATCCTCTGCCGACAAGGTGCTTTCAACGGATTCGCGCGCGCGGAGGAGGAATTCATCGGAACCGTTTACAGTGTCAGTTTTGTTTACAGGCACAACGCTGATGAGATAAAAAAGACTGGAACAGAAGGTCCGACGAACAGGATAACTGCCAACTCCGACAGAGAAGGATGAACCCGGCTCTCGCCGGTGCACACAATTATTCTTTTTAATTGACAAACCGAATTCGATGGAGTTGAACGGAAAAACGCAGAATATCGTTCGCGAATTGTATATTCTACATCGCTCGCGGCCTACACTGTGTTATATTCCATTAGTGGAAAGTCTGTTCGAGAAGGGGAGCGAAATTTCGAGGGGGCTTCCATCCCCGAACTGTGATTTTTCGTGTTTCTTTCACTCAATCAATTTGTATTCTGTGCTATTTTTTACTGTTGGAAATAGGAAATTAAATTTTAGGGATCGTTTCAACCCTGGAGGTGTAATTCGTGTTTAATTCTATAGTGATCGATTATAGTTTTCTTATGAGCGAATAGTAGGGTTCAAATTTGAAGTATCTTCCAATTGTTTGCCCTTGGAAACACGATAGAGAACGATGTTTGGAAATGGAAATGAATATTATTGGACCAGGGTACCCTCTCGATTAAACTCGAAAACAAATATTGAAGTGAAGGAAAAAATGGCACATTACTTGTTGGTACAACTAATATTTGTCTTTTAGCTGTCGTTTTGTTAGTTCAACCCCTCCACGGCCTCGGACCTATTTGACCAGGCTGCAGCTTCGCCAGCAGCGCTGTGCACCTCTAGTTTTTTTTCCACGAATGGGCTTTCTACTTCTCAAACAATTTCTGCACACCTCAAAGACGTACAGAAACTCTTCCAATCAACGACAATGTAAAATACAATCGTTGGAAATTGAGAGAACGTAAAATATATGACACAATTCTATAATTGTTTCTCTGCATTAAAATGAAATTGTAATTTCAAAATACCCATGTGTCTCTCACAATGAGATTACACGATCCAACGAGTCTCACGAGGAAAAACCTCAATTATCCTACTCCGATTTTAACGAGTTTTTGCGAGATGATAATACCGAGATGTCCAACGCTGCGTACAAAATATTTAATATTTGGTTGCTTCATAATTTCAAAAAATAGAACTGAATCCGCCATGCACATATTCTTTCAAGAAACTATGAGAGGCAAGGAAGATCTAACCACAGCAACCATAAACTAAATTGCAGTGTAAGGAGCTAACGTTTCGCAATGATTAGTAGACAGCGAGCTTTCCGAATCAAGATTTCAAAAACAGTAATTGGAAGCTGACCGCCTCGACAAACATTCTTCAATCAAAAAGGAGATATCGTTGAAACGAAACGCCCGGCCCAATCATTAAGAGCCCGTGTACAAGCACCCCGCGGAAGCTCGTCAAAATGATAGTCGGACAATCGAGCCCGGGCCGTCAGCTCGTCGACAGGAAAAAAGGCTTAAAATATGCACCGCGGAGACAGGGCCCATTGTCCGGTCTGTCTCGAAAGGGTTAACTCGTCCTCGTCCGTCGAACGGATCGAGTGCTTCCGAAACGGGGCGTTACGAGCGACGAAAAACGGGCGGATTTCAATGGAGAGTCTCATAAATGATATTTCGGGCTGAAAGGCCGGTTCGCTGCTGTAGCCGTATCGACGTCGCGCCTCCGATTGAAATCGTCGCGGAGCACTTGCCGGGGCACTTCTCGTACCTCGAAGATCGTGGAGAGAGGAGAGGCGGCGAGAGAGTCGATTTTCGAGGATCTTTCACGATTCTTTCACGATTCCCGTCGTGTCGGCTTCGCGTTGCACAATGGGGAGAGAAACGCGTTCCCTCGGCTGTCGCGTAGATTGTGTATATACACATAGAAATATTCATATACATACGGACTGTCCCAAAAATCTTGTACATACTTCTTTGAAACTATTTACAGTGTTAAACTTGTTATAAAACATATATTTTTTAGCGCATTAAATAAATATGTCAGTGTGTACACGCGGTCTGAGGTTTAACGGGTACCATCAGTGGTAGACGTGGCAGAACGTGTTAATAACTCCGTAACAAAATCGCGGAGCACATTTTCGCGAAGGAAAAGGCTACTCCAAATAACCTCGGGCATCACACCCCGTGCAAAGAGGTACAACATTTTTGGGGACACTCTGTATACAGAAACGGCACACACAGGTATCCGTATACGTACGGTTCATCTTTTTTCACTCATTACCCTCGGCTCTTCGACATTTGCGCTCGGCTCCGGCTCGGTGGAGCGAGCAGAGCGAACCTCTCGGCCACTCGACGCCACACTCGCACACGGAGAAACACGCGTGAAACACGTAGGCGCGCATACATTGCCCGACCTAATCCAGAGGGGGCTTTCAAGCCCGACGAGGATCCCAAGACGTGACTCAACGCCGTAATATTTCTCGGCAACTCGAATCCGAGGGTTTCTTTCGGCGCGCGCGCGCGCGCGGCTTATCATTTATCATTAAATTCCTGGATGGTTAACGGCTAGAAGAAAAAATGCCTGTGAATGCAATCGAAATACATTCCACCGCGAGCCGAGTGCTCTTTCTTTGCCGCGCAACCCCCTACTTCGCCTACACTCGACCCGTTCAGCCCCTCTGCAGCCGACGCCGCCGAATGCATCGCCCGCACCGCTCTTCTAAAGTGCAACCGATCATGCTTTTTTCCTGCGCTTTGCCGACGCTCGTATCTCATGTTTCCCCGGGAAGTATTTATCCCCGTGCGGCGCACTCTACCTTCCTCGAATTTTTTCCGGATTTCCACCTCTGCGGATACTGCGCGATACCCTCAAGATAGTGCATGCACTTTTTAGTCCTGCGGTTGTTCAGCGATCCCGCAAAAGTGACCATCGGCTCAGGAATCTCGTAATAAATTGCTTAGTAGTGATAATTGTTTTGCTATTGTACATGAACAGATTGTTACTGGTAATCTAATGGCCTCTATGGAAACTGTTATTTAGCAGACGACTATTAAACTCGTTTCCGCGTATTATTATTTTCCTGCGAACCAAAACATTTCAGAGCAGCAGAAGCATTTAAATTGGCCATGGTCCGAAGAGCTAGGCAGTATCGTTCGCATGTTTTTCCAGCAGACTGTATTTGTAGTAGAGGCCGCCTTGATTGGCTGTCATGTCGAAACCATTTTATCTACGAGATCCTCGTCCGAGCAGATCCAAATATTTGTTTACGACGATCCATTTCACAACCATCTATCTTCCCCGGTCTCTTTTCCACGAGCCATAAAAGGTACGGGATGATCCCTCCGTCCACAGGTCGCTCGGAATCGCGCGTTTTCCTGCGTTCCGTCGATCCTCGGTCGTTCGTCCGCCCCCGCGCACCCCTCTCCGCCTAGTGTCCCCGTGAATCGAACACAGTGGAAACGACTGGTATCCGTAATACGGAGATGAAACACCATTAGCCGGGCACAATGCTGCGCTTTGAAATTCACAGACGCTAAGCAGAATGCGTCTGCCGTGCAGAGAAAAGATTCCGATGCATGCGAGATACCCGGGGTAGGATCAAAGCGCAGCCAAGGAAGACCTGTGCTCGAGGGGGACTGGATCTGTGCGGTGAGAGAGCGGAAGGGAGAGGGTGAGAGACAGAGAAAAGGAAAGGCGAACTACGAATACGCCGGGAGAGACAGAGCAGAGAGAGAAACACGTCGAAAGAAAGAGCAAGGAGGCATTACTTCATCCTTAGCAGCGACAGTATACCCTAAATGGACTCGGCCGACGGTGAACGTCGGCACGTATTTTCCACGGACGTCTGCGAGGCTAGCAGTCGATCGTAGAATGCGCTAGGTGCAATCACTGATATGAGTGTCGGAGGGAGTAGCAGCCAGTGTCTCTCAGTGAGTCGCCCTGTCTGTCGTCCTCGCATCCCGACCACTGTGAAGTTCGGAGCTACTCCCGGTACCTTTGTCCGGGCACGATCGACGAAATGCACCCGTTTCATTGTTCTTTTTCTTCGCCGCGATTTCGACTCTCGACGAATGGCTCTCGCTGATTGCGTTTCTCTTTTTCCACGGCGAACGAAATCTCCTCCACTCTCGTGGCCGTGACGCTCGAAATTGCCTCTTATTTAGCTCCTCGATCGCGAATACCGTTCGAAAATGGAACGACCGTGCTAGAAAATGTCTAAAGCATAAAGAGTAACAGTGACGACACCTTTAATCTGCTAGATGACACGGGTAGAATGTTTATGTTTAATTTACTCTACTTTAATTAACGTGCGGGAAATGCGCTCAACGCGATTACGCAGGCTTAACAAATTTGGGTTAACCCTTTGATGTTCACACATTTAGGACACTGTTCAACTGTGCCACAGCTGCCGCGGAGAGTCCATTAACATTAACAGACTGTCTACTATAAAATTATCAAAGGAAACCGCATTGCAGGTTGCATCAACTAAAATTCGACTGTACCCGAAAGTCGTGGAATACCTGCTTCTACGGTCGTACAACTTGTTCTCGATGATTTGTTGCTCGGGGGTCACGAACCTGAAAGATTGATCGGTGCGTGTGGATCGCCAACGCCACAACGATCACAATTCTACGCGCATTATATGCTCATTAGCGTGTTCCGTAGCCGGAGGGGTCGAATAGAATTCGACATCCCTTATGCATAGTAACCAGTTGCTGATACCCTCCCTCGACCCTCTGCCCTTCGCTCTTCACCCCCTCGCACGCACCGACGACTGCCGGCTCGCCCTCTTGGATTACGTTACATTATTTCCATCTAATCCAGTGAATCGATCGGATAACCCATCCATCACTGTTACGCGCGCGATCCAGCTAGGCATGCCTCGGATTCATTAGGAATGCCGGCCGAAATCACGTCTTGATAAATGTCGGCCCGGCGGCGGCGGCGGCGGCTCTGAATCGCGCTCGCCCGGCCGTTCCTCGTTTCGTGAGCCTCCGAGTATTTCGTGGAGTCACGACGGACGGTGATGCATGATGACGTTCGTCATTCGATTGTCTCCGAGAGACGCGGACAGTTCGGTACGGCGGGCCACCTAGAACCGGGGACTCGAAACGCGTTCTGTTATTTTTATTTTGGCCTTACGTTAATGCTGAACTTTTTGTCTTTAGTATGTAATTTCTAAAAAAGAAACTGTGTAATCTACTGCACTTGCACTACGTTTAGGGACGCGTCAATATTTCGAATCTTCGATTATCGAGATTGTGAAATGCATCCATGAGGTATTCAACACATTTATTTCTTCGAGGTATGTATTATCTAAAAATATGACTGAAAATCTGGATAGCCACTTTTAGCGTTCCGTAGTTTAGTGTTCGTGTTAAAGAAATGCAGTCGATGTTCCAGCGTACAATCTCCAGTGGAATCAGTTCCGTTTTCTCGAGAAGCACTAACTTCCTAATAACAGATCTTTACGCGAATTCCTCGGATTTTACGAATTCGCGGATACCGTAAACGCAACGAAGAGTCGCGTCGAATCCTCGTCGAATTTCCCCGGGCTGCGGTGGCGGCGGAAAAGTAAAACATCGCAACGGCCCGCGCCGCTGGGCGGTCGAAGAAATGCGATCGATAAAGAAAAACAGTTCGGCGAACTGCACAATCTTAATTGCTTCCCGCGGCCTCTTTAATTCTTACTGGTATCCCAGGCCTCTGGTCGTCGAATAATGCTACGCTCGGTCGGTGTAAAGGCCTAACATTAACGCGGAGTCGTAACACCGGCGGCCGGGCAACGATCACGTAAAAGGAATCTAAACCGTCCCGCAATTGCCATTACAGAAAAACCGGCGGAACATGTAAGAAATCGATTACGAGCAACACGGCCGTGGGAGAGGAGGTCCGGACTGTTCGCGAGAGGGTGGATGCCGGGAAACCTAGCAGGAGGTGGGGAGTTTCGGTCTGCTGTTTATCGACGAGGATATTTTCGCGAGAGTCGAATCGGAGCTCTCTCCCCCGTCCTCTTTTCAGATTCGCATTCCGATTTCAATGCACTCGCGTTGCTCGTACTTAATATCTCGTTCTCCATTGCTACGTTCTTGGTGCGCTGCCAGAGCTCCTATTTCGTCGAATACAAGTCGCCGGATTGGGGGGCAAACGGAGAGAAAAAGAAGGACGGCCGGTCACGTTGGAAATCTATCGCCGGCGATTGTCTCGACGATGAAGACAAGAGGAAGAGAGAGGAGGAGAGACCGCCCTCTGGTCGTCGACCGTGCGTACGCGCGCGCAAAAGTAACTTTCCCGGACTTTTCAATTGCTGTGTAAATGTGTAATGGCTATCGACGGTCGTAGCGCAGAGACACCCCTCGAGAACTGTAACTACCCCGCTGTTCCGAGCCAATTACGGTATTAATATTGAAGCATCTATCCACGGTCTATGAACGCCGCGGAACTTCACCCAGTGAATTTACGAGTTAATGAAGCCGGAAACGACGGCGAGCACCACCCCCGCGTCGACGACTGCCCACGTGTCTTTAAAACGCGCATGACACCGTGACTTTTCCACGCTCCGCGATTAATAATTCGCCGGGGATAGATTAGCGGCTCTGAATAACTCAGGAAGGGCTCGCAGGGGTGATTTCCCGCTGTCCGCGGAGACAACTGATCGTCGGACGACGTATTTTTCCCTCCCGTGTCGTTATTCAGCCCCCGTTGCTTAATGCTCCTGCAATTAAATCGACTCAAAGTTTCGTTTTTCCCACGGGAAACTATTTTCCACGGCTCGGCCGACTATTGACGCTACGCTAACGATATTCTACTCAACCCTTATATCGAAATTTTCTAGGTTATATGGTCGTTCATAGTTTCTTTCACACTGCTATGACACAAGAAATTTTAAAGACTCGTTGAAAGTAAATATTTTGAGCAAGTTATTATTTAATCTCTCTGTTCAATGTTTTTATCGACTCTCATATGGGGGTTGCTCTTGTACTTCATATAAAAATTGCAAGGATGCTTCCGTTAAGATTTAACGAATAGATTCAACAGTTTCAAACGATCGTTTTCTGAAATGCTTAAAAAGAATTTAAACAGCTCGAGGCTTTCAGATATTGCGAACTGATGAATTTAGAATAAATTTGTTCGACCCATTTCCCAGTTCTACACTATTAGAGAATAAACGATCTCGCGAGGATGTTAGAGGGGTTGCCGCCGGCTCGAAAACTTTTTACGCGATCGGAAGGGGTTATAAGAGCAAGTCTAACATTCTTTCGCCATGTTAAGTTCAGCATCCCCGCCAGACACATGCACAGACACAGATGTTCCCACCGTTCTCCACTTCTACATCCGCAGATTTAGCAATTCAGACCCGAGTCACGGAATTTGCAATATGGCGGGTTCCTACGAAGATAACATTGACTTTTCCTGCGGATATTTGGCATCGTTTAAATCCACAGTCTGCCGTGCTTTCAGTTGCATTCAAATGGGATTATACTTAATGTATGTATATCCATCTCTATCTTGGCTCTTAGATTTTATTCATGTTCCTAAATAACTTTCTCTTGCCTGCCTTATCTGTTCATCTACCATTGTAACCCGCGAAACTTAAGAAATACAAGAAGATCTATATACATAATTCATGGACAATTTTGCATACTTGTTTCCATTCTCGAACGATGAAAAGTTACATTGAATTTTATTTGTATTATTCCTTACACGAGCTTAATTGTTCCTTAGCTATTGTCGGCGGGCGTGCATCAGCAACTATTGTTTCTATTGCGTTTACATTCCTTTCATTTCAGCTTCTTTTCGAGTTCTCTTGCAATCGGCTCGATTGTTCATATTTCCCTCTTCCATTTCCGCGTTATTTTCAACATTCTTGTTTATCCTTTCGCTCTTTTCCATGCACTCTATTGTCAGCTGATTCTTTTGTTCTTTACTTGTGGATCGCTTACAAATGGTTGCTGCATTAGCATACTTCCCTTCGCTTACATGAATTGTGCACACAATCCACAATATCAAATTAAACTAATCAACGTCAACTAGAAAATGCCTGTCACATTCTAAAACTGCTAATAAAATTCGATGAAAGATTAACACTTTCTACCAGCTTCCAAGTACATATCCCTGCTTCAGTAGACCAGGGTGCACGGCTTCTGAGAAAGCGGCAGTGACAGGCGACGAGTCATAAAATAAATGTGCTGCCAAAGCGTTAATCGCTGCCTAGCCTCGGTTCCCACCCACGCGGGCGACCGCTGAACAGCCTAAAGCGGAATTAGCAGTGGTATATCGCAACAAATTCGTCTCCGTGTGCAAACAGAGAGGTGGCACCCTCGAGCACGTGACGGGACCGGGAAGGATCCCGAGAGCACTGGGTCGTCTCGTAAAAGTCTCAATTCAGAAGGTTAATAATGCAAGCGCCTGTAGTGACGATTTACCTTGGAAGATCAGCTTTTCCGATTCCCATCGAGGTCGGTCGGTAGGTATGCCGGGGCCGGATCCGCTTCTGGTCATTCGAACAGACCAGATGCCGCAGATGGACGAGGGCTCGGAGCTAATGACAATAGAACGTGCTTCCTTTCGCCAGCGCGCGGCGTTCCGGAGTGTTTACTCGGCTCGCAGAGGCCCCGTTCACAATTTCCTTCGGCAGGTAAGCGTCTACCGAAGAATTTTTCGTTTTTAACTGTCCCGGTCTACGGGGTGGGGGGTGTTTTCACTTTCGTGAACCGTCGGCAACAGACACCCCGCGTGACGACATAATCTGACCAGGCCCGGCTTCCACCCCCTACGGGGACCCTGTCTATCTCTCTTTCCATCCTGTTCACCGTTCCCAACCCCTCCGCCCCGGTGTGAAACGCTTCTGGCTCCCGTATATCCCGTGTTACTTCGCTCTCAAGGCGGCCGGGATTAGTTCTTAACTCGTGACACAGATTTTCGAGCGAGTTCCCAGCAAATTTATGACTTACTGCCGCGCCGCTTCCTGGCTACCTCGACTCGCGACCCGCCCCCGCCGCCTCTCAACACAACACCCAGATAACATTTACATAGTCGGAGGATAGCTCGCGCTACCGTGTCCCTGGTAATGGAAGGCTGATGTTTAATGTATCCACCGCCCACCCCCTTTCTCTTTCTTCTACTGTTACATCCCCGCCCATAGACGCGATCTTTAACACTTAACACGCTCGCAGACGTTCAACGGAAATTATGCCCTCCCAGTATACCGCTCTGCCAAAATCGCGCGACGATATCGTCTCGCCTATGCTTCAAGTAACTTGGACGGCCCTGGACATTTTTATATCAACTTCTGCACTTTTATAAATCAAATTTGTTCATTTATTTTCGTGGGTATTAATATTCTTTTACATACTTTGGAATCTACTTCTTTGAAATCGATACTGATTCTATTATTGGACGTAATACAAATTAGTCTGCGGATTTTTACGAGAAATAAAAATTGTCTGCGTTAAATTATTTAAATGTTTGCACTTTTTTGTATTCGTTCTACTACACGTTTTTGCCATAAATGTGCAAAATCCGCAGTCTAGTATAATTCAAGCTAAAAAGTTACAACTTAGATGGAATGTTTACAACCCTGATGTGGTTTTTTAAAACTTGATTTCGTAAAATTTTTAATTCCCTCCCTTCTCCACCGACATAAAAGGTCCTGCAATGTAAGAATAGAGTGAAAGAAAGTAGTTTGAAATTGTAGAGAATTTAAAAACACTACTCAGACGTATCTTCCTACCACTTAGCATAAGAAGCACAGCTCTAAATTCGATGTTCGCAAAGAAATTTTATATTTCGTGTCTTTCTATTCGCGATGCAAGCCGGCTTTGGAGTTACTTCCTCTTCAAGCCGCTTTTAGTTTTGAGTTAGCGAAGAAATTACCAGCTGCGAAAGTATTAAGCAACCGAGCGAATTCGGTTTGAATAAGTTCTGCGAACGAATGCACGTACGGAAAACCTGGAACTGTATTTACGTCCCACCTTTCGGAAAGCGAAGCATTTTTAAAAAACGCAGCTCCCTCAGTTCTTCGAAATTATCATTCAAACGTTAACACGTGTATTAACACTACATTTTAGAATCAGTAAGAATAATTCGTTGCCTTATAATAATTTAATTATAAATTCTACAGATTTTACTGTAATACTTGGTCGAGTAAAATCTATTTAATCACTCCTCACACAGAAGCATCTCACAATTTCACCAAATGAAGACGAAGGCAAAAAGAAGCGACGAAAACTCTGCGTCGCTCCAGTGTGGACATAGCTTTAGCGTTAACGCTCTGCGAATGGAACGCACAGCATTTTGAAATCTGCAGTAGCTGTGAAAATCATTTCCAAGACAGACAACGGCGGCAACCGGTGTGAAAATTTCAGGTATACAGGGGGTTGGAACGTCCCGGCAACCTTTATGGTTCTCGTATCAAAGACTGGATCTGCGCAGAGAGGCGCACTCGAAGCGAAACTGCGCGTTCAAGATAAAGCCCATGGAACATTTTAGCTCGCGTTTCGCGCGACTTAAACGGAAACCCTTTGCTTGGCTGGGATTTCCTCTTAAAAATATTATTTCATCGAGTCCGTTGTACACCATCCGAGGATCAGGCACTGTGACAAATGTTTCTTCAGCAAAATTCTAGCTGTGCCGCGGGATGTTCAAAGGGCTTCTTTAAACCGAAAACATAAAATATCGTCCCCGACTGTGTGTTCGGGTTATTAAAACGAAAATATTTGGCTTGCCGTGGACCCGTTTAAACCGTCATTTTATACGAATTTCGTGCACACCCGCCGCTGTTTAAAACAATATCCGAAATGTTTCTCTCGGGAGAGCTCGCTTGTCGGAACTTGCCGAGGGGTGTGCGGGGGAGGTAAAAATGGCACCACGCGAGAGACCGTACCATCTTGCTTGTTTAACGTAAATTCCTAGTGAATTTTAATACGCTTGTTTGAGCGAGTACAATGGAGTCGTGGGAACGTTACTATTTCTCTACTTTGCGAATACAATGGGCAGCGGGGACCCGGTAACAGCGTTACGATCCAAACAAACGGCAACGTTCGGCGTGTACTACTGGCTGCTCCACGGGACCAGGACGAAGGGACTCGAGGGGAAAAGGGCCGCTGTGTATCTTCGAAACGGCTCGAAAACGAACAAAAGTTTATGGGGCGATATTGGATGATTTACGTCATTATTGTTTGCCTATAACATACGCACGCGTCGCCCGTAAGTTTATACAATTTCGCCTCTTTTTAATGGAAACTCAATTTCATTCGTAACCATGTTTGCCACAGGGACGAGATGAATAGGACAAAAATGGATCGCTTGTTAGTCGTTGCAAACGGGTACCGGACTTTCTGTGCCTCGTCGTTAACCCTTTGTTTTATGATTTATTTCGCAGCTGTGATCGGGGCTCGTGTTCATTTTTCGTGTATTTAATATTCAGTTTGTGTCGCGTGGCTAGCTCCGTATTGTGAAGCGAGCGATTTACTCTGAATATTTTTATATTTGGATGAACGTTTTAAATATTCCGTACGGTTTTATTCCTCTTCCATCGAGAGATAAAAATTGTTAGAATATCGAAAATTAAAACTGAAGTATAATTCAGATCTTGAAAAAATGAGCGAACACTATAAATACATAAAGATCCGCAGTCTAATAATAATTGTTTCACAGAAACAGCTGCGCGTCGGCGGCTAATATTCCAGGGTTTGCTTAGCTACAGCATCCCCTACACGTGTGGAAGACTCACCCCAAAGCCGCTCGTCCAATTCACGACCACCCCATGTCAGAAAAAAACCAGAACTAATAACTTCCAGACGAAGGGATCGGAAAATTATCCTAATTATGGAGCCGGGTGAATGAGCACCGGATGTTTGTACAAGTTCCGAATTTCACGGGCCATTTTCGGAAAACTAGGGTGAAACAAAAAAGTTAATCCACCCTTCGAGAAATTAATGGAACTATTTAGTATCATTCATGACGAAAACGAGAGTGGGTCCAAAGGAAAACAATGAAAACATTTAATCGATGTAAAAGTACTGTTTTAAATTAAAAAACGAAGTAGGGACAGCTTTTTATTGTTCACACAAATCCGCAGTCAACAATCGTGAGAGGAAACATGTTCTAAAATGTCGTGCAATTAAACTCGATTAAACTAGAGTCATATTTTCGTTTGACCCGGACGCTAATGGAATCCTTAACGGGAAATGGAAATGTCCCGTTGACTCCGGTTTCCGTAAATTAGTTCATAACAATCTATTGTCTGTTTAACACTAGGACGGAACGGGTCACAACAATGGACGCCTAATTGGTCCGTTTTCCGGGCGACAGGAACGTATATACCAATTTATAACGAATCTCGACAACAAATAGCAAAAAATCTAATTAAATTTCATTCTTCGGCCGCGCGTCGTATCACAGACAAGATCTATAAAATGTTTATTTCCGTGTAGAAAATTAAATTCATGGCTCTCACTGGGAACTCGTACCGAAATGATACGAACACGTTAAACTAAACCACAATTCCATTCGAACAATTAGACCATAATTCTGAGCACGCTGCAGAAACTTAGTAAATCCAGATTTCAGCAAATTAAAAATATTCTTCAGAGGTTTATTTAATAAACTTCTTTATGCAGAAAAATGAGTACAATTTAAAATAGATAAAAGTTGAAAAGACGTCATTGTACTATTCTCATCTTACTAAAATAATTAAAGAAATAAAGAACTTCTCACCCGACTCTTATTTATAATTGACATACAAAAAAATTCCATTTTGCATAAAGATCCGTAGTCTGATAATAACCCTCCGTGAGCAACTGGGTCGTTTATATCCAGAGCGAGATATCTTGAATTTCTTTCTTGCCAATATTAATTTTTCCTCATTAATGCTTTAGATATTTGACGATTCCAACAATTATACATATTAAAATAGGGACTTCAATACGCGTTCCAGAATGTTTTAGATCTTTTAAAAGCCTGTAACAATAAACAGAAATCTTCATTCCATCGTTTGCTAATCGTTAATCCTAGCAGTAATTAACGAAATTGCCTAATTAATGGAAGGAAGGAAGAAATTGCCGTCCGACTGCAGTTTGCAGATTTGCAAGGCGGAAGAATCAGGAAAATGAAATTGGAGCCTGGCAAATTGAAGAGCGGCGAAGTCGAGAGGACGCGTACGCGCGGACGTCCACAGTCCATTGATCAGAGGTCGGCCAAAAATTCATTTCGAAGCGGCAATTACTCTCGAGGTGTCGGGAGACTAGCGCGTTCGCGATTTCTCATATCGTTCGGCGTGCATGTTTCACGAGATAAGTCATCCGTGGGCTTTTACCGGCGCGTCCGCAAATTAGTCCCCGAAGCGAGGGCGTAAAACGGTCGGCGAAGCATTTTTGAAATTTTCACGAGTCGGACTTCCGAGAGGCCGGCTGTCCGAGTTTCGTGCACACGGTCTAGCGCACTCAACTTTTAGGGTCGTGCGTATGTATTATGAATGAACGGCAAGCGAGAAAGAAAAAGAGAGAAAGAGAGAGAAAGTTACGTCCGTGTTAACCATATGGTCGGTGAAGGTGGTCCGAGAGGATCGAGACAGAGACGAGCCCAGAGAGTTCGGTTGCCGAAGAGAGAAAGAGAGAGGGAGAAGGTCGAGGCGAGATTACCCGGAGGAACGAGGCGGAAAGGAGAGAGAAAGGGACAAGCTGTGCGGAACGACGACAGCGCAGTCAATGGGGCAACTTAGGGGCCGTTTTATACAGAAATTCGACGTGTCGCGTAATGCAATTTCGGACGTGACAAATGGCCGGCAGGTGAAGACGAAACGGTCGTCTCCTGGACGCGTACACGTGCACACCGGCCCGCACATTGTGGATTTTTCGGCGGCCGGACGAGAACCGGAGGACCCGTTCCAGTATTCCGGCAACGTTTCGAACGTGTCGAAACGGAATGATACATCAAACCAGTCGTCCCTTCGCTCGACGAAGGGGACCATTGCGAGCCCCGAAATCCGCGGAAAGAAAGAATATCGACGCCACCTTGAGTGTGGCTAATCGTGGGACAAACGCAGTCAGGGGCCCGTTTGCTCGGCGCTAAGCCACCTTGAGTGCGCTCGAAAACGGATTTGGGAGGATCTCGTCTAAATTATCTTGCTCAATGGCATCAGCCTCCGGGAGATTCGTACAATCTGTTTTTACACGGCTCCTCAGATTATAAGCGCATTTGCGACAAAAATGAAGAACAGAAATAGAAAACCGTGTCATTAATGCGGATGTTTATGCAATTTGCGATTTTTGTGTCGTCTCTAGCGTCTTTGGAACATTTTCAGAAGCCATAAATCCACAAAGATCCGCAGTCTAGTCATTAGGTACATTATTTCAGACTTATTAAAATGATCAACAGAAGAAGTACATCTCCAATTAGCTTCTGTTCCATACAATCGACTTGGAAAGTTTTTATTTCGCACAAGGATTCTAATTACTAGTTATGCGTTCTATTTATCTTGCGGATTAGATAGTCGAATATTAAATTGGGGTGAAAGTACACGTAGAACGAAACACCGGGAAACCATGCTGTTAAATTACCGTCTACTGAAAGTTTCGAATTTCCATTTCCATTTCCATCGTTTTACACGGTTGCATCTACACAACATCGTGAGAAAACATTAAAGCAGAAGCGCGACTTAGTTCCCAGGAGGGCTTCCCGGCGCGTTCAGTGCGTTGGAAGCGATTTTCGTAGAAAACCATCGGCCCTTGTACTCGAGTTTCTCAGACGCGACTGGTGGACGGTTTTCGAGAAGCACACACGCGCGGAGAAAAATGCAGACGCGATCGCGGCGACAGTTTCGCTGAACATTCAACTGCACTCGGCAACGAGAAGTGCACTTCGCGGTGTCGGAACGCGCTCGTACAGAGGGACCGTGGAAACCGTGCGACAAAAAGGACGCGGGTTCAATTAAAAAGAAAAAGCGCGGTGCCGACGAAATTAAGCGACGCAAGAATAACGTCGGTACCCGAGTCGCGGGCGAGAGAGGGGGTTCATTAATTAAACGCTCGACAAGCTCGGAGAGGGAGCCGCGGCTCTTCTCGCCTTGGAATTAAAGGATCGTCGGGGACATAAAAGAAATCTCGAAACTGCACAGTTGCGTTCCTCGGTTGGCCCCCTGTTTTCCTGAGCCGCGCTCTCGCTCCGGGGGAAATTAATTGTACCGTGGAATCCGCTCGCCGAGGCGGAGCTCCGATTATCGATTAATTGAAATTCGAGGAACGCTCCGCGATATTTTCCCTTCGCTGAAACTGCAAAGCACCCTACGATGATTTTTAGCCATGTTATCAATCTGCAACGCGTTAACCAACTTTTTCCTTTGCACGTTAGTGGCGGTCAGTCTCGAAGATATTCTCGAGAAACTGTCGCACCACTACAGCGAGTTCTGTCTATACTTGTGTGTCCATCAAAAGTGTACTGCATCGATTGTGAGAAGCAGGGGCTCGAAATCGATTGATTTCATGCCTCAATAATCGTGATCCATTGAAAACGCAACTCCGAGGTTTTTCTAATCCATCGCTACTTTATATTTCACTCGGCCAATTTTCACAAAAAAGCGTACGAATCCGCAGTCCAGTTATAATTATTTCTGGCATGCATTTCCAGCTGCCTTGCGCGGAAGCCGGATTAAAAGATTTACCCCAGACCACTACAGTCACTTTTAATTGCGTTATAACAAACGTGTCTTGCAGTTCCGCATATACAGTTGTGCACAGGACAAAGTACAAGGCTAAGTACAAACAGTACTCACTGTAGTGGTACCGGTAGCTTTTTCTTTTTCAGCATATTCAACATATTCAAAAATCGAAATTGTAAAGGTTGCTGTGATACAGTTTCCGGCGGAGACGGAGCGCGATTATTGATTAATATGAATCCCTGGAACGCTCGGAGATTTTCCCTTCTTTTCCACGGGCGGCTGTTCCGCCGGGAAAGAGGGGCGACACGATGATTTCGTATTTCGGGAATTTTCAGCGTGCCGGGGCCGCTTTAATTATTCGAAGGCCGCCGCGGCTGGCCGCACGAGTCGTTATAAATTCCGCGTGAGAAGTAGCGCGTGCTATACAATTTCGCCCATAATAAATACGCGGTGGAGAGGTCGCTCCCGTAAAAGAGGGTTGCGCACGGACTGCGAGCCTTAATGCGGCTGGCAACGATTCGCCGTGTATCTCTACCTTTCTACCTTCTCTCGACCCATACTGATGTTCAACAAGATCGCCAACCCCCTGTTCCAGCGTCGTTCACATAAAATGCGAGCCCCGAGATTCGCGGTTCGCCGCGATCTTTTTAGGAGATCCGCTCGATAAGAAACGTCTGAATGCAATTTGAAATACCTGCGGATGCTGCACCGTTCGGAGGTAATATTTTCGGGACTTTTGCGCAACGTGATCACACTTTATTAAAATTCTTAGTCTCGATTCGATAATTAAGAATTTTACTTTAATTAAAGGACAGGTATAATTGAATTGAATAAACTTTGTTCTTTTTTTTGTGTACCAACACTTTCTCGTTTCTTTCACCTCCGAAGTCCACCGATCTGCCAACATCAAAGTTAAAATTTCTCCGTTAATTAAATGTCAACCTTGGAACGGGTTCGTTCAGAAAATGTAAATGTAACAATCGCCCGAACCATCTACAAGGATTCGCAGGTATTAAATGGAGAAATTTCGAATGTGTATTTTAAATATTTCTTGGCCGTGAAGCGAAGCTTCGTAGCGAAACCGGAATATATTTTGGATTTCAGTACTATTCCCCCTGTGACAAAGTGTATTTTCCGGGGAGGATAAAATTGAGCCAGCGAAGCTAAACAAAATTATTTCAATATAAACTCCGGATACTTTCGATATCCTTCGAACGAAAATAATTTTTCAATGGAGGTTTAAAAGCTTACCGCGGCGAACCAGATATTTTATTTCTAAGCTTCCAAAGAGTTTCTGCTTGGAATAATATTTTGCAACAAAAGCTTACATGCCCTGTAAATACACGGTGGAATTGTGAATAAAATATTCCTATGGAAGATAGAAAGTTTTACGGGCGATGACAAGCATCGGTACATGGTCCCACGTTCATTAGAAAGTTTATGCGCAGATGTAATGCAAAGATTTTTCTAGATCCACGATAATGATGTTTTATTGTTGCGTGACCCGTGCGTGGGGTCGCGACGGTTTACAGTTTGCAGCGCCGAGTTTAATAGATGTTCCTTTACCTTGATTATTTATCAACTTCTCTTATCAATGCAAATTATATTTATTCCGCTATTAAATATTCTATACCAGCTCATACTCAGTTATAGCTTCAATAATTCTGTTTCGAATTTTCTAAGAGCGCACGTTCCTTTGTGAATACAAAAGCTACGATTCTATGGTTGATCAGCTTAAAATAACATCATTTGTTAATGTTTTCGGAACCTCCAACGTTCTATGGAATGTCGTGAATAACCCCAATCGCTAACATTATGACACCACTGGTAGGCTTTTTTGTGGGCAACCCCGAAGCTGAATTGTTCTGTACAATACGATCGTTAGCGTAATGGGGTGCGAAGGGAACCCGGGAGATCTTCCCGGTTGATAAATAATGCGTCGAGCTCCGTTTACTTTCGTCTGTCATCTGCTCTTCCAGTTGCTGGGTAGTTAGTTGAGTGTGTATATTCTAGCCCGGGGGCGAATCGGTTTAACCTAATTCGAACCGTTTCTAACCCCGATGAATTCTTAAACACAGGATGAACGCGAGATCCCATGTGAAGAATTCCGACAGCGCTGGCCAGACGTAAAAACACGTTCAAAAGTGGACAAACCGGTGGAAATATTAAGGGGTTCGGAGTAGCTCAATTTGTGAAATAAATTTCGTCGCAGGGGAACCATAATGTTCAGAAGATCTGACTTTTAGGATGACATTTTTCATGTGCCTCGTCGATTTAAGAAGGATCAACCTTCTTTACAACAATTGATGGCTTTTTGAAAAATCGACAATGTAAATTCAAAATGCCATCATTTACAGTCGAACTCATGCTAATTTTCTCGATTGCACTGTTTCAGTGATTATGCACAGGTGCCTGTAGTGCCACAACTTTTTAATTTTGCTACCAATAAAAAAATGATAAATGTCATTGGAATAAATGTATGGTGAAGATTATTTTACAAAAATAACAAACAAAAAGCTTTCACCATTGTTCCAAGAAATAAACGTAGGATTTTCTATAAACGCATCATAACAATCGTAAATAAAGAATCTATCCAGCAAATCCAGTGTATCCACCTTACGAATCGGTTTCCACCGGACAGCTGTCTAAATAAATGGTATGGCAATGGCACGAACAACGCGCAATTAGCATCGGCTAATTCCGGTTGCCTCGTCAAATGCGTATCGGTTATACGCGTTGAATTCCGAATTCCGTGACTATGAAACTTTAAAAACCAGCATTCCCGTGAATAGCGATTGTGTTTGCCAGTGAATTACGTCCCTAAACCCGCCTAATCCCGTCTTTTGTGAATACGTCAAGCCTCGGCACGGTCCGGTTGCCACACGCGCCTATAGACATGCGGGTGGTTGGTACGCGCGTCCTGCAACGATGCTTCCGTTCTGTATAAATTAACAATTCCCGAGGCGAGGTAAGCCGAGCCTGCTGACCCGATATCCGCGAGACAATTTTCTAAGTTTGTCGAACGATCATTTGACCGGCTTTTCAAGTGTAGATTCCACCGCGACTCGTCTTCGCCAACCCCTCGTTTCCAAACAGACCCGTCGGGTCGGGTATGCAAATAGGCTTGGTCAAGATACCCGTCCGGGAGGTGGGACGCGTCGTTATCCTGATACCCATTGTTTGTATTTCATAGTGGTACGTGAATCATCGGTTGCTTAATTCCGATAGCAGGCTACCGGCTCCGGATGCATTTTAACGACTTCTGCGCCCGCGTGGGTCGACCCCGTGTTTACCGGAAATTATTTTCCTCCGGGACTACTCAGTCTCTCTCTCGTTCAACGCCGCACTCGGTGAGATGATACAGCAAAATTGACGGTTCTACCGAATCCTGCAACCTTCGTTGTGCCAGTTATCGCGCCGTTATGTTCGCCATTTAGACCCTTCGATGCGCATTCAGATAGTCGCGCGCGGCTCACTTTTGTTGCACCTGCATAGATTTGAAAGGCGCGCACAACCTGTGTAATTAATAAACTGTGGAATTTTATAAAGAATATGTACGTAAAAGTTCCTGATGAAAAATGACTTAATAATTTCAGCAATTGTGAAGTTGCAATTAAGTGAATTGAAATAAATGTAAAAATCTGAGTTCTAGCTCTCCGGATCTATTGTAAATGTACAAACAATTATTTACAAAATACACCGCGTACACTTTTTAAAAAATCTTTGGTTACCCTGTAGTCTAGGAAAGAAAATGCCAGAATTTTGCGGAACCGAGCATCGCACGAGGGGCGTTAAATAAAGAAAAAGCAAGAAGGAAATTCGCAGCTCCTCTCGCGATTAATAGAGATAGAGAATCCAGGGCACGGTCGACCACTGGGTCACCGAGCAAAGCGTCTCGAATCGGTGTCAGAAGCCTGACCCGGCAGTGGGTCACCCCGCACATAATTTTCGCGTTCAAAGGGACACGCGCGACCGACCGGCAAAAAAGACACCGGAAACCGTCGGCACGCGTGCGAACGCGAGAGAGAGAGAGAGAGAGAGAGAGAGAGAGAGAGAGAGAGAGAGAGAGAAGCCTCGCCCTGCTCGCTCGCGGAGGCGCATTGCGTGCAACGCACTCGCTCGAGCACGCTCGAGCCGATATGCATCGCGCACGGCCGAAAAAGCTCGGAAACCGGCCAGGAGCAGGCTCAGCGGCTTAAGTGATTTGCATGCGCGACAGGTGCACTGCGGAGTCGGTGTATTACGTGTTTAATTCACGTGTCTTGCATACTCGGCACTCCGATTCCACTGATTTCCATAATACAACCGCGGCGAGCGAGCGAAAGAGCGACCGACAGTCGTGGAACGCCGCTAGATCCGATGGATTTTTCAACACGCGAACCCCCCCCCCCCCCCGCTCGATCCCTCCTACACACCCCACCCCTTCTGGATCGCTTCGTCGTGTATCGATCGTTTCGCTTCCAACGACACGTCAGCGATGAGAGACGTTGGCCCCGCGATTTCTCGCCGCTTTCCTTCGAACCCCGTGCGACTCTTTTACGATTCGTCGGAGAGGCTCGGGATTGGAATTGCTGGGAAAAGGTGAATGCATGAATATACCGTACAGTCCCGCGCAAAACCACCGGCCCGCGACCGAAAGACCTTCTGCTACAGTGGATCGCGTGAAAGGAATTTCAATGCGTAATAGCTAGACCGTGGATCTTTATGCAAACTCCAATTTTCGTAGATCACTTACCGAGAACCGGAACACCGACTACTCTCTCGGACGACTCGAAATTAGAAAAATATTTTCGTGAGAAATCCTCCTACCGTTCAACCTCCTTTTTCCCACCTTCCCGGCATTATGCAGTCGCTATAAAACTTCGCGGGATTTTCATTGCTGCACTTTACCGCGTCTCGTGTTCTATGGATCCCGCGCTGACGTTTCCCAACCGAATTCGTGTAAACCTGTTTGTACTCTTCGTTGCAGAACAACTACGTTCTCCGTGAGCCGATAGTTCCAATTATTAACTCATTTAAATAATGAATATTGCTCGCAGTCCACCTGCTGAATTCCTTCGCGATTTTACATAAAAGTTTATAAAACTGGCGAGAATACGTGTAACCAAATTTTTAGCAATTTTTTTCACGCGTCCAAAGAAATATAAATTTGTTGAATAAATCCTCATGGATGCGCGTTAGAAGTATTCAAATTATACTCGTACTTGTAGAACGATCTAACAAATGTTTCCAATAATCAAAATTCTAAGACCTCCTCTGTACACTAAACTCGACTGTGTGCACTGACCCAATATTTGAAAAATGTGCTCGGATCCTAACTGTAAAAAGATTGGCAGTCTTGACCCAGGAACGGCAGAGTACGAGTCTATTTCATATCGAGCTGGCGAACGATCCTTTCGATAATTGCGTAATAAAATAATTCGAAGGCAGAGCAGTGATCGATAAAATAAAAACGATGCTCGGTGTTGCAGTATCCGGCGATTGAACTGTTCCGAGGGTGAATGCACCGTTGCACAAGTGTTAGGAATTTCTTGATACATTTGACGGGATGCATTGTAACGGACTGTGTATTTCTCGCTCGATATTTCTGCCAGCCGCTATAGATGGCTCCCGAGCGATTTCACTTATCTCATAGCACGCGCAATTGATGCACGCGGAGCTCCATAGGCGAGAGAGCCGAGATTGAACGGTAACAACCTCTCGTCGCTACCAGTGGAAAATGTTAATTCGAGATTGTCTCGGCGGTGAGACAAGAGCTAACTGAAATGTTTGTGGAGGCACCTAATCAATGTTCCTGGAAGGGAATTGTTTCTTGGTGTACTGTTGCAATTGTGTGCCCAAGTACTCCGAATCAGGTGCATACAGGATGCATCAGGAACGAGGACACTGGTTTCGGGCTCGATAGGTTTCCGTCGAATTATCTCGTTTGAGGAACTAGTCTAGTTTCTGGGTAAGAATCGTTTCTTGGCGGACGGATATTGTCTCCGCGAGTTCGCGAAATCCAATGTACAGGGACGAAACGAAAACGATTTCGCTAGAGAATCTTGATCGAACTACCCAATTTGTGAAACGCGAAATGTTTAGAACATCTGAACAAAATTCCGAGAAAGCTTTAGTTCGCTTCACAACTGGAACATGTTCCCTTATAAAAATGACAAGATTGATTTTATTCAGACTTTCTGCGGCTTCTATTGTAATGCATGCTCTACTGACGATACCTATACAATCATTTCTTATGAAATCATTTTAATTATTTCAATAATTGTGTGTGTGTAAAATAATAAATCTGGAACCAGTCATTTAGACCGGTGGTGCTAGGTTTAGTGTTAAGATTGTCTGGAAATCTTAATTTTAAATTATAGGCGAGCAGTTTATAAAACAAAATTGGTATTTTCTCGGGACACTGAGTATGCAGGGGAAATTACCGCCCCATCAAATTGTCGGCAAAGCGATGTCTGCGAACTTGCACGGATGACCTCGGATATTAATTCATAAATTATAATACACGGAATTGCAAATTATCCGGGAAACGTTCTGGGAATATACCAACATATTAGTACAGGAACACGGTGCTTAATACCAGGTTATTCGAACCCCCGGTTCTACGGAGCTATCCGTCCAGAAGAAGGTACGTTCAATATTTAACAAACTCCGATATTTCTGAGGTCTCGTCTCGAATTTCAAATTGCGGCCCCCGAGATATCCGCACGAGACCGTGGCGGAACGCCTTCGCGGCAAACGCTGATTTATAATTACATCGCTCCGGATAAAAACTGCTATGAATTTTTCCCGGCGTGCACGCGTGTACGATGAAAGGACCGCGATCACAAAAAGGAGATCTTCCGAGCCAGTCCCTTCGCAGACGTTTAACGTTTAGAGGGCCGGGACGACATCTATTATAATTGGCTTCGGGTAATACGTATTGACTACTCTTTCAGTTCATACAGTATAAATACATGCAAATGAATGTGAATGTAATTGTTGAACGAATTATGCGAGCGTATATTCAATACAAGAAATAATGCTGTACATATATTTGACGAATGTGGTGCAAAATGTAATAATATTCTAGAAAACTATTAATGAAACGACGGGGTTTTTAGCCTTTTTACTGAATATAAAATAATGAACTGTCTACTTCTATGTCAAAATTATAATGAAATTAAGTATCATGGCAAAGCATTCTTTGTAGTTCGTAATTTCTTCAAAACAGGAGAAACTTCATATCTGTTGTATGCCTACATGTTTTTCAATAACTATACATTAACAAAACCAAAATAGAATTTCATCTCGGTTTCAAGGCGATTAATAACGTACATATTTATTAGCCTGTGTCCACCGGAGTCTGACATGATATTGTAAGGCAAGGGGTTAATAAACCCTCCTGAAATCAGTGTCCAATTTGCTCATTTTATGCATTACAAAAAAGAATATCTTCCACATTGAAAATATGAATGATTACAATGGTACACACTTGATTTGTCCGATCGAATAATTTCTGTTGAAGGTAGCATATCAGTTCTTGGAACAAATCTGCTCACTTATGCTATTCCATTTACCGGTCCTATAAAGGCTAATACCGAGTTGCGACTCACTGCTTGGACTTTATGAATTCGTATTCTCCTCGGGTCGCAACGTTTATGCGTGCCAGTGTTACACGATTCAGTATATTAATGGAGGACGAGCTAATATCATCCGCCTCGAACACCGTTGCACACAGTAACAAGGCAGGTGATTAATCTCTCATCATACGCTCAACCAATAATTAGCCATTGGTTAATAATCGACAGGTCGAATAGTCCGCGCTTTATCATCGCAAAACCCCAAAAACGAAATACGTCCATTTCGCAGCGAGATTATTTCGCATTAATCCATTAGCAAAGGTAGGAGTAGCAAGATATCAACGTTCATATTGCACATTTCAACCACATTCTATTAAATCTCCTCAATATAAAATATAAATCTGGCTTTAAGTGATTTGAAACGGCTTTATCCATCGGAAACATGTTTCCGTTGACGATTGAAATTGCCATTGCTATTAAAAAATCCGGTAGCTAAATTGATCACCGGTGGACAATGTGTTAAATAATTTAATTCTTTTACAAGCCCATCAAAAAGATGTTTGCCGAAAGTCCGCCACGCGAAGCGGCAATTAAACGCCCAAATCGTCTGGTACCGTGAACACGAGCGATAAACCCGAAATCGTCGCAAAAATGGTCGATAAAATCTGACGCACGAGGCTCATAAACAACATGCTTGCACAATGATTCCGCATTCCCGTCGATGCGCCGAATTGGTGATCCGATGCAAACGCCGAGGGGGAGGAAAACGAAAAAACGCGAGGAGCAACGATCGACGCTTCCCCTCCGACAACGTTTCAAACTTCTAACGACCGGTCTGCTCTCTCTTTCTGTCGGACGAGGCCAGTATGCACACGGACGCATATACAATTCTGTACAGGTGGACCGGTGTATGGTCGCGCGAGTGCGCGTGCAGGTGGTGTGCGTGTGCGAGCGCGGCTGAAAGTCCACGGGGTCATCCAACCAGTGGGGAGGCCGAGGCCAGGAGGATACGCCGCGCTGGAATTACGCTCTTCGGGATTAACGTACCGAAAACTTGTTTACGTGTTTTCTAATTGCCAGCAGAAGGAAGCTGAATGGAGCCGATGCAAGCGCATCGTGAGAATCGGGAAACGATCATCGGCGGGAGAAACCCTCTGCAATCGCTACCCCTCCCAGAACCGATTTTTTACGTGCCACGCGAATTTCCATTCGGACTATTCATTCGCGTTGAGTAACCAAACTATTCGATCGGGACCGGGCACCGTTACACGGGAACTGCTGAAAACGCTCGGGATCATCGAAACGTGTATTCATCCCTTTCTCGTCCCTTTATGCTCTCCTAATCCTCCTACTTTGTTCGGCTCGATTAGACACGAAAGGGGTATTACGGTTTTAATAAAGACTTCATCTTCTTTGAGGCCGTACACACTTCCGAACACTTGGGGAAAGCTTGAAGTAATTTCGTTCGCCCTCGAGTGATGCATTTTTGTTGTACATTTAATTGAATTTTGTTTAATTGTCATTTAATCGTAGGAAATTGGATATTTCACGGTATTTAAAACAGGCTTCGGACGAATCTGACACTTTTGCATAAATATCAATTTTCGATGATTTTTATTAGTCTATCTTTTTATTTGAATATAATATCCGGCTTTCCTAGCGAAAATAATTGGAAACAAATGTCTCGGCATTTACCAAAAGCGATGAATATCTCATAAACCAGAGTCCATAGAACCGCATTGTCTTTTCCAGAACGTGAATCGAACGTAAGAAAACACAGCCGCGAATCAGCCCGCACCTCTAATCTCTTTTTGATTGGAGCAGAGCCCGACCTATCGTGCAAACATTTGAGCACAGTATGGATAGATGAAACTTTTATAGACAGTGCGAGCGTGTCCGCGATGGCGAGAACAACGTTCCTTGCGCGGGTTGTAAATTTTTATAACTTTGTTTCGCTGCTGGTTAAACCGGTGCGGCCCGATTTCATCTACCTCTGGTATCGCACGCTGCCGTCAATTAGAAAATAGAATTGGAACCGCAAACATTGCGTAGACAGAAAAAATAATTGTATTTGTTTAAATAACAGATTTCAAAATACGTGACTCCGAAGTTACACGGTGACATTCGCAGCAACGTTGCCTCGATAATTGCCCGCCGCTTGGGACCGGCGACGAGCCGCGACAGTTCAGAGAACACGCTGTCATGGTTCATTTTTTGAAAGCATCGCTCCACTAATATCTGAAATTTATTTTCGAAAAACGAATACGGAGATAGAGGGATCGAGGAAAAATTAAAACACCGTTTTAAATTCTGTATTCGCAAAAGAAATGATGTGGCATTCCGAGCAAATTCTAATCTAATTGTATGAAAGACAAGACAGTGAAAATATCAGGCGACATCAAGAAAATCATACTGTTACTTCTAACTGATTAAAATTATTAAGAAAATTTTTATATTGCATGAAGATCTATTCACGGGTCTCAGGATAAATCAAACCGTGGACAATGTTTTATCCATTCCCTTAAGTGAGATCCCCATCCGGGGGGAATATGTTAAACGAGAGAAGCAATAATGCAAAGCGAACGAAAAATGGACAAAATGAGGGAACGGAGACAGAAGGAGAGCGAGCGACATGTCACATAATATCATCGGGAGGAGCTTTGAAATATTGACGATTACCGGGGCTCGTCGGGTAGGAATTAACGATTATCGGAAAATAATATTCAAGAATGATCGGTATGGTTCATTTCGGAGTATCAATTAACATTTAACTGATCGCGGGAATTCCGGAGGAAAACGTGGCATCGGGCCAGGACCGCGAGTCACGTCGCGCCTTCTCGTTGTATTGGTAAAGCGATTCTCCGCTAGCGTGGACGTGATTGATTTTGAAAATAGCCTCGCCTCCGGCCGCTGTCGATAAAAATATTTGCAACTTCTGTTATCATTCGTAATTGCTACGGTGCACACGTATTCAATTACCGGGGGCCCGGCTTATTGCAATTCGCGATTTATACACGCCGAACAACGTTAAAAGAACTTTTCGTTCCGGGCCGTTTCATCTCGGAACAGTGGAACGTGTTAGGACAACAACTGGACGTGTCAATTGTCTCCATCGTTTTCAACTTCATGGACAAATGGGTCCGAACAAAGCTACATTATTTTAACGGGTGCATAGAGCTGAATTTTCGCCGAATATTGTTTCCCAACACATTTTAAGAACGTCCGTATTTCTTTCAAAAGGGTATTCTGGTTTTCAAAACAATTTTTAGGACATTTTTTCGGAAGAACTACCAAACTTTTTGTGTTGGCATTTTCGACACATATTTATATGTATGTACTTGAAGCACATAAGCTATTTTTCCAAGTTGCTGAACACGACTAAAAAAATTAGTTCGTCTCCGTTAATTTTACGAATTCAAGAAAATCCTCTTGCACGCACATTCTGCAACACTCGCGCTTAAAGAATGTGCAAGAAGTCGACTTTTTGAAGATGAAAACCACACGGGAAGTACCTCTTCGTTGCCCAAGAGGACAGGCTTTTTCCCGGCCGGGTTTTTTAATAAAAATCACCGGAGGTCCGGTGTATTACCGGTTGTTCGATATTAAAGAACGGGCCGGCGAAAAACGGATACGAGACGCCGTGAAAAATTCAACGCGCCACTGGCCGGGGGTTAAACGTTACGCTCCGGGAACTTTTAAAGGGAGTTCGCAGAAGAATTCCGGGATTACGAGCGAGCTTCTTAAATTTTAAACAACGCCCAGCCGTAATGAAACCCAGCTTTGCGCTGTTAAGTTAAACGGTTTAATTAACCGCGTTCGTAGTCCGTGTTGCACGGGCCAATGGCGCGAATCATGTGATTATTAATACACATTACAAATTATGTTCGGCATAGTCATGAATATTTCTGGTACGGTTATCTCGTGTTCCGATGCGGAAAATGTTATATGTAATTACCTTCATTAAGATTTCAACAATGCGACCCCGTAGAATCGAAAGTTCTGTGGCGACTGCTTCTAAAATTTTTTAATCCCCGCTGATGAGTTTATTTGAACTTTTGATTAACAGTATGTTCCGTTTCAGTGTTTTGCGTGAGCGCAATTTTAATTTCAGCCTCGAAATTTTACCGTTTTCGAGGATAATGTTGAAGTTACTGGAGTTAATTGAGTTTCTAATGTGCCTACAAAATACCGCATTTCCCGGGTCGCTAAGAGCGTTAATCGTACACCCAGGTGCGGAAGTTCGCCTACACTTGATATATTTGAAACGAATCTGAAAGATGATAGAATGAATTCGAAAGAGAGAGGGAGAATTGTAGTATAGAAGTGTATATATAGTACATACATACAATAGATACCAAGGGGTATGTTGAGGTATATTAAATTTCTTGTGATTAGGTAAATTCCTATTTTCATAGTATGTTTTTTTTATAGAAGGCAGAGAGAGAGGACAGAACGTCTTTCGTCTACTGGAAGATTCCTTCAAGTAAGAAGAAGCTATTCACTGCGATCAGTATAGACTTTTGCTTGTATCATACACGTTTAACAACAATTTTCCAAAATATCGTCGTTTTGTCGAAATCATCTAGACGTCTGCGGCCACATTTTGAATCCCGAAGAGCGTGAAACCGTGGCTGGAGAAAAAGCCGAAGCATCTTTACTTCCACGGGTATATTCCTGGGGAATACTGGAGGAGGCCAGCAGCCTGCGCCTTTCTCTTTCCCTACGAAGCTTCGGTTCACAACTAACGGAGAAACTGGAATCTCGTTGCGTGGATACGTGGAGGAGAATCCTCCCCTCTGCTCCTCGACGTTCCGGGTCGCGTTCTATCTCGTTCTGTGGCACGGTTTCCCCGGTCCGGGTCTCTCTCGGGTTCGCTTCTCGGTCAGGGTCCTCCTAACATGTACAATTAGTTTGTCCGGACTTGGGCCGGGGCCGACGAGCATTTCCCCGCCATTTTCTATTTATCTTGGACGCGTTATCGATGCTCGGGAGGCCGGGGGCTTGCGCATATTAAAAGTTCACGAGGCTTGCCAGGAATCCGGGAAGGAGGCGAGGAGGGAAACCGGGCAATCGTACGGCGGCGCGCACACGTACACACGGGGAACCGTGGAAACTTTTCATAATGTAGGGGATATGCTGGCTCCGTTTAGAAATTTTTCAATCATGCCAGCAAACCTCCACCCCCCCCCCCCCGCCCCTCCCGCAACCCGACGGTATCGTGAACTTTGCATTCCACGCGTCCTCCACCGGTTATTCCACGTACTCGCATCACGCGGAATAATACCGAAACTCTCGGCCCCGGTTAACCCTTTGCGCACTGTCGCATTTTTATCGAGGTATTTCCCCTATTAAATCCCGCCGGATTCCTCCGGACACCACGGCGCGCGGACCGATTCTACGGGATTCGGTTTCGAAACGGCGTATTTCGGATTTTCTTCTTCGACGTTTCATTTTCTTTAAGCAAATCTCTTTGAATTCGTAAAATTAACCGCAGTGTTATAGGCGTCTAAAGAATGCAACTCTCTTCTTCCCGGTCGAAAGCACTTTCTTCGGAACGGTTGCCACGCTATCTCAACTTCTAATTGACGAATTGACTTGGAATGTTGAGAGAACCTTCAGCACATAGCCTGTGTTATCGCACAAACCAAAATTCCTAAAACCCGTCGTTTTTTTTTTCTCATTTTTCCATCATGCTGAAAGCCGGAAATATATTTAACCCTTAGCAGTCGAGGGGTGACACGGAGTCACCGCTAAAAATTGCTGCACCATTATTCATTAAGTATTGTATGCGGTATCATATTTATTAATGTCATTATAAATATTATAAAATGAAAAAAATCATACATATACAATGGAATTATTCTAGATCGGAAGAAATTTTCAAGTTAAAATAGATCCAACTGCAAATGCTTAAAACAATGAGAACATTGAAATGGTTTATCCGCAGTCTATGAGGAAATAAATGCTGCAGCTGCAAGGAGTAATTCTTCTTCAGTAAAAACGTGTTTCGGCCACGTTCCTGCTAGCAACAAGTGCAGCCATAAGACGGAAACAAAGCTGAAATATTCTTCGAATTCTTTCAATGAATTATGTGAAAAATGTTTCGGAAAGTGTAGCAGGATGGCAAAAAGTTTCTTGATCCAATGAGAACGCAGCTTCAGCATCGGGAAACGCGCGCCCTTCTTCTTGGCCGTAACCCGCTGTGGATTTTTATAGATACCGCGATGGTTTCCTTTAAGCTTTGCATTTTGTATGATTATGTACGCGCGATAAAAGTCGTATTATTATCCCCCAGACGGCGACGTGTATGAAAATTTAGAGTTTTATAGACACTGCGTGTGGCTAACACCGTGAACGGCCATATTGGAAGCTCACTGCGGAAGTAAAGACTCAACACGGTTTATCGTGGAAATGAATTGATTTTTGTACGGTTCGGGATCGTTTGTTGCTCCCGATGATAAAAATACACCTGCACGTTCGGTGACATTCGTATCTGGTGACAGCGCATTGTGGCTGCTTTTTTTCTGGTTTATTTTTCAGTCTTTGAACGACCGTTCCCACGCGTGCACACGTGAGTCACGCATCCGTGCGTTATCAGCTGAACGATAACGCGTATGCCCGTGTTTATTTTACCGTTTAAAAGCGTTAGCTGTTTGCTCACCTCGAAATCAATGTAAACCCGGAGTTCTTTTATTTTCGTTTTTTGTTTTGAAAGTTTTTAAAGAGAAAGAGGAAGATATTACCGAAGTTGTGTAATTAAATGATGACTTTAATACTCTGTTTAAAGGCAAACAAACAATTGCAGAAACGTTGAGCGAAACACATTTTGTTGAATGTTCCAGTAGAAGTAAAAAGATCTCCACGTGTGTCACAAAGCTCTAGTAAATTAGCGAGAATGTGTTTCATTATATTCGCCGTATTACCAATTTGTTTAAACGAAATAATTGATATTACAAGCACGATTTCGAAGCAGTACGCAGCAGACATTAACAGAACTCGACCGCTGACGAGTGACGAGTGCAGAGCAAGTACACGTTCCCGTGATTCTCTTTGAAAAGCGTCGCTTTGCTAATTTCTCAAATTTGTTTCCGACCAGCGAACAGAAAAAGTAATTTAAACTTGCGGGTTTATTCACCTGCACATCGGCCGTAAAAGCGATGAAAAGACCGCAGAAGAAAATGCACAGTCTTAAATTCCGGTGATATTCGTAAAAGAAGTCATGAACCAGTCGGTAGTTCTAGCGTTAAACGAGGGAAGCCGTAATGCGAAGCGTGTCGATAAATTATAAGAAAAAAGAATGAAAGAAAAAAAGACGTATGGCGTGACCCTTATCAAACCAATTCCATTCCATATCGTGGAAGTCTTCGAGCGTATTGATTTTTGATAACTGCGGCCGGTTACAGAAATCTACGTGTACGTTTACCACACCTGTTCTCTAACAATCTAGCTGCGAGTGCTCTATTAACACTAAACCTACCGAGCACTGAAAGCGATTGAAACCTTATAAAAATGACAAGGCTCCATTTATTTAGATTAGATGACAACACGTCATCGTTTCAATAATTATAAAATTAAAAAGCTAAGACCGGTTATTTGACCGTCAGTGGTAGGTTTAGTGTTAATAGGATCTTGAATTTACATACTACATTATTATTTTAATATTAGGCTTTATTACTCGCGACAATTTTGTTTTGCTTTTTGAAAAGGAAATCATTTGTCTCTGATTTTTAAGGACTACATATTGAGTAACTGCAGGTGAGTCAAATATTTGTGCATCATGATATAATACCGCATACACTATATAAATGTTTAGTAATTGATTAGACACCAACATATTTAATAATGTGAGCAATATTTTGAATAATAAGTACTGCAATTTTTAGTGGTGACTCGAAGAGTCAGTATGGGTTACGGGTTAAATACGATTGTTAACACAGAAACGACGGTTCCTTGGGCCTCCACATTCTTACCGCACGAATATTTCAGTCTGTTCGGCTGGCTGTACGGTTCAGAGAAGGCTGAGAGGGGAGAGAAGAAGAAGAGAAAGAGAGCAAGATGGTGAGACGTTAGAAGCCGTGAGAGAGAAAGGGCGAGAAGGGACAGAAGGGGGATAGAGACGGAGAAAAGGGAGTGTATACGGCGAAGCCGAGGGAGCCTAACTCGCCGAGGTCGGGTCGAATAATAAAATAAAAGAGTACGGTGGACGGGGTGTAAGGTGGTGGCGTGGCAAAGGTAGAAGAAACTTTCTGCTACGGGAACACGATGGGGCCCCGATGGCCGGAGCGGCAGCGGCCGTTGGAAAAAGATGCGGCCGACGAATCGAGCGAGCCCTCGAGGGAGAAAGAAACAGAAGGATCCGGCGTTGCCACATGCTCACTGAATTTCCGACCGGTCAAATATAAAGGCCGTCTTTATACAGACCGCCGGTGCCTATGCAACCCGCCTCGAAAACTCGCATCAAATTCTTGACGTCTCATTAAACATCGTCGGGTTTCAACGAGTTAAACGGCGGGCTGCTCCACCACCCCCATCAGCCCCCGGTGATATGTACCAGCCGGGACTACCATCGTTTCGACGGGCTATAAACCCATTTCTGTAACTCGTGGATACCGTCGCACCGATTTGTCGCGCGGATCCGGACGTTTGAACCTTCGGCGGCGGAGCGGTGGGTCCGTTTTTACCCGGAACATCAAAATCGTCTCGTTACTCTTAAATTTTATTTAACAGCAAGCGCAATTGTTTCCTACACGACGAGTATACTCGTCGTTAGACAAACAATACCACCTTCTCATGCCTAAAGAATCTTTGCACCTTTCGTCATGAATGAATCATCAAACAAGTCATCTACAAAATGACGCTCCAGACCAGAATAACCCCTTAACGCATTCGATGCTCGTGAATCCTTCACAGGCCACCGTGTCACGTATCCATGGCAGGTGCATCGCTGATCCCACAAGCGTGGGCTGCGGCGCATTCATTACAGTTGCACCTTTATGCAACTTCAAGGAGCTACGATTCCTCGAACGCACCGCTTATCATAAACAGAACGAAAACAAAGGTTGGACAGTAATGCATTACGATCTGGAACAGTTATATAATTCGCGCACGTAACTGAACGGACGTGGCGTGTTTCAAAGTTTTTAATAAATTGATTTGGTCTGATAAGAATTACATACTCTGCACTTTCGATTTTTTAGTGGTTTCTCTTTTTGACTATTAGTGAAAGTTCAAACTCATCCGACGATTTGTGAAATGATTGAGAACTGTTCTACAGTCCAGTTAGAAATATCAGCGACCGAGTATCGAAATGCAGCGACTCACCCGGTGACCTTCCTTTGTTCGTTAATATTCATATTTCCAGTAGCGCACATTACTGCTTCATGCGACCACTGAAAGAACGCCATTGTCTATTCATCGTCCCCGCTTTATACACAGTCGGAGTGTTTATTTACCGCGGGAACTATAAACAAACGATCGAAACGATGCCAATGACTCCTTCGAGCGAAGGCACGATGTGTCTCGTTAGAAATTTTTATCGCCCCGCGTGACATTTACGACACTATAACGAACGGGTGGCCACCGGCTCCATTACTGTTATTATTGGCTGTGCCTCCGCGTGGAAAAAAGATCGTTAATATTCACGTCCCCATTGCTGTATGATGTTGCGCCGTCGTTCGCATACCGATTTTTCCCTTTCCCCCTTCGCCACACTAAAATACAATTAGCTTAAAATTCTCGATATCGTCGATAAGATTCACCAGACGAGTGTACGTGCAACATATTTATTTTGTCAACGGCGAGGAAAGAGTTTCAGGGAGAAAAATTTTCTACGGAAGCTGCCGCCGGTGCACCCAATGAATAATATCGGTGGCGGATGAAAAATTCATGTAGCCTCTTAATGATATTTATGGTATACCGGATAAAGGTCGGGATGGTGGAACGGCGTGCTCGGCTAATCAGTATTTTAGATTAAAAAGTTCACGAGGGGGAAACGCAATCCACAACTTAACGGTCGAACAATCATCGCGCGACTTATTTCCACGTATCCGCTAAGCGCGTCTGCCTTTTAATCGGGGGTGTGTGGTACGTGAATCGCGCCGGATTAATAAAGAGTACCGAAAAGCACGCGATAGAAGGTTTTTTGAAAAGAACCCTAGCTGCCCCGGAACGATTCACGCCGGCGCGGCGCGGTGAGAGTACATGCAATCAACGTCAGAAGAATTTTACGAGAGGATCGTCAAATATAGTTGGACCGTCATCTCCAGCTCGTTTCGTCACCCCGAACAAAGTGCTTCGTCTACACCGATCGATAACCGCTGGTCTTTTCATTAGCAGCTTTTCGGCCAATATTTATTTTAGACTCGTCCTACCGCAATCGGAAAATAATTCACTGGCGACCCCGTTGATTCCCCACTCCTCCAAGACCTGATGGAGCATTTATCTTCTACATTATCTTCAAGGTGACGAGCAAGAACAAGACACTAAAAACGATATTGCTATAATAAAGTCGATTTTTAACCAATGAATTCCGTTCAGATGGTCATAAACGACGCGCGAACGAAGAATTTCTCCAAGGACTAACGTACAACAAGAAACGCACAGTTATATATATATGTTTAAAAAGAAGATACTAACAAATAAAAGTTTCGTATAGGTCATGGACGATTTTCGAGTGCACGAGTCCAACATCCTTGCCGAGGGGATGAATATGTACATGGAAACTATGCGGACATGTTTGTATACACGTGAATTAACGGAGGTGAATTTGAAGGAATGTATTTTTCTAGGTGACCTTGAACGACTCGCGAGCATTTAACGGGATCCTACTGTATGTATATTCAGCAGTTTCCGCTCTAAATGGGATTTCAGCCTGGACCATTTGCTGGGAACACTCGTGTAATTCGACTAACGCTGAACCTTTTCAATTCGAGGCTGCTGGGATTGCGGGCAGACAAAAAAATTCTCCCACAGTAAGTTGAGTAGTGTGAATTGACAGAGAGGTGCTGCACAAAGTGGGAATTATCCTCGGTTTCTGACAAAACGGGCCTCGAGCTCGCGGCACGCAACCGGAATTTCAGTTAACGATTGTTGCATGCGCCCGGTTAATTGCTACGTAATCGAATTGCAAACTTTACGACTTCGCCGGAAGAAGAAAAAGGGTACACCAATTTACCCGACTATCCTGTATCTAATAATAGACACGATAATTACTGTATCACTACTCGAAATACATACAATTATTTATATCGTACTTCTTTGTACATATTACATATTTATTATAGAAAATTACTACACTTTCGATGGCGACGTGATAATATCCATTATTATTAGATTCAAGACTGAATAAATTGCAAGACACACTAAATAGCAATTTATATAATTATTAGATAACGAATCTTTATGCAAAATAAAAAAGTCTACGTGTATTACATACAACAAACTGGAGCGAAACAAAAGTTTATTTCCTTTCTTAACATGTTTAATAGGTTGAAAATGATATAACAGTATTTGGAAATTCGTCTAATGGTTTTACCGTTTTAAATTACACCTACTCGTTTTTGGCATAAATGCATAAAATCCGCTGTCTAGTAATAATCGTTATTACACTGCAAAATTTTATACACAACAAACGGGGACCACTTTAGAATTTCTTTCTGTCTGTCTTCGATAATATTACAATTAGGGACGAAGTGATGCACATAGTGCATAAATACACAAAATCCGCAATCCAATTATTATCATTCGAAAACCATAAGAATGACATTCATGGGAACTGTAAATTATTTGTAACTGAAAATGGAAGATACCGTGTTTATCAACACGATAATGGACGCCATAAAGCTGCACGTTAAAATGTTAATGGCGGGTCGCGAAGATGCACGTTTTGTCAGCAACACGTGCAAACGCTGTACTTTCGACCCGTTATGAGTGCAGCACATTACAGTAAAATATCCACGCGGAATCAGATCGCGGCGGGCGGAATTATCCCGTTATATTTTCCCCATTCGGAACAGTGATCTAGTAATAAACATTTAGTCAGTGGCCGGCGGCCAAATGCCGGGCTTTTAAACAACAGATGTTTACAACGCGATTAACCCTCGAATCGGTACGCATTCATAACGATCGGAACTGACAATAAATCTCTTTCTGTTCGTACTGGAAAAACTGTGTGCTCTATCCGAGGAAACCTCTTAGCAAATTTCTACGTATAAATTCAGGGATATTAAACTTTCAAGCATTACAGCAGAACAAGAATATTTCGAATAAAAGTGGGAAAATTGAAGTGACACCTGTTAGCCTATAGCGACGTATTTTTTCACGAATTAACATCGCTATCGGCTTCGACTTAACAAAAAAGTTTACATTTATTTTTTCAGAAATCGTCAACGGGTTGCAAAGAATACGCCCATGCACGGTAAGGATAAGCGATGTAACCCTTGTTGAAAAACTTGACCAATTCGACGGTCGTAAGCTGACAAGCGTTCGATGGGCTGCTGGGTTTGTCGAAGAATCGGGGATAATAAGGAAACGAAGGCAACAATGCGTATAAGAAGAGGAATATAGTCTGGCTTCGGTCGGGGAACGCGCTTCGGTCTCCATAGAAACTGTAATTTATCATTCGCTGGGTAACGCCGCGTGACGCTGGAAATGCACCGGCGGCGAAAAAAATGGGGGAGTGGATTGTGCGAATACGGGGCGCGGAGCAGCACTCGAGAACATTTAGCAACAATAAACTAGCAGGGAAAGGGTGGTGCGACATCTTTTGCAGCGTGGTGGTAGATCTTCCGAAATTGATCGTGCTTCGCAACGCGCATACTCTCATTACTACCTGCATATGACAATAAATGGACTTTTCCCTCATGGGATGGTTGTACATGTGCGGAAAGGTCGCCGAGAGAGCGAGCGAGCGAGAGAGCAAAAGCCCATCACTGACACCTATCGTGCAGGTTGTAAGAATTTCAAAAAGAAAAGTGGTCGCGTGTTCGGCGCACGAGATGACATCGCTCGTTTTGTTTTTCTACGCGTATAGGGTGCGTCTAGCGATAGACGTAGCGATAGATAATCGGTTAGGGGAAAGACCACAATGTACACACACACATACACGGACAGTAGACGTTAAGCACAGCTGTACGTTCAGTGGTCATCACTGAATGCGATACGGATTGTAACGTACTCACCGATTGCCAAGTTCGTTAATCAGCAGGGTAGAATCCAAAAAGGTAAGACGAACAACCGATATATCCAGAGTAGACGACAATCCGATGACCGGCACACTACGATACACGCTCGACAATGGCTGTTGTGGCACACATTCAAGTACACTGATGCACTAGTTGATGTACACGCACTCTTCCTCACTACGAGGGATAGAAGCCACGATTACTCGACGGCGGAGCGGCAGTTCAACACGCGCGAATCAAATTTTCACTGAGTCGTAGCCGGCCGATAAATCGTCCCGTGATCCTCAAGCGTCTCGATCAAACAACCCGAAACCGCCTCCACCGCTATCCTAGGCCCACGGTGGCCATTACACTCGTCGCCGCGACGAGAGAGCGTGTTTTCCTTTTTTCCAAGGGGACCAGCAACTCGCCCGCTACGAGGCCGTGGAAGCGACTGTTCTCGGGAGATTCGCGGTGCGGTCTCATCGACCAATCGTGGACCAGCTTTCACCGAGCGCCATCTTGCCTAGCCGACGCACAAAGGGGCCAAAACCCGAATGTTTGCGTAAACGTCCGAACCTTAGCCACCCCTACCCGATCGACGTATCCTCCTCTAGCTTTTCTCATCCCTAAGTTTCAATACAGATTTTATTGTGGGATTACCCCCGTACCCTATTTTTTCCTAACCCATACAGAGACTAATTCGAAACTACAAATTACATTCCCAACAGTAAATTTCTGCTATATACCAATAGTATTTAATACTTTTAATAAAGGAATAATAGGGAATATAAATTGTTAATGATTCCCTCGATATCCTAAATCGAAATTCTCGAAATAGTTATGCTGTTTTAAATTAATTTAATATTCGTCATAAAATATATATAATTCAAAATTATTTTCGAAAGAGTAGTTACCGAACACACATACATATTGTATTTTTATAGAATTAGTGTAGTTTTATAGAAATTTGATGATTTGTTGTTAGAACATGTCACAAATATTATATTTATTATTTTGTATGAATCTTTGTCACCACACTTTGTAATCACACACTTCTTGACATTGTATTTGGAGAATACTACTACTAAAAACGAATTGCTGATTATTTATTTAAAAAATGCAATGATCATTCGAAATTCTTTATGACAATACAAATAACGCCATCGTTAGGATGCTGACAGAAATGCACTCCGCCGGTAAAGAAAAATAGGAACTGACAAGGCGCGTTGTTTCACGCGAAACTTTTGAGGTTATAATCTGTAGCTCGAGTTACTTTTAGCACTGTTCCTTTAAATACTATAGACATTCCAAAGTGGTCTTGCATCGGTGATCGAATTGAATTAGTTTTTAATCGTCTTTAAGTTTCGAGAATTGCTTGACAATGGAAGAAAAGAGCGAAAAAGAACGAAAAACTTGGACCGACAAGGAAAGGTTAGAGCTCGCATCGAAATTGGATGTTGAATTAGATGAATATATAAACAGTTTGGAGAAGAAAAGTTATACAGAAGGATGGCCAGAAGACCGGTGGGAAGAAGAAATGGCAAAACATCCTTTTTTCATGAAAGAACCACCAAAACCTGGCGAGGAGCTTTCACCTCTAATGGAAGGATTACAGCAACTGAAGTACAGCGAAGATGAAAACACACCAGAGGGTTCGAATTAATTGATTATTATTTACTTCTTTGTCACATTGTAATCTGTTTAAACAGTTGTATTTTTAGAATCATACTTCTTTCATAGAATTAGCAAAGAATTATAAAGACGATGGCAACTTCAATTATAAATATAAGAACTACCGATTAGCTATATTAAGTTACACAGAGGGTATAAGGACTAAATGTAAGGATAATGATTTAATGGCTCACCTTTATAATAATAGAGCTGCATCGCATTTTATATTAAAGAATTATCGGTACATGCATATAATTGGATACATCATATTATTAAACACTCTATACTACGTTAAACTTATTGTAATACGATCAAAATTATAGGTCAAGTCTGAACGACTCGAAACATGCTTTAAAGTTGAAACCAAATTATCCGAAGGCATTGCATAGGGCTGCTACATGCTGCTTTCATGTTAAAGATTACGATCAATGTATTGAACTATGTGATAAACTTCTTGATCATTCTCCAACTGACAAGGCAATTTTGAGTTTGAAAGCAGATGCAGTTACGGCAGGGGTATGAATAAGTTTATACAACTATATGAAAATGTTCAACACATCATAATGTTAAGAGAAATTGCACTTTGTGTCTGTAGAAACATTTAAAAAGAGATAAAAGAAAACAAGAGAAATTGGAAAAGAAATTAGAGAAAGAAGAAGAGGAGTTAATCAATATAATCAAGAATAAAGGTGTTAACTTGGAGTTGGTTGATCAGAGGAAGAAACCAGATTTAAAAGATTTAGAGCCTCAAATTCCACAAATTGCTCAGAGCAGAGTTCATTTGGGCACAGATAAGAAACTTGTTTGGCCAGTAATGATCTTGTATCCGGAAACACACCAAACAGATTTTATACAAAATTTCCACGAAGATACATTGTATGATTTTATTGCTTGGTACAGTCTTTAAAAACACAAAATTTAAAGGAACATATTCATAAATTAATTGTTTTCTTTAGGCTAATAGAACAACTGGAACAACTGTTTAGCGAACCACTAGAGTGGGATAGAGAGAAGCGTTACAACCTTCAGAATATAAATGTATATTTCGAGGGAAAAGATAAATGTACTTTGCATAAAGTAAACATTAATCATCCTCTAAGAAAAATATTACAGAATGAAAGGTAGGTGTAAATTTTGAAACATTAAAAAAAATCATGAATGATTGTTTTTATCTGTGTTGAAAAAATAATTTTCAGATTTATTGTACGTGGAGGAACTCCAGCATTCCTAATACTCGTCAGGTCCAGTGAAGCTGAGAAAAGATTTGTAGCCAATTACTAAATGTGTGTATGTGTACATAACTTTTAAATAAATTCCTAATCAATTTTCTGTTTGTCACTCTGTTATGGTTGTTATGACTTCAACAAAACGATATTTTGACATACCTCACACACTCAAAATATAATAATATCAGGAAGAAGAAAACATTACGAATTTTTTATTACGTGCCTGGATTGGTTCTGTAAATAAAACTGAAACCTTAACCCTCGGACAACGGACGATTTTTATAGCTATATAATTGGCAATGCTAGGTCCGTTCACAGTTCTAATTAATAATTTTTAAAAATTTACTTTTGACGATATCTCGTGTAGACACATTAGTCTTTTCGATATCCTCAATGAAACAGCTATTCAGTTAGTTTAATTGTTGCAAATTGAATACTTAAATGACTATTTGGATGTTCCCGGTTAAAATAGGCACTATTTAATAAAATAATAATTCGGGCAATAAATTCGTATTTAAAATGGTTCGAAGATTCGAATTGTCACATCGCTGGCACTTCCCGGCAAATACGTCCTAGATTGGGATGTATGGAAGGGACCGCTAAAAAAGAGAAAGACCTGGGGATTGCCGAGAGGTGGTGCCACCTGCAACACCTGCCGGAGCCAGGTGGGCATAAAGAGTCAGGGCCTTAGTCAGAAATTCAGTTCAAGAGACGCTCTAGAACGCGCAGATACGTCTCGACGCGATTATCCGCGGACATTGTTGGTACATTGGTGGTGTAAAACGGTGACGATAAAAGTGTTGTGCCTGAGATCAAATCGCGGGCATCGACAATCGGTTCTTCGACCGTGGATGCTGAAGGTCATTGGGTTCAAGTTTGAATCGCGAAACAAGGGGACCTCTGCGGCGTGGGAGAGAAGCGGAACGGGACGCAAACGATGCCAAAGCAATGCAGGCAATATATATTATTACCATTTAATCGTCCTTTTTCTTCATTGGCAATATATTTCGTCAATTAGAGATATCGTCTTAACGGTCAATAAATTATTCGGCGAGTCACGCGAGTCAGGAGATGAGGAACGTTCTTTCTCGAGACGCAAGATCTATAATCGTAGATTACACAAGCTCGATCCGGTGCTAATTTCTCGGAACGAAACGGAAGTACGTTAAATTACTTAATCGTACCGATCTAAGATAGGTTCTTTGTAGTTTTTTAACCTGTCTCGTCCATCGAGTACACGGTATGTATATATACAACGTCGCGTTCAACTTCGCAGAATTCGTTGCAAATTTCTCCGAATGCAACGCGACAAAGCAACCGTGACTATAGTCCCCTTTCGATCTGGAATGATTGGGGTGTCGTTAAAGCATAGGAACGGGTGCATATTGTTTCACAGGTATCGCGGGGTCGATAAAAATCGCGCCGCATCCGGGTTGAGCAGTTTCGCGAAAGGAAAAAAGGCGGCCGGCCACGGATGACCGAATAGAAAATAAAGAAGTGCATGCATGAAGTGAATCAGTGTCAGATACGCTATAACTGACGTGATGTTATTAGTACATACCGATGAGACAATGGCGCGCGTTAAATTATTCATGAGGTCATTGTTGCACCGTGACGCGGATTCAAGCGTCCAGCAGTTCGAGGTGTGATGAAACCGCTGAACGTTTGATTCTCTACAGGGTTTGATCGAAATTGCGAACGATCACCGTGTTGCGCTCCGCTAATTGAATATTCCCTGTCTAGCGAAAAACGTTCCTGGTAGCCCGCGTTAATAATATACCGTAGCGGGTTTCACACGGCGCGGAAGCGTCTCGTGAGAAAAAATTTGATAATCCAATTACTCCTGAACGAGCGGCAAGAAAATAATACATTTCCAACCGCGTGCAGGCTCTCTTCCTACCTTTCTCTTACCTCACCGTCCCCCCTCCACCCTTTATTTTCATCCTCTCAAGATGGTTGTCCTCCGACAAATCGATCTCATCCGGCCGCGATAAGAACGAAACGGGCACACAGACCGGCCCGGATCGAAGAATTTAGTGACATTTTGCCAATACAGTCAAACTTCCCTTATCGAAGCCCATTGAACTCGTATTGCTTTCTAAATGCTCGTCAAACTCGCAACGGGGAAATTAATAAAGTTTAATAACGATTGTAATTGCCACTTAGCACCTGAATAATGGACCTTATTGAGAAATAATCATTCGACAGCACTCAGGACCGTTCACAGCCTTGTTTATTAACGTTTTTAATTCGCTTTCAACGGTACTTCTTTTAGTCATGCTAGTCTTTGCTTCGAATGAATTAATAATAATTCAATGTAACGTTTCATGTTTCTTGAGGTCCGATTTCTGTTAGTTTCCATCATTTTCACAAGAAATTCCTCATTTTCAACACAATATTGCAATGAACAGGTCCAATTATGTTCATGCCACTTCCAGGTCTCGCCATTATGAAACTGTATATACAGTAATATACACACAATGCGAATGTATGCACAACGAAATCTTATTTAACAAAGAACTCGACTAGCAGCTATTCTGAAAAGATTAAGACGTTGAAAGGGAGTTAAAACACTTTCTTGCTACCAGAAGCGAAAACTTCTACGAAAAAGGTGCAGAGAAGTTGTTAGCGCGTTGAGAAAAGATAATAGGAGCCGAAGGTGACTACCTTTCTAAACAAGGTATTGCTTGATCCACTTTGCGTATCATTTTATTAAAGCAGCACGAACTTTCTTGATCACTATCGATCACGAATTGCAACAAGCTGGGGCGACAAAAATATTGAATTTCTTGCTGAATATGTTTAATAGATCGAAAATACAGGGTGTGTCGAATGATTGGGCCGAATTATAACTCGGTTTTTATTGAAGATGACAAAAAATTATAGGGGAAAGTTTCGCCCGGTTTAACATGCTGTATCATTCTGTAGTCCGACCTTTCGCGGAAGTCCATCGGTACAGTTGCAAATTGCAAATATTCTGGGTAAAACTATTGTACTCCAATACTTCTTTCTATTCAGAAAAGCAAGAGTAATGGAATCGTACAGAGCAAAATCATTGACCATACATATATATTCTGTAGAATCCTACACAAAAGGGAGCGAGCAGAGTTTTCTAAAACTGTGTAAGGGTGGGAAAGGTTGGAGAGAGGAACAATCCTGCGGAATGACGACGTATGGCTAGCTATTGCGACTATCCGTGTATCTTGGATCTTTTCTTTGGAAAACCGGAGCATGATCAAAAGAAGCCCTGTATCTGAGCGCGGCGGGTGGAAGATAAGAAAATGTATGGCCCGGCGGTGGTCGCACGTTCTTGCAAGGCAGGTACGTGCTTGCGTGATCGCGACCCAGAACAGGGGCTGGGTCGGCACAATCGTCCCTAATCCGGGGCGTAACGTGGAAATCGGTGCGAGACGTGAATTCGGAGGCGTGAATCAGCCGACGCCCGCAACTTCGTTACCTCCGAAGCCGTGGTTACGCGAGTCTAGTGGACAGGAACAAGCGAACAGAGGCCGGTTCCGTGGTCGATGGGGGACGGTTACGTGGCCTAGTTTTGCTCGCCACGGTGGACCACGATGCATCTTTGTTCCGATGCCCTGAAGCGGTTGGCCCAGCCTCAGCGCTTCGCGTCGCGTCGCCTTGTATGCGTGCTCAACCGACAACACTATATGTACACTCAGCTCCGTCTCCGTGTATCTGTGTCGAAAGAATTGCGTCAGTCGCCGCCGCCGACCAGTAGAAAAATCCGCGTACCGAACCGGTTGTAACGACGAGTCAATCCGTCGAACGACGAGAAAAAATCGCCGAGATATCGTGCGCGAGATGGCATCGCGTTACCTCACAGTCACACGTAAGACCTCGAACAACCTCGGCGAGAGGAGAAATTCTCCGATCGAAAGAGGACCACACGATCCCTCCAACGAGTCGGTCCGAGATTATTGAAGATCTGCTTGGGAAAGATCTTTGACCATTTCGTGGCACCCGTCGCTGGATCCGGTTCAATCCCCTTTTGCGCATCATTTCTCTTTTACATATCTGTGAACCTACTTCGTTCAAACCAGCCGTGATCGTCTCACTGGATTTAGTAGATAGCAATTTTAATTGGCTTCCAGGCAATCGGAACTTACATGGAACCATTCTTAGTCATTCTGGGACATTCTTTACATCTTCTAAAATACATATGTATATCTTTAATGATTTTATGGCTACCATAACTAGCCACTGGTATTTTTTAATCTACTTCTTTGGGATCAACTTGAGATTCACAACGAGGCATCTAAAGTATTGAGAAACATGAACTGGGTACTTTCTATCTTTTTTCCCCATAGAAATGGTTGGAACTTTCTACAGTGGTCATTAAGTTAGAGCTAAGGAAACCTTGTAAGTACATATCTTCTTATTTCTTCGAGATCTTTTGACACTACAGGAAGAGCTTCAAATCGAAATTTCTGATAGGAGGTACCAGTCTAACATGCCACTGTTACCTCATTTATGGTGTCCATCCACCGTGAATGCAGGGTCACACGCAGCTATAATACCAGTCACGTTTAAAAGTATTCGAGGTAGTAGCGTTATGACTCCGAGCATATTTTTAGAGAAATTATGCGGAAGAATTCTTGAGCTACCTTGAGAATTACGGGAATTACAAAGATCGTATAATCTAAGCACCTGCTATAAACATTATTTACGCGTTGAACGTAGAAAATCTTTAATTAACGGTGAAGTAATGTAAGAATGTAATATCCTTGGCTCTACTCTGCAGAGTACGGTGTAAGGAAAACGTATGATCTTGGAAAGTGTTCGTTTATTTTACAGCCGTTGAATACTTTTCCACGGTGCTTGAACTTTTTCTATAGGATTCGCATTCCGTCCGCTAGAAGGAATTCTGTATATTTTTAGTTTATTGTATCGAGTACGTTAAATTGGATCCAGGTAATTGAATACAGCGTACACATACTGTGCATACGTGCAATTAACCTAGAAGCTATTTTGGGAACAGTGGAAGCATTATGGAGCCCCTAAAAGGACACATTTTTTCTCGGCCACAAAACACTCATGGTCCCTCTGTGAATGCAAGTTTACGTGTCCGGACAGCGCGAACGCGCAAGTATGGTACGCGTTGCGTACCTTTGACAGTCCTATTTTCAGGGCGAAAGGTCGAACGCAGTTCACAGCTGACGAGCACGGATGTTCTTTTTTTTCTCAAAAATCGCATCCTCCGCACTTTCTCCCCTGCTCCAGTTATTTCGCAAGCACGCGCGAGCTGGTCGCGAGAGATCGAGTTATCCCGTTCACTTCCCTCGAAAATCCGCTCGTCTTGTCACTGCGATTAACACGGCCGTCAAAAAGCTGCAGCCGTGCAGGTGAAAATCGCGCGGAACTCCGAGCGTAATGCTTTTTTAGAAATTGCAGTTTTTTTTTTGTTGTCCGTTCGCGCTTTGTTTCGAGCGGCACGATCAAAGCGAACGACCCTCGCTTTGATGGAGGGCACGCGGGCAACGTGACAATAGAATTACCCTCGGATACGTTCCGTCCCATGCAAGAACCGCGATGAGCAGGCAGATTTGGATCAGCGACGACTCTCTCTTTGTCAATCCGCGGCCCTGTTTCTCCATTTTTCTGGCATCCGTTCGCTCGCTCTTTCTCCGCTAGGATGGGACCACGCTTCTCGCGAACATCGGTTATGTGCACAGTCGCATCGTGACACGGTATAACGGCATTCGCTCGACCTCGTCATCCCGTTTCCCCCACGGTTACGCACATTCCTGTCTGCTCCTTGCTCTTACCTTCCACTGTTTTCTCTTATCGTTCTGTTCCCCGTTCTCATGCTTCCTCGCTCTTTGCCCTTCCGTCGATTCGTCTCGCTCGGTTTCGTTTTTCTATGACGCTCTGCCATGATCTCGCGCGCCGCCTCTAAAAAAAAAGTAGCCAGCGTGGATTCTGCTTCGTAATTGCAGCACTTTACTAACCTATCCGTATCGAGTTCATTTCTTGAAATAGTAAGTTGCACAGTTTTGCAATAAACGCCCTGTTTCTATCCGTATTAATCTGTTAAATGCTTCTGTCGAGTATACTCGCTATGAAAAGATGGCGTTTGTTTGTCTAAAAAATTGCATTTTCTATTAAATAAGATCTAAGAGAGTCCGCGGTGTATGTAAAAGGTACGTGAATATGTAAAAGTACGAAAAAAAGAGCTCGAAATAGTGTTAGCTTAAAAATAATCAAGCATTAACTGTATCGTGGTATATCAAAAATTGTATAAGAACGAAGAGGGGAGTCTTGAGCTTGGATCCTTATGCTCGAAGGGTGGGTCTTGAGTTTAACTTCTTAAATCTTGAAAGCTTCAGAAAGCATAGTACTTCGATTTAACAAGTTCATACGTCTTAAGATCATCAGGCTGTGTCTATTTTGAGTCTCTCGCGAACCTGGCTTGATCCTATTACAATGATTTGGCCCAAGATTGGACCAATTCGAATCTTATGAGAAGCCTAGATTAGTTCAATTTAGATCAAGAGATCCTACTGATTGCTTCGAGCTAATTTGTCCTCCTCGGTGACGTGTAGGCAAATTTGAATTTCTTGGACCGTGTGTAATTTAATTTCCTCTATCTATTCCGCTAAGTCGATTATACAATCTGAAATCACCGCTTTTTGAAATGATCTGCATACTTTCTATATCACTTGAATTCTCCGAGTTTGTTTAACTAACATTCTTTAGACGCGTTTTAAATCGGGTTTTAAAATTTCATTCGATTACATAACGAATAGTGTTTTCATGCACGTCACCTGGCATTTCCTCGCGGAGAAACTCGATAACTTTACGATTACCGACACGCATTCAAGGATACACTAATCGAGATAAGTATATTATGCATTACACGAATCGACTAATTCTAGTTTCTCCAGTGACTCGTTCCGAAGTAGATGTCCTTTTCTCTTTTTTTCCTACCAATGAAAAGGGAAACGGCTACGGCGGCAATTAATTCATCCGAGTCCGTATCACGTATTACACCGTTCCGAGATAAATCCTTTTGGCGACCGTTATCAATCGCCATTAACATAACTGGTATTAATGCGACGCCGCGCACCGCACCACGCCGCCAAGGTTTCGATTACGAAAATCGATGCGACGATCGTCGTGACCGGTTGCTTTCCATCATCGCGTAACTCGCTGAACCATTTCACGACGAAACAACGTTGTTTCGGTTGGCTAGGCGCTGTCTGTCGTAAAACGATCGATTTTGCGAATCTGGGTGAACGAAATTCAGTTACCGAATTTTCCCGTATCAAGGTTCCCCCGTAAAGGTCAACCCGTCCACCGCAACGAATTGAACAGTAAAAAAGTGCTTTCCTTTCGCAATTCAGCTACACGATGTATGTATGTACTTAACTTGTAGTCATTTCATTTGGTACCTGTTCAATTACATGCACGAAGGTATCCAGAAATTGATCACGAAAAATATCAATATAAATTAATAATAAATATAAAGCAGCCAAAAGTTCTTTTTGGTTATAACAGTTATGGTCCCTGGTTTTAAACAGTCATTGTAAAGTGGAATAATGCTTTTACTTATGATTTAATTAAAAAAGGAATCCATAAAAACGACGAGTTATTGTACTATCTGTTTTCAACAAAATTATCGATACTGACAATTTCTCGTGAATCGAAAATGTTGAAATACTTTCCGGATTCACCGTGTAGAATGCAAACAAAATTAGCTAAAGTGGCAGGCGGAAAGAGAGAGCACCACTTCGAATGAATTTCGCGCAGGATCAAAAGTTAATATGCAATTTTGATATACGAGTGTTTAATTGTTTACGGACGACCATAAAGCAAATGACAAACATGGCTGGATTTACTTTTCCGTAAATCCAGCTTCGCGGTATCGACCACTACGCGTCGGTTACTCGTCAACAATTTTTCGGTGAGCTCCGTGCGGCTGACCGAATTTTTTCGCCGCTTGTTAAGGGGTCGGCACGCGTTACGATTTATCGTACGACGAGTTGTACAGCCATGATACGACTGTTTCAACGATCATCGCAACGTGTGTGGGCTTGTTGTGTGACACGATCGTGTTTCACCGCAGTACGTCTCTGTCATAAAATCTGTTGTACTGTAGGTTTGCGTTAGGTCTGCAGGTTGAATTTACGACGAAATGGAACGTGTACGGTCGCGGAACTACTTGTCATACTACAATATAGAGGCTTTACAACTTTCGAGAAAATGTGTTCTCCTTTTGTTAATACGGGAAATGATTTAGCTATTACTTGGAACATTTCCAGAATTCGGGGCTGTCTCTGCCTTTCTCCGTGCCTCTTTCTATGTATGTTCGATTCACACTTTCCAGAAAAGCAACATTTAACAAATAATTTAAAAAATTAATTTTTATGCAGCTCGCATTAGATTCTGCAAAATACGAGGAATTGGAAAGATTGCAACTATTTTTGCATTTATCTCCAACTGCAAGAAAATATTTTTATACATCAGATTTCCACTTTATTCTCGTCACAAGGGCTTTGTAGTCGGCGGAATGAATGTTTCTCTTGTCTTGATTTTTACAAGATAGTATACGAAGCAAGGAATTTGCATGAAACATCGCAGTCCAGTTACTTCTATAATAAGTCTTGCTCTTTATCTTTTTCAATTGTACAGTTTTTACGAGTGTTGATTTCGAACTGCTGAAACCTGTCGCTATTTTAAAGAAATTAAAATAATCCAAGACTGGAACCACCCGTTCTGCCAGACAAAAGAGTCTGAAAGCCTCTGAAAGCACAGAGTGCAGTAAAGTGGTTAATTCTTTCGCGACATCACTAGCTGCTACATTTACACGTATCTCAGGCTGCAAGGAAACACTCACGAGTCAGGAATTACATTTTCACAGCCGGGAGACGTAGCAGAAATTGATCTGCAACGAGTCAAACGAATCAACCCAGTTGCCAACCTAATATGATACATACTTTGTGACCTGAGTAAACACTGTATGTTAACACACTTAATGGCTAATCAGTACATTTTCAATAATAAATTTCCTATTGTTTCGTGCAGAGAATCTCAGAATTAGATTCGTTGTTGATCGGATCATCAGTTCCAGGCAAAGTTTCCAGATTGAGATTTGTGTCCCCACTCTATTTTCCCCTTCTACAACGCTATCGGTCACGTGACGCGTTTCGTCTCCGTCGTGCATGTGTCACGACGTCACGTGACTGATCCGGAACCGGCAGAGTACCGGAATTCTTACAAATTCGTGTTCTCTCCCCTTATGTCGTTTCAGGGCGATTGGGAGGGATGTGATCCTTTGCAAGAACTCGACGTATAAATCGCAACGTGCATGGGCTCCTTTGGTAGAAATCGCTTTCCGGCCGATGTAATCCCACGGGGAAATGGAAATAGACGGTAACCGAGGAATAATTTAAACGATTTATAAAAAGCTAGGCGGCCGCGTAACACGCGGACGCGTGAATGCAATATATTACGACGGTGCAATTGCCGTTCCAGTTACGTCAAGAATGCTACTCGACCGCGTTATTCATGAATACCAACGCGAGCTCATTTCGGAAACATTGACGAGTACCTCCGGGAGGGGAGAAATAAGAGGATTGATTAACATTGGCATTAGTACTTTCTACTTTCCCAAGGAAAGAGCGCGTATTTAATAATTTATTCACCCTTGAAGGATTAGCTGAAATCTCATTTCAATATTAAAAGATGCAGCTGATGCTTTCTGAGTATTCGAACCATCAACAGGGTTAACCTTCTTCGTGAAACTGATGTTTCATATATTCTCACAAAGTTAGCGTGGGATGGTATTATACAATTAAACTGGGGAGATGAAAATTCCCATTTGCATAGGACACTTTATTCCGGAATTCAAGCAAGCGTTTTAAAGTACAATAATATATTATTAAGTTTTTATCGCACGTACACTCTAACGTTTTACAAATTCGCGTGCATAGAACAGACCGCCATTCGTTAATGAAAATAAATTAAGCGTGCCGATAAGTAGTCCGCAAGTCTAGCGAAACATTATACATACTTTAAATGTGTTTGCCACCGACGTGTACAGAACGCTGGATGAGGTCGCGGAACGGAGTAGAAAGGCGCGATCTCGCTTTTGTTACCGTAAAAAACACGTTTACCAAAAGAATGAATAATTGTTCGAATGTATTATTCATTAACGTTGAATAATGCACGGTAAATTCCTTTCTTCTTCATCGCTGTTAAGCGTCATTAAACGAGACCGTTCCCTTTGTCGCGAAATATCTTCATCTTCCGAGCCGAGCTCCGCAACGGCTTTATTTATATGCGCCGCGTTCTTCGAGAAATCTGTTATTTTTGCTTGTGCACTTTTCTGGGGGAGAACGGGGGGAGAGGGAGAGAAAGATCTTTAGAAATCTCGTAATACGGAGGGCCGCGTTGGCGAAGCCGTCTCTTCAACTCCGGTAGCTCTTTCAACGGAATCGCGGAGGTCCTGATCTCCGGGATTCGTCCGAGGCTCTTCGATACTCTAATTATCGGGGTATAATTGAGGGGTCCATTGCACAAGGAGTTATGCTAAAACGACATGTTAAAAAATGAGATTTTTATCGTTCCACACTTTATATATTTTTTATTATTATTCTACACTGCAGTGTAATAAATCGATCGGTATCGCACTTTACGTACCGGAAGCCTATTAATAGGATTTTCAATAATTGTGCTGTACCGAAAGAAAGCATAGAAATTATCTTCTACATTGCAACCTTAAATGAAGCTATTAGACGACGTTATTTTTTAGGTGACCTGTTGGCGTAAAAAGTGTTCTGCCATGTACCATAGATTCTTCAAAATTATGCAATAATCAGTGGTCGGTAATGTGTTAGTTCGTGTAATATTGAATACACGCGGGTGCGTATTTTATAATAATACTGTTTTTGTTTAGGTTCCGATACGTGTCTGCGCTGGTACGATCGGATGGTATAAACACCCATATTCGGATACATTAAAGAATGTTTGCTCGCCGCCGAACGGAACTGTTCCTTGTCTGTGCGGATAGTATAAATCGACCTTTCAGCGTGAATTTATTGATGTCTCGCTTGGGTCTTACTTCTAGCATCGGCAATCGAAAAGGATCTGATCGGGGAACACAAACGCATTAGTTGCCGTTGCTATATGTAACCCGGACTCGGACGTGCCGAACGGATGTACAAAAATACACGGATAGTCGTATACAAAGGGAGCAAAAATTCACAATCACGGGTGCATTAAAAATATACTTAATCTATGAATACAGCATCACGGATCCTGTGTGCACATTGTCCCTTTAGCGCACGTCCAAAATCTAAAACTTTATACCTGCATATCTAAGTGCTTGCTGTAATTAGCTTTAGATTGTTTCCCTTATGTGCGATGACTCGCACTGTTCCCCTCAATTATTTGTTAACGATACGATCGGACGTATCAAACTGAAAATCGGCGTCGTTGCAAATTTCCGAAACGACGCGTCGCGAAAGCGAGAGAACCCGAAGACCGATTCCGCGGCTTTTCCCCGGGCGTATCGGTCCCGCTCCTATTGTCCTTAGATCTCATTTTCGAGGGCCGCGCGACTTACGTGCGCTGCATTGTTCACAGTTGACAAAACGTGAAACGGCGAGAGGACGAAAAGAGTACGCTGCGACGCCGCTACCGCGAAATCTGGACTCCGAGCGGTACTCGAGGAGAATCCCGAAGCATCGTAGATACAAAATCTCGGGACGTCCGACACAATAACTTCCAGCGACGCCCGGTTGAGGGAGACCGGTGTCGTGACGAGGGCAGAGACGGAGGAAAAGGAAGAGGAAGAGGAAGAGGCGAAGGACGAGACGGAGAAGGTGGTCGTGGCGGAGGGAAAAGAGGCGGAGGAGGAGGAGGAGGAGGAAGAGGAGGATACATGTCGTGACACAATTTCCGGCGCGTACGTGTGCTGTTCGCTAGCCGCAGATTCTGCAGTTTATTACAAATCGAAGAACGAAGAGGGCGACCAGTGCTCCCTCTCCCATTTGCCGGCAGTCCTGGCCCCCTTTTCAGCTCCGCTGAGCCAATACTTGTCCCTCACCCGCTGGAACACGGTTGCCCACTCGAATTAGCTTCCGAGAGGATCGTAATCGCGACCCGCGGTATATAGAAATTTCGTTACGGCTAAACGCGGTTTAATTGGCCGCGTCTATTACGCGCCGCCGAGGGGTGGAGCACGACACGCTGTATTCAAATTTTCATTCGATAAAAGAGAGGAGGCCCCTTTATCGCGAGCAGTTGAACAGCAGCCGGCCCCGAGATACCGGTAATTAAACGGAAGAAAAACGAAGGGGAGCGACGAGATCGAGGAGGACGTATCCTGGCATGACGTAGAGGAGGAGGCGGTGGCGTTAAGAATATTCATGAAAAAAACAGTGGAAAGCTTGCGCCCTAAAGGATCGCCTTTCTCATTCAAAACAGCGCGAAAGAAACGGTGAGGGAACGAGCTCCGCGCTACTGTCGCCTCCTACATGCAAAATACGTTGTCGCTCGAGCTAAGCTAAGGCCGGCGCTCTCGAGAAAGCCTGGAAAACTTTTCGACACGTGCGCGAGTCACGACTAATTAACGATTAGACGTTGGAGCCGCGGGAAAGGGGACTTTCCTCTTGTCCGAGAGAAACTCTCGCGCGCGTACGTGTACACACGTTCATTCTCTTTGAAGCCGGAAATCGACGGATGAACGATTCGGTTACGGGGGATAAATAAACACTGTGCAGAAACGATACTCGTCTTTGTTCGCCGGCACACACGGTGCAGCGAGCGAGCCCTCGATCATATCGGGGCAACTGTTTCGATTAATAATCCCGCAGAGAGAATCGAGCCCGGTCGAGGGTGGAGCGATTTCGATTCCCGAAAGGATCGCGTGCAAGAAACCCGGTAAATCATCGGAGCGGAGTTTTTGCGTATTTTCGCGAAAAAGATCTCGGTGAAAGGAAACTCGCCGCGGTAAATCGTCGACGTTGACCCGACGAGCGCGCATAGCTAATAGGAAGTAGAGCTTAAATTTTCAGAAAGAACCGGTGGACCGATCGCACATCCGTTACGTCACTTTGTCGGGAACAGGGCGCATAGATTATGTTAATCGCCGGTAATCCGGCGTTACGGAAGCTCAGAGTCGACCGGAGAATTTGAGCTCGTCGGAAAATTGAATTCTACTCGAGGATCGGTGGGACAGTATACCGGCGCACGCGTTTGCACAATCGAGAGATACTTGTCAATCGAACGGATTCGCGCGGAGTCGAAAGTTTAACAATTTTACAAACAGTCGCACGTGTGCCAGAGACCCGGAAAGTTTCGCGATCGGAAAGCGATCCCCGACAAAATCGGAGCAAGTTGATTCGGGGGGAAGAGAGGTCGCGCGTCGCCGCGAGGTGGGAGACGTTCGTTTGAGTGAAAACAAGCTGTCGGGAGGAACGAGTCCTCTCTTTTTATCTTTCAAAACGGTGGAAAGCAAGTCACGAAAAACGGCGAACCACTACGGCGTCCACTATACGGGCTCGTACGCGTACAGCAACGGGGCGCCGAGCGTGTACAGCAGCTATCCGGCGAACGGCGGGTTCGTCCAACATCATCTCCATGAGGACTACCGGCCGATTTACTTTTACGTAGCCCAGCCCTATACTATCCCGTACACGTTCGCGAGGAGACCCAGGCCGTCGTCGTTGCTGAGGCCGGGCAAACCTCCTCGCAGCAGCAACTGCCGCGTTAAGTTCTCCAAGAGGCTCGGCAACGCCGACTTCTCCCAGAAGGTCAAGCAGGGCGAGTTCTCGAGGAGTCTCAGCCAGGTGCACTTCGTCGAGAGCCAGGGGCAAGGTATGTGATCAGCTATTTCATCTTTTTATTCCCTACGTTCCTTCATTTCCATCATTTATCGCGGATGATTCAGGGCGCATACACCGGCCATTCACTATACGAGGCCATTGAGCCTCGTTATTGATAATATGATATTTTCTCCATTTTTTATGCGAGCTCATGGAGGTATTGGAAGTGAGGAATAAATTGATTGTGCTCATTGAAAGTGTGACTATTGACTATTGGGTAAGGGCTGAAATACGGCGCGTGTACCCTAGCCTTACTGTATGACTCTAGATTTTTACACGAATACTGACGAAATGAAATTATATTTAAGAAAGCATTTTATATAATAGTGGGTCCATTGTCGAACTACAAGTTTATATAAAATATTAAATGAATTTGTCCACAATTCCTAATAATTAAGCTTCATAGAAACACTTCACGCTCAATACATTTTGAAAATTTTTTAGACGTACTTACGTACGTGCAGCTTGAAAAAAATCAATATTTATCGAACGAAAGTCTCTGTAGTCGGAACAATGGGAGCAATTCAGCGCCACGGTTGTTGATTTTTAGATCAGGAAAAAGAGGATTCGGAAAATACAAAGGAAAATGATTGTCGAAATGTCGAGCGGTTCGCTTTCGAGGCGCTTTCACGCCCGTGGATTTTTCTAGCAGACCGGATAATTGTTGCGAAAGCGGCATAGTTTCTGTGGCATAATTTAAATAGTTGCTGTCGTCAAGTAGACTACCGATGCCTACGCCGGAGAGCGTCCTGTTCCCCGTGTATAGAAGCGAAGCGCGTGCACAACGTGCCCACCGGATTGCTGAAAAGAGAAACCACATCTGGAGAAAGGAACATTCTCCAAATATGAGGTGTCATTTCGAAGGCTTGACGAGGAAAAACATCGATCGTTTAGATAACGCGTGCGCATGCATCGACCGGGTCGCGTGTTTTAACGCGAAAAGAAACGGGATTCTTGGGAGCTGTAACGAGCGCATGCTGCGAGGCAAACAGAAGTTTAACAACATTTCTGCACGTATGCCGAACAATTCCGATCCATTTAATAGCTATCGGCTCGCGCTCCGGTCAGACAAAATGATACTTCACGCAAACTTCATCGGTAAACAACTATTATTTAACTCTGGATAGGATAGGAAATTTTCCAATTAATAGGTTCAGTACCGCGTAACTTGTTGCTTTGTAAGGTAAACGATTTGTAGGATTTTATAGAATGTAACATTCGTCGGATACCTTGGCAACAACCTATTATGTATTTTCGTCGTTAAATAGAAGGGATTGAATCGCATTCGTGACATTTGACGTCGCCGTTTCGTCTCGACGCGTCACAGCTTAGTCATGTAAGGTTAATCGATTCCGCAGGATTCGCCAGGATTCAGGGTTTTAACGTCCGTATTTCGGAGTCCCGGGGGACTTGGGTGACGTGGAGTCCCGAGGGTGTAAAGTCGAGGCGGTCTCGACGATTTAGAACCTGTAGGATTCCAATTACCATTAAGATTTCAGGGATCCCAGAGTTCTCGAACTCCTCTAATATGCTGCACAGTCCCAGAGGTCTCTAGTACTTTGCGATCCCGAGGGTCCAAGAGTTTCATGGGTACCTGTTAGCCTAGTCCTTTTGGAGACCAAGAGCTCAGCGTGTTTAGGGTTCAACAGTCTTTAGCAATCTAGTATTTCCAACAGTGATCCTTCCTACAGAAAATAGTAAAAGATCCCGTGGTCCAGGATCCTCTAACCACGTTCAACAGTCTTTGAAGCCTGGAAGGTATCTAGTGTATTTCCAACATTGATCCTTTCCAAAGAAAGTCTTGAGGATGCAGTGGCCCAGAATCCTATAGCCAACATTGTCATATTATTTTGAAATGTATTTCCGCTGGAGAGTAGCACATAGCTCGCTGAATAACTAAAGGAACATGTGTGAGACAAACGGGTTCCCTCTTGGGAAATACACGCCTGATCGCAAAGGATATATATTCTCCGAACGAAAGGAATGCGGAGCTCGAAGGTATCCGGTACGATCATCTTTCTCTTCTCTCTCTAGTGATCGCGAACTATCCGAAGGTTGGGCCGACATCGCGTGACCCAAGAATGACGTCCATGTTCCGCAGAGGCACAATCTTCGCCACCTTCTTCCTGTCGTTGCTCGGCGGAGGACTCGTCTGCGCTGCCCTCGTAACGCAACATTGGGTCGAGGCGCGACCCCTCAGGACACCGAATCCGCAGGACAGCGCCGGCAGGGTTCACTTTGGCCTCCTGCACGGCAAGAAGGAGCTGAACGTCGCCTACGGTTGGAGGACATATCAAATTTCCGGTAAGTCGGCCTTTAATTAAAGCATTAAGTCGATCAGCAAGCTCTGACACCTTATTCCTCCTCTGAACTCTAACAACTCCGCAGACAACTATGTCCACGAGGACTCGTTTCGTCTTCCTTTCTCATTTTTTCCAAGTTCCAACTATTTACACTACCGCTCGAAAGTATCCGGACACTTTCTTTTTCTCTAAAGAATGTTAGTAGTTTAAGTTAGTAGGAAATATATTTGTCACTTGTAATTATTATTATTATGTATTTTGTGATATCATAGCACAATAGAATTTATTTTATAGTTATATAGTTTAATATAGTTTCTATCCACAAATAAGAAGTCTAGTGGAACGGTCTCGGTTTCAAGTTTCATTTTGTTTCATTTATTTCTGTGCAGAGCGAATTCACGGAATTTTTCGATACAAATACTAATAGAAAGATTCGACGGTACGTCAACGAATCTCGTATTTAATCTTAGTCTAATATTGGTAAGTTTCCACATAGGTAGTTTTATAACTTAAAACGTTAGATGTTCCATAAGAAAGTAATAAAGATCGATTTTAGTCACTATTTTAGATGCTCGAGTAACTTTTATGCGTTGCTATTACACATTTACTTACAATTGCTATTACAGCGGTAGTGTATGTATATTAATCTTTTAACTTCGAGCAGTTCATAGACGTTTCCACGCTTTGCGCCTTGATCAGAACGGACACGGCAGCGTATGACCAGGGTCGATCGATTAGGCGAAGGTTAAATCGTTTTCTCCATTGATTTATCATTTATAGCCTCCAATTAATTCTCGGTTTCTCGAGTTTTCGAGAATTTATCGAGCTCGAAAAGTCTTCCTCTAGCTTCTATAGCTTCTTTATTAAGTGGTCCCTACACGATCAATAATATTGTCAATGTTCGCGTCAATATTAACATAGGACCATATGAAACAAACAAATTTTCTATGACAGCGTTATTAGACTCGGGTAGCCCCCTGTAGAAGTTTTGTTAAAGAAAATTTTGTCTCAATGTTACATATATGTAGAAAGTCTTTGGTTTGCAGGGATAGCTTCGCCCATGACATTGTTTTTTTTTCTGGATGTTGGGCCTGACTAGCTCTAATAAAGTTTGAAAGCCTTTTGTGTTCATTCGAAGAAAATTTTTGCAGTCCGGTTCTGTAGAACGAAAAAAATTCAGCAAATGTTCGCGTGCAAAGCGGCTTCTCAGCTTGTACCACTCTTTGGACCAGCGTCTATTTCTCTTTCTCTTTGATGTTTTTGTTCGCACAGTGAAAGAGTCGATGCTAGAAAAGCCAAATCCGAACTGGAAAACATTTCGAAATTCACAACGAAAATATCACTGAAACAGTCCCGACCGTGCAGCACGAATATTTTTGTGTCAGAATGAGTATTGGCGAGAATATTGCGTTATTATTGATCGTGTAGGGGCCACTTTACTCGTCATCAACCGGAGACTCCTTGCGCAAATTAAAACTGGTAGTTTTTACTTTTTATGGAGCGTTTTATATTCATGTCGAAAGTAAGATTGATTACGTTCATTCCGACGTAGAAATTTGTTAATCGCTGTGCCGCAGCGTTGGGTTCAAGAACACGACATCAATTTTCACTTTCGTGACATAAAAACTTTCACTGATGGGAGAAAGAAACATTACCGAAGCGAATTCTCGCAGGTGCGAATGTTGGAGAGCGGAGGGGGCGATTCTTCTCGAACGAATCGACCTCCTATTTCTTTCTTGGAGGAAACGTTAAGCTATGTGCACACCGAGCAACATTTTTGTCGCCTCTTGTTGCCGAATAAAAGAAGAAGAGGGCGACGGAAAGTTGCTCGAAGTTGCTCGAGTGTGGATACAGCTTCACCGATTAGATCAGACGATTCTCTTTGTTTTCCTGTTTCGTTATTCGACGGAGCGTATTTTCTAAAAGGTGGCGATTCGTACGGCGTCGTTGTTCCCGTACGAGACACTTGTGCAAAATTACATCGATGAGGACTCCCTCGCAGGAAGTTCGAGCACGATAGGGAAGGAACAGGCAGAACAAATCGCAGCTCCGTCGTTTCGTGTTACACAACCGCAGTGAAAATGTACGTGAACAGTGTTCTAACTTACGAGATTGGATCACGACTCGATCCGAGTTTAGCAATACCAGCAGTTTTTGAGAATCTTCGCGGGTTAGCAAAGCACCGTGGCTCCGTGAGATAGACACCCGCATTCGACGTATCTTGAAACTCGCGAGTCTACCTTGAACTGGAAGTCTAAACGGGAACCCGTTATCGCTCTGGAACTCGAAGTCAATATCCTTTACGTAATGACATTGAAAGTGAGAATGTTAGGGTAATCGGCGATCAAACTAATTGGAGCATTCACTCCGCCTCTATTCGATCTACGCGATCTGGATCGAACATTTATTTTCTACAATTCTATCAATTTTACATTGTTCCTGTACATTGGTTTATGCGGAATAAAAATTCTGTGCATTGTAAGAGACAGGAGCCAAGTAAGAAGTTCTTTCTTCCTTTAATAATTTTAATAAGTTGAGACTAATACATCGATGTTGCTGAATTCTCTTCTTTTCACTATTTTAAATTGTACCTACTCATTCTCGTCATAACATAAACATAAATAACAGCATTTTAATTGAGAACAAGCAGCCAATTGTAGTCAGAAAATATAGAACTGAGTGAATGTAATTCTGTACTTTGTTTATGGATTAAAAAGTGTATGGAAGATTTACGGTACGTGCCGACATAATTTCTGAATGACGTTTTAGTTAAATCTTGTTTGTAATCATTTTATGAATTGTTTGTTGTATTTTAAGGTTTCATAAAGATAATTCACAATAAAATTAGGCTCAGCCAGTCGAGGCAAATGATGATCACCGGATTATCGGATTGTCAACACGCTTTAGATAAAAAGATCCAGAGAATTTCTGTAAAGAAAGGCATCTGCAGTCTGCAAAAGTTCTTGTGCCGCACAAACAGATTTTACGAGTTGTTAAGTTACGTCTCCCCGGGATCAAGATTCTACCGTATTCTTGATAAGCAGACTCCGGATCTTTATGCGTTTGTAGCTTATAAAACTTCCCAAAAAACAATGAGACTGAAGCTTTCGTAGAATCTCGCGAAGTCCGTCTTAACCTGCTCGAACACTGGAGGAAGAAGTTCCGTTTTATTCCTGCCCTCCTATATTTGCACGCGAGGATGCAAACTTGAGTGAATATCTCCACGTACTATTTTTCTTTTAGTACAGATTATAAGACTGCAATTATCATTGATATATATTACAAAATTTTAACAATATCGTTTACTTAATATAGTATTTTAAAAATCAATCGATTTGCAGCTTTTTCGAGCAACAGCATGCGACAAAACTTCCTTTTAAATTCATGTATTTTATGAAACCTGCTTACCATCGATAAATTGTGTTACTTTTTCATTTTCCACAGAATTTTTGTAATGAAAAATATGTTTTGCTCTTGAATCCTTGGCTGGTGAATGATCCGAGACACACGCAGAGCCGTTTAGACGCAAAGTAGAATTTCTATCGCACGAAGGATTCGATGAGAAATGGAGCATAAAATTCGATGAATAATTTTTCAACATCATATATTACATATGCATCTCTATGAAAAAAATTGGAATGGAAGCAAAATAAAACAAGCAGAAACTGGGATCTTGCGCGCTCATGGTCCTCATTGGGAAACGGTGACCTAAATAGATAGCCTGCATCCACATTTGGGTCGAAGTGACCCTGAGCCCGTCGTGCAATGCTATTAAATAGCAACTAAGTTATACAATCGAAATATCTTGCGAGCCAGAAGCCGCGTTGCATCGATAACGAGTGGAAATCCGCGACGCTGAAGATGGAGTCGGCTATCATCGGGATTCTGTTGATCCGGTAACGAATTTTTCGAAACTTCATCGGAGCGGTAACAAGACCGTTTATAATGCTCGCGTGTCCCGTCAGGTTGATACTGGAATCGTTACTGCCGTAGGAAACTGTTATCGCGCCATAACCGCTGGTACAATGGCGGTCAGGGCACTCGAGCGAAAACATCCGCTCCCCGTAGCATCATCTTACCCTAGAGGCTGCTCTGTTAATCCTCGCGGGGCTTGCCGGCCACGCGAACATTTGAATAACATTTTACGGACGCACATTGTAACGGGTCCGTCTTGCGCTAAAAGAAAAGAAAAACACAACGGCCGGCCAGGCCCACGCGAATAAGGAAATCGTTCTGGAACACTGCGCCGGTTTGCGAGGCCAGTAGCGAACACATGTTGATAATAATCGCGAGCAACACCGTGCTCGTCCACCCGAGTTACGACGGTGCAGTCGTTGTTATTTATCCCGACTCCTTTGACCGTGGACGAACGAAATATTAATTATTTACCGGCCCCGAGACGCCCCAGACTTTCTTCTGAATCATTCACCGTGCTGGCGCCTGCGGTCTCGGACGATTTAACACCTTCCACGACACGAATCCCGAGACACGAGGCATTTTCTATATCGATCATTGGCAACTAGGTGCTTGCTGGTTAACCCTCCAATTAATTCTGTCGAACAGGAATCGTCTGGTCGTGACCAACCAATACTACTTCGCACGAATGCTAGGACACGATTTTCTTGAAAACCAAGCGTCAATCGCGAAAATGTTTCTCGTTATTTCTGTACCATCCTTCCAGTCCGAGGTCTAATAAAATTTACCGTTCACGTCAAGCCATCGGCGGGATCGATGTCAAAAGCAAACGAAATGATTAGTAAACGAATCGTCGGGACTTCAGCGAACGTGGGCGAACTTGCCGAGTCTCGTCGAGAGGCAACGCGTATCTTCGATTCAATTCCGTTTCATCGGTGCAATTAAACATTCTCGGAGCAGCGCGATGAGAGGGATCGATACGCGAGGAACGATCGGAATGAGCAACACTCGCGTGTATCGGCGCGATTAACTTTTTCCCGGTGTTTATCGGTCAACGATGTCGAGAGAGAGGGAGAAAGAGAGGATTAATAAGCAATTACACATCGATTCGATTGCGACACGCATACGAATGTGTTGAATACGGGTATACGTTGCCCATATGATTCTTGCCGTTCGGTTCGTACGTGGCGCCGCACAGTGGGCGAGAAAGCGATCTTTTTGGACGAAGATCTGCCGACTTCTTAAGGGCTGAGAAGTGTCGGCAACTCAGCTGGGACATGCAAAATGGTATGGGCGGATGAAGTATCGGAGTTATTGGGTTTTGTAGATAAGGATTCTTGATAACGATTTTCGCGCGGCACGTCGTCAAAGTATAGTTCTTCACGAACATTTAAAAAAAAATTCCAATTGGATCGATGAAAAACTGAGTTGTCGGCAGATTTTCGTCCAAAAAGATCGCTTTCTTCGCAAGAATCATTCGAGCCTGCTATGGAACGGAATAATTGTTGCCGCGAATAGGCGAACGGTACGCTGCCGAACAGACACGAAATATCCGAACACGTTGTACAACGAGGCCATTGTTGACCTCACGTCTGGCGATGCGGCGTGTACGTCAACCGTGTGTGCACGCGACCGTCGTTACATACGTGATCATCGGTACGTGTCCTTAACGTTTGGTGCCATTGGCCGGCTCATTGAAAGAGAAACGTTTCTCATGACGCGTGCCAACAATCCCATTGTTCTTATCGAGAGGGACCCGATGCTTTCACACACGGATAGCGCCTTGGGAAGCCGAACGGATTCTTTGTGCTCGGATTCGCGATGCAAATCGTTCGCAATTGGAATCTTAATGCGGCCGGATACCTAACACGCCGCTCTCGGGACTAGGTCAATCCTCCTCGGCCCACCGACAGCCTCATTATCTCCACGAACAGATTCTCTAATTTCTGTTATTCGATATCCATGCCGCCGCTCTCCGTTATACGGGACCCCGATCGAACAATCATTTTTAACGGAGCATTCCACGGAGAACGGCGCATTTCTATGTCCTTTACAAAGAAAAACTTTAACGCTCTCTACAGAACAATTTATTCGATTGATTTATACATAGTTCCGTAAGAGAGTCCATCCTTTAAAAACGAATAACTTTTATAAAATTGGCTGGAACGGCTCGTGAGTTTTCCTGAGAAGTTAGGAGGATTAATATAGTAGATCATTTATGAGATAAATGAATTTTAAAAGAGTAATTTAATTCTTTTTTGATAAAAGTAAACCTCTTTTTCCAGCAAAAATGGCAACATAAAAGATCATAGAATATTTCCCGCGATTATGGCAAATCAACCGAAGCTAGACGATTTCAAGCAGGTCTCATTGTTCAGATGAACGAGCAGCTGTTACGTTTACGTTCTATCAAATGTAACGCACACTGAGGAAGACATCCAGCGAGCGCGGTTCAGAATAACGATTGTTATCATCCCGCGAGCGGGATGTCTGGCGTTTTTAAATCAACCGAAATCGTAATACGAAATCCCTATTAAAAACGAAGATTCCGAAGGGAATAAGAATGATCATTTCCTTTCCTCCTCGCTTTGGTAAGAAAAATTGTCTTGCTGTACGAACGGTCTAATACAGAAGACTCGGTAGAAGAAGCGAATATCTCGGTACAGGGAAACGCCACAAGGAAATTGGTTTTGTAGATTGAATATCGAGCGAGAAACTTTTGCAAAAAAGAATCGAAATTTCAGACGGAGGTGGAAGGGCCGTAGAAGCGTACGTTTCCTTCGTGCCGGGGCTCGAACAGAACTGAGCAATAGTTCCGAGGAACGTTTACCCTTCAAAATTTGTAACTTTACTGATGACTTTTCACGAGAAGACTCAAAATGAAGATCCTTCGAGAACAAAATTTTCGAGAAAGTTGTAAGATGCAACTCCGACCAATTGCAATTTTCTCAAAATTTAGTTTTCACAAATTCCGACCGAATGCATTTTTCCAACATATTTTTTAGACGTTATTTACTAAACTAATTCTTCTAGGCTTACAGAGACATTGAAGTCGTTTGGTCTATTCATAAAAAAGTTATTCTGGTTTAAAGTGTGTGATCAGTTATGTTCCTAACTGTACATTTATATATAATTTATATATATAATTATGTATAAGATCGTGAAATAGCGGACACAGTGATTCCTGGCAGTGAAAATTCATGAGCGAAATGCGTATCTATTTCCGACACCTCATGTAATATGAATTTCGGAGAGGAAGTTCAGTAACAATCGCCGCAAACAACATATGTTCTGTTTACGGAGAAAGTGTGCTTTCATCTCGCACAAGTAGGAAGCGGTTGCAACGTTTTAAAAGTGGGAATTTTTGGTTAGAAGACGGGGAACGTTCCGGACGTCCTTCTCAGACAGACGAAGATAAAATTCGAGACCTTGTACAGAAATCACGAAGTTTGTCAATTGAGGAGATGTCAGATGTTCTGAAAATACCTGAAACAAACTTAAAGGTATGTTTACAAGATTAACAAGATTTACAAGATAATTTTAATCAGAAGCAAGTCAGTTTGACTCGTCCGGTAGTTCTAGTGTTAATAAACAAATAAGAAGTATTCATCCGCATTCGACATTCAGAACGCTGAAAGAATGTTTTCGAACTTCTGGAGCAGAATAGTCGTCGAATGGACACGTTGCGACGGGAGACAAAGGGAGCCGCAGTGCTCGACTTTCCTTGGCGACAGGAACTTTTCATGAAAAAGGAACTGAAACGTTCCCCGTGGTCAGCATCAGCGACATATCGATGATACGAGTAGCCGGCGCGGCGAGTAGCGCACGTGAAAGTCGACCACGAGGCACGGCCGCTGATTTTTGCGCGCTCGGAAACCAGTTTCTGTTCCTATTGTTACAACAGCCGGCTGCTCTCGCAGACGGAATCTCTCCCTCGAGCAGCCTCGCTTTATCCCGCTATACACGACCGAGCACTGCGTGGGAGTCGGCCAACACTATCCGATTTTTCCCCATGAAATTCCAAGGAGACATTAGCGGCAATCTCATTACAGCGCTTCCGAGTTTATACAGCGCCCGGTCGTAAGTCATTGAACACATACAGCGCCGCTCATAATCATTCGAACGCAGGGCCGGATTAAGCCCCGCAACAGAAGTAGCAAATGCTACGGGCCCCGCGCTTTTAGGGGCCCCGCTCCATACAAAAAGAGGCCCCGAAACATTAACGGTATTTTTGCTAAAAAAAGAAAATGTCATTCGTGCAAGCGGCCCTGATACAAAGCCTAGGGCCTCGTGATAGCATTTGCTACGGGCTCCGCGCTGGCTTGATCCGGCACTGTTCGAACGACGCAAATTTTCTACCGTACTCCGCTTACCGAGGTAAAGAACAATGTACCGTGGTATTGTCGGCATAAATGACTCTTTATAATGGACAACGAGAACAATGAACAGTGTTTTTGGAATGGTCGCAGTTCTACGTAATCTAAATTTCAGTTGTCGGGTTTTACTTCCATTAAAATCTTGTGGAACAGGCTAGATACCGAGGCAAGAACCGCGGTAAACATTGTCGGTAAAACTGAAACATTAATAGAATCGGCTCGACGAGTGACGAGATCTCTTAATATTTAACCATTGTTGAAAAATTTAAAAAACGATTTATGAAATGTCTACTACGAGGTTTTGCTCGTACATCTTCTTTAAAATGGCACACTTTAATAAAGCAAAGTTCTCGATTCTTTTTAACGTCGTGTGTCAAAGAATCGATCCACCTTAAAAACGACACGTGCAGTTCTATTTTTAAAGAAGGTACTTCTGTATCTTTAAGTGGGCCGTTGCATTTATGCAGAAGCAATGTCGTGAGAAAATACAGCTGCTATATCATTCTGAAATTAAGATTTTAATAAAGAGTAACATTATGGATACATTACGAAGAACACAATGGAACCCCTCGTGCAAGAAATAAAATGCTAACTAGTTCGCTTCTCCATAGATTAGTGTCTAAAATCGCGAATTTGCATAAACATCCGGTGGCAGGCTAATGATAAACTTCAGTAGAGGCCATCTCGTCTAAGTCTCAAAGTGGAACAACTTTCTTACACATCTCGTATTCTAAATTTCGTGTCCACGCACATTGGCGTCCACAGAAGAGAATTTACATCACAGACATTTTTGCAGAAAGTTTTTATATCGTACAAAGATCAGGTAATGGGCGTAACAAATTCATTGTATTCGTGATGAAACAGCGAAGCGATCAAAGTAGTTTGCACAGAATTGTCCATAGAATTGATTAATTTCCCAGCGAAGTTACTTCATAATTTTCGTAATTACAAAATGAAGCAGCGAAACGGGTCGACGCGTGTGTGTAGTTCTGGAGGATCGCCGGTTCGTTTCAGTGACGAAGACGAATAGTTCACGTGTGACGACGCGGGGGCACGTGAAGTCGATACCAAAGAAAAGTTTCACTCGAGAAATTCCAGGGATGTCCTCGGGTAGACGGGCGCTGCCAACTTTGCGACCGGCTGAGAGCCTCGCCCTCGGGCCTAATTAAATAGTCCGTTATTTGCGGAGCAATATAACTTGGTCCGGTCAAAGCAGGACTATTTACCGCTCGTTTAATTATTCATTACGCGCCACGATAATTTCCATTTGCGTGGCTGTCCGCTGCGATTCGGCGCTCTCCCCGGTGGCTGGAAAAACGGTGGACTTCAAAGGGGCGAAGTTCCACCGTACCGATAGTAGTCTAGATTAGTAACGACTACGGGGACGAAGTGTCCTTTGAGCGCAACAAAAATGTTGCATTCTGTTGCGAGAGCGTGTCGTAGAATTTTAAACACAGTCCTGGGAAAACAGAAACGGTCTCGCTCCGCCAGTTTCAGTCCTTCCGATGCGCAGCACAGAGGGTTGTCCGATAGAGACCACCTCAATATCTTCCGTGGCATTTCTGCTATTATATTCTTCCTTATTTTGCGTCGATAGAACCAACCTGGGTGTACACAGAGTTCGACGATTTTTAAGAAGTTCAGATTTCTTTTGCGGAAAGAAGTCGATCGTTGTCTGCGATTGTTTCAGTGCCTTAGATGATCCTTCCCAGGTTCCAATCCTTCCGATGCGCAGCACAGAAGGTTGTCCGATGGACGGGCCACCTGAATATCTCCCGTGACATTTTTCCTATTATATTCTTCCTTATTTTGCGTCGATAGAACCAACCTGGCTGTACACAGAGTTCGACGATTTTTAAGGAGTTCAGATTTCTTTTGCGGAAAGAAGTTGATCGTTGTCTGCGATTGTTCCAGTGCCTCAGATGATCCGACAAGATCCAACGGTGATGTCATGGGGTCTGTGGATCAGCACCTTGACGACGACCTCGGCGGCCCTCGTCACCGCAGGACTGGCCGCGCTGCTCGCCGTTTTGAACACTGCCACTTCGCCGAGATCCAAAATCCTCTCCGATCCCGGCGTGTACTTCATAAATATTTTAACGCGTGAGTCTTCGAAATTGCCCATGTAAACTTCCGTCGCGCTGTCCCGGGAGCTCGCTTTGTTCAACGGATCACTCGTGCTCGCAAATCCAGAAAGTAACTCGTTAAACTTCTGGGCTCTGTACTGTTTCACATCCCGTGTGCGCTTTTCATCTGAAACTGACACGAGGCTACAACACCGATTCAAATCTTGGAGAGAGTTGTTCTTTATATATTATTTATGTAGAAATTAGATCACATTGAAATAAGATATACAACAATGAGCACAACATATTTCTTAAGTAACGATGAAAAATACGGAGCAATTTGCAGAATTTCTTTATACTTTACTGGCATAATTAACCCTCATGCTCACCTCGTATGAAAACGCATTTATTGCTTCTAGATATTGTTGAATGTTTGATGAAAAATTTCTTTCCGTTTTCGAAATCTTGGTAGATTATTAACATTGGAATAATTGCAACTATTTTTGCTCGGAATCATTGTTCAGAATGATGCAAAACGAACTTTTCATTCAACCAGATCTACCAAATTAACGCGAGAGCGAGCTCGCCTAAATTGTGCAGCTATGTGTGATGTGCTGATGTGCACGAAGGGGTTAATGATATCGAAGTATTGGCGTATCACCGACGCGCACCCAGTTCGCATGTTTCGTTAAAAAAATGAGTAGCAACGGAACGGTGGTTCGGTGTCGAAGAAGGCGAACGTGAGAACACGTATTCAATATTGGTTTAATTGGGTCCCGTTTCAGTGTTAATGTGCCTCGCCAGCACGAGCACCTGGCTGGCACAGTACTACACAAAGCTGTACTTCAACGTGCTTCCGAAGGAGGACATCGACAATATGTGGACCAGCGAGGGTTCTGCTGAGCTCGGTTATTCATTTTGGTAAGAGACCTTTTATTCTCCGCTCAATGGCGATGTAGTATCGCGGGCACGAAGCCTCGGACAAACTGCGCTCCACGACTCCATGCCTCATCGTTCGCGGATTCTAAAGCTCCGCAGTTCAATACGATAAATGTTTCTCGAGTCTTCGCGAGACACGGCGCTCTTGAGAACGATCTGGCATAGTCGGCGTGAGAAAAGGGCGTCGTTTATGCCTCGCCGATACCAAAGAATACGCGATACCTTCTCTTCTCCATCATTTTTGAACTCTTACTCCAGCTCGATCTATATTCCCAGTTTTTACTATTCCAACTGAGAAATCGTCCCCGTTTATCCACTGTCATTCACGAAATTGCAATTAAACGTTTCAGATCTACAATATCGTAATAACTGGTCTTCTAATCTTTATGCAAATTTTAAATTCCATGGCTGATTTTATGAAAGCCAGTAACAAGTTGAATGTATTAATTAGAAAATTCCTTGTGATAAGCGTAAGAAGTAGAGATGTCGTTGTTGTTTGTTTCTATACACGTTTTCTTGTATTTGAAAAATGTACGTATACCATAAATGCAAAAGAGTTGCAATCTAGTAGAATCTAAATATTTTTTCCAGCCCACCCCCAAGTCAACATTACATTCATACATATTCTAGCCCCTCTTGTATCCAACACCACTTCCGTTCTCTACGACAATACAAGACGTTAAATCACTATTGTTGATGGGAACGTAAAATACCTTCACTTTCAAATTTCTGTTCATCTTCCCAATTTCTGTAGTCTCTTTTATTAATCTTGTCGGCCATGAGGCAAGCCTGGTGTGAACCGCAGAAATTCGGGCGACGTCCATGTCAAGTTTTGTTGTTGCTGTTGCAGGCTGGTCGTGTGCGCCGGTGTGGTGCATTTAATCAGCATAGCATTGGTCGGCTGGGGCTCCGGACGAGACAAAATTGAACGTCTGGAAGCAATTCCGGCATTGGAAGAGAAGACCGCCGCGGCAATAATGCTGTATTGAATCCGAGGATACTCCGGGCGAAGACTCAGATAGAAGAGATCCATTACAGAAATTAAACAGCGCTCGCGTGTCGAGCCAACGTGGGAGTCGATTATACAGAGAGCAGTGCGTTTCCGTTGTCCGAGAACGAATTTCGTAAAGTTCCTAGATGTTTGTTAGATCGTTTCATTTCAAACAAACACGACGGCGAAAGCAGCGCAGAATTGTGAAAAAATTCTTCACGTGAAATCTCGAGGATCTTTCTGTAACGCGGGGACGCGAACGAACGATATCGATCTCTGCGGAGCCCAGGATAAAGCAAAGCATGTGCAAGCACGCGTGTATGAATTCTATGGCGTTTTTGTTTAGCATAATATTGAAATCATTCGTTAACGGGAATCACTTCTGACAATGTACTTAATATTTGCGAACCTCTAGCCACGCATTGGTCTAAAAACATGGTTCTGTTAAGATTTAATAGTATTCTTTATAAGGTTGCGTGCAATTTATGAAATCGCCTGCGAATACCGGAAGAACATTTTAGTACAAGTGAAAAATCTGACCGCCGTGTAATTTATAAATGCTTCTATTACAAACGTCGTAATACTGTGCGATTCAAACCAAATGTACATTACGTGTCGCTGAATTGCATCACAATATCGAATAATAAAATCAGTTAGTACCTAATCATAGACGTTTGTACAATTTTCATATGTCTAGTGCAACATTCAATACCCTGATCAATTTTATTTATTTTCATACGCACGTTCCGCGGAAAAGTTGGCTCGTGTTTCTCTTCTCATGTGTCGGCTGCTCTGATGTCTTTCTCTCTGAAATCTTCTGTATAGATTAATCCAGTTATTTAATTGAGTAGGTATGTGTAAATAGAAACGGGGTTTGATACTCTGCAGTGATTTATTTATTACGTAGCATCGTAAATTCTTAACGATATCATAAATGTAATAAAACAATTAAAAAGATAATACGGACAAGATGCATCGATCTTCATTTACTATATTTATACCATATAATATCGAGGGCGGCTCTTACGTTGGTCTCAAAACCTGACTGTATTATAAAAGTTAAAAACATCGTTGCCACACACACGAATATGCACGGAAGAGGAATATATTTCTTCTTTCTTTCTGGGGACAGAGGTATGATACGGCGTATTCGAGTTCATACAAAAAAATATTAGCATTAGTGTTAGGATACAAGAGAACTTTATTGATGTTTTGAGACTTTCCATCACTCTGCGACGAGTCTTATATGTATAGCCGATTCAATTCTTCCGCACGCATACAGTCCACCATCATCTCTTCTGCTCTGTACAATAATTAATATTTCACATACAGTTGTGATGCGCGATGTAATTATGTATACTGCCCGTGTGTTCTTGTTTCTTAACAAGCCTAATGCACGTAACGCAGTATGTTGTCGACATTTTAAAAAAACTCAGTTGTACGTTCTTCCTTTTAGAAAAATCATAAAAAAACTCGAACCTATCGCTGTTTGTCAGTGTTAGTTTACATTTTGCTTTTCCCATCGATTTCCCTTTTTGTCCGAAGCGACAAATGAGCCTACAAACGGTCGCCTTTGTGCTTTCTTTAAATTACAACAAGTATGTCGGAGAAGGAACGCAACGGTGCACAAAACAGCCGTGTTGGACACGCCGTATAGTTTCTTGCAAAAAGTCTAACTGCGTATTATGCACTGTTCTTGAAGAATAGTAAACGTTGCTTCTATAGGTAGCTCCGAAGTCCTACATTGTGTCAAAAAAGTACCGAGACATCCTCATTTTAACTGCCCGCGTAAAAGATATTAAAAAATTTTTTGTTTCTAGAAGTTAGTAGGACTGTCAACTATTACGACGCAGATTTTGAGCTCGATCTGTCGCACAGTTTGTTTACAGCTGCCAAGTTTATCAGTTTACCCCGAGTGTTCCTACCCCAAGAAAAAATTGAACAAAGAGTTTGCTTGAAATTTTGTGTTGCCAACGAAATTTCTTGTACCGATTCGTTGAAAATGATGAATAAGGCCTGCGGTGATTCAGTTATATCGGGAGCACAAGCATATGAGTGATACAACGCGTTCAAATCGTGGATTTTGCATCGCGACAACGCGCCATCTTACAAAACGACCGTTATAACTGAATTTTTGGCCAAACATTCGACAACTGTCATCGACCAAGCACCGTATTCGCCAGATATGGCCCCCCGTGACTTTTTCTTATTCCCCAAACTCAAATTACCCCTTCCAGGTCGCCGTTTTCAGTCGGTGGAGGCCGTGAAACAAAATTTGCTGAGGGAACTGAAGGCCATACCAGAAAACGCTTAGAAGCAGTACTTTGACGATTGGATTTTACGCTGGCAGAAGTGTATTGCCTCGGAAGGGGTCTATTTTGAAGGCGATAAAATAAATTTTGACGAAAATTAAAAATTTGTGTGGTCTATTTAAGATGTCTTGGTTTTTGACATAATGTATTTTAACGTCGGCTGCCAACCTGCGACCATCCGTCGTCCTCTGGTGGTCGTCTTCTTTCCTCTTGTTTTGGTGGGAGTCCTTCTTTCGGATCATCTCGCCTAATCATTAACATCGTATTTTTAATATACAGTGTACATCAAACTTTAACCGCATACATAATGTAACAAATTTCAACTCTTTATCTTGATCGAAAGGGTAATTACGGGAAAAATAGAATTCTAGTTTTTTTTCTGTATTTATGTTTTTGTCACAAGGAACTTATTTTGATTTCCGCAAAATCAAGTGTGAAAAACATTTGCATAAATGCTAATTTCCATACTGATTAGAAAAAAAAAAGAGCAAGCTTACTTTTCCTCGCGTCTAGGTGGATCTCGAGAAGAATTCTGTATCGAGTCGGGCGCAACTTTATCGCGCCAATTCTGATTGGTGCTACGCATTGTGTCATCACGACGAGGGCCGGTACCACCAACAGGAGGAGGTCCACGACGTTCGGGCATTCTACCACGGGCACGAAAACCATCCGTTATGGACTCGCGTGTAGGAATATCACGCGGCTGTAAAAGCGAATATACATTATGGTGTTACCATAAAAATTTGTCTTTTATTTTTCGTTAGGTACTTACGGGACGGACATCCCTCCCACGGTCTCTATCTACTATTCTATCCCGGTCCCTTTCCCTATCTCTATCTCGAGCATCATCCTTCTCGTAATCGTCTCGTCGCCATGTATCTGAAGAATTCTGTTTTTTCGGTCTTTCCAATTCGTCTTTTCGCCACTTGTTGTCTGTTGTCTCGCGTCTCTTCCAACGATTGAACTCTTCCTTGTTACCGTCCTCTTTTGCTTCAGTATTGCGACGCCAAGACATTGTTTCCACTGTAATCATAGAAATGTGTTATTATAATCGAGGTTCTCAGAGTTGTATCTATTCTTCTTTGTATATATGAAATAGCATACCTGGTTTTTCTGCTGCGCGTTGACGTCTCCATGTATCGCCCATGTCTTTTTCCTTTTGTCTCTCCTCTTCCAATTTCCGTTCAATTTCAGCTTCTCTAGCTCTAGTGATTTCAGCTTGTTTCTCAATCTTAGCCAAACGCTCAGCTTCCTTCGCTTCTTCTTCAGCACGTTTTAACCTCTCTTCTTCCTCCCTCTTTGCTTTCTCCTCCTCCATTCGTCGTTTCTCCTCTTCCTGTTTGACACGTAATTCCTCTTGTCGTCTTCTTTCCAGAGCCTCGGCACGTTCATGTTCCCATCTCGCTTTGCGTTCAGCTTTACGCTCTACCTTGCGCTTCAATAATCTACTGGCTCTCTCCTCGTTTAGTACCGTTTCAAATTCTTTCAGCTTCTCAAGATAAATGCTTTTACGTTCGGCCAATATCTTCGACAAGAAGATATCATGGTCCTCCTTCATTCTAGCCATGCGTTCTCTTGTAGCGACAGCCTGCTGTCTTTCTTCTTTAGCTGCGGCAATCCTTTCTGCCTCTTGCTGCTCCCACCGTAACTTGGCTTGCTCCATCTTCTCCTCGACTGCTTTCTCTAACAATGGTATTTCCTCTATCCGTTTGGCACGCTCCAAGTAATCGATCTTCTTCTCCTGTGACTTCAACTTCTGTTGCATTTCTCTGCGTTCTTTCTGCAATTCTTCAGCTTCTCGAGCTGCAATTTGCTCCGCATCTAACTTCTTAATCTCGTCCTCGTCTAGTTTCTTCAGTACTTTCTGGCCGTGACTAGTCTGAGAGATTTGTTGCATTTTCTCTTTGAGATGACGGTCCTTAATTTGTTGAATTTCGCTCTGCTGCCGCTTTCTTTCACGCTCCTCTCTTTCTTGCTCCAATCTCTTCTGTTCAGCCAACATTTGCTGTCTCTGCAATTCTTCTTGTCTACGCATTTCCTCTTCTTCGCGAACCGTGTTAATGTGTTCAATGTACTCTTTCCTTTCTTCGATAATCTTATGTCTTCCTAGAATTCTTTGATGCTCCTTCAATTTAGTTTCATGATAATGACCTACCATAGCGTTACGCAACTTCTCGCGTTCCATTTTCTTTTTATTCGGATTGATAATATGGATTGCTCTATGCAACACAGTAGCCATATTTACAAGTTGACAACGGATTTGTTCAGAAGGCATAGCTTGCAGAACCGGACCGTCAGGATGATCTTCTCTCTGAGCTTCGGACAAATCGACTCCGAAGTTCACGCATTTCTTGCCATGGTTAATTCTTATTTGCATATCATTGTATCTTACACAGTCAACTAAGAGACGCTCTAAATGAAAATCTGTTGTAAATTTAGCAAGCTCCAGAAGCCTGGCAAACTGTATAGTTTGATACACTTGTGATATTTGATGAATCAAACGAACAAGCGTTACATCTTGTAAGGCTGGAATATACTGAATCAAAGGACTATTCTCGTCAGTTTGCAGAGTTTGAATAACAGAATCTACTCGAGTGCATAGCTCCAAAGGATGAAATTCAACTTCTAGCCATGAATACAAATCTTGCAATTGCGGAGATGCTAAATTCACGATATTCAAACGAACGATATCTTTAAGCAGAGAAACTCTCGTTGGCGGTTGAGTGAGACCTAAAAGTGTTGCAAGCTTTTGAGCTTTCTCCAATGGACTCTTATCTGTTTCGATAAAACGATCAAATTCCGGATGAGCCGATGGCAGTGGAATAGATAATGTAGCTAATAAGACACGATTGGCCATTCTCTGTTGTTCTTCCAACGACATGTTCTTCTTCATTTCACGAGACAGTTGCAGCAATTTGAATAATGCTGCAGCATGGAAAAGATAATTTCCTGCTTTCCAAAACACCATGGCCAACTTCTGATAATAATTGGCCATAGTTTTTGGTACTGGAAGCTTTTTAGACAAGTTCATCATTCCATGTACATCTTCAGAAGACTTGAAAGCCTCTTGCCATAACTCCATTTGAATTGCAGAATCAAGCTGATTCAATCGTGTTTCCAAGTTCAGTTGCTGAGTTTCGGCTCTATTCATAGAAACATTAGATACCAGTGGTGGTAATTTACAAATTTCTTCTAGATGTTTCCTCAACTTTTCACATAACTTACGAAATTCAGTCTTACGGTTATATTCAAGACAAAATTGGAAGGCCATACGTGCAATGTCATGGTATAGTGTTTCTACGTGTGCATTGGTTCTTAACAGTTCCAAACATTGACAATAGGATTCCCATAAAAATTTTACCCAAGGTGTTAGGATTGTACGGTCACTTCTATCTTGAGCATCTTCACCGCTTACCGCAGACAGCAGAATACTTTCCGGCGTAGCTAAGTTGTCAAGATCATCTATGTCTATAACAGCTTGCTGACTTTGTTTCCTCGCTTGATTCGTTTTTTCCTCCGCCATACGCAGATACCCACGTATGACGTTTTCTAAACTTCCAACATTGACTGATTGGAACATATTTCGATACTGAAATAGACCCTCCTTTGCTATGTGTGACTTTTTTAGTTCCACACATAGGTCCAAATATTTGAACATTATGGGTTCCAAAACAGACTCTGACCAGTTGTACGTCCATTTTTTATTCCGGAAGACTTCTTGCAAGGTATCTAATGCCCGAGCAGGTTTCCCTACTTCGATGAATTCTGTTAAAAAGAATAAAAACTCATGTATTGCCAAGATTTAGATTTAAAGCATATAATTAGACAGCGGATCTTTATGCAAAATAAAAATTTTCTATCTGAATTGCAACAATCTGGAGTGACTTAGACATTTCTTTTCTTTCTTAACACTAAACCTTTCATTATCTTATTTTACGTCGCTTCTTTAACTGCTATGGTTATTAAACCTACCGACCACTAAAAGCGATTAATATGTTTTAGCTCATAAAAATGCACTGTTTATTTAGATGTCATGCAATTTTTATCATAATATGTGCTTGGATAAAGAAATTTATCGAGTCAATTTTCATGTAAGCAACTTCATAATTTCAATAATTGTAAGATGAAAAATATAAAACCGTCATTTGACCAACAGTGGTATGTTTAGTGTTAATATGTTTAATAAGATGAAAATAATATAACAGTATTTGGAAATTCTTCTAATATTTTCACTGTTTTAAATTACACCTAATCATTTTTGTCATAAATGCATAAAGATCTGCTGTCTACATATAATTAAATCCATTTAACGATTTCGATATACTGTAAATTCGTTAAATGTCTCAAGAATGGTTATATTGCGAAATGGTACCTACAGTTTATGTAACACAGTAAACAAATGGACATCTGTAGTGTCAAAGTCAGTTCAATGATAACAATGTGAAACAGTTTTAACAAAAAATACTCGGAGAACATCCTACAGAGCAACGCCTTGGGATGATCGAAATTCATTTTGATCGATGTAAGAGAAAGAAGATACATACCATACGAATTTATTCGATGCGTACATATAATCTTCTCATTCGAGAAAAGTTATACATAAATAACAGAATCGCGAATGTTGCGATTGTAATTACTAGCATCGTACAGTTTCTTGACCGCTTGCACAATTTCTATTGCAGGTGCATATGGTTGTGTAAAAGTAATATTTTTCGGAAAAAGAATTGGACAGACGTGACTATAGGCAGTTCGAATGTTATGTGACAAGTAAGATTAACGTTTGCAATAATTAACCATTACTGGGCAGACACACGGTCAAGTTGGGCAATATGGGTTATCGAAAATCGGTATTGACGGGGCGTAAAAATTTTTGGAGTCTAGATAAAATATCCATCGGCCATGTCACATTCTTCTGTGTGGCTAGGCATACATACCATTTGCTCGTTTGAGAGCATTCTCAGGTCTCTGTCCGTATCGCGCCATTTTCTCCCACAAATATAGTTAATTTCACACCATACAAGATATCGCAGAATCCGGTAAACTTGCGTAGAAAATCTAGAATTTCAGTTTTCTAACGACACGACGTTTGTCACGACGGACTCCGACCGCGTGTACCGGATGAAAGGTGGCCGCTACAGAAAAATGGCTTCCCGTAATATGTGAGTCAAATTAAACAACCAGATTTCGTAATATATAACATAAAGTTCACATATATTCATAGAATTATCCAAGAAAAAATACGATTTTGTTTACTATTGAAGTTGATCCCATGAAAATTTCTTGTAACTGTTATTATTGCAATTGTGTCGATTGAAAATTGTAACCGAATGGGGATAGGAAATGGGCTTGGCACTAGATGTCGTAAAGGTCTATTTTCAATTCTACTGTCCGTCATATAGACATAGACCATAACAGAGAGGATATGAGAGTGCTCACGCCCGGGTGTGAGTTGCCACCACTTTTTGGCACGCTCACGCTTAGCACGGAACAGC